>CM042195.1:13282102-13307779 GCA_023539305.1 Ilex asprella | reverse complement strand
TTCACAACGACGAGTTAATCTAATCTCAAAAGACTTTAATATCATTATTTATTCGTATTTTGTCGGGAATGGATGTTACATATGGTCGTGAGCTTAGCATATAAATAACTCAGCTGGCTAGGGCAATAAATCTAATGACCAATTCCTACGTACCAGCTTCTACGGATTGTGCTGTCTGTCTTTCTTAAATGTTCCCTTCTCTCTTTAGGTTTATACTTACTCTCTGAGGTAATAGAAGACTTATGCCGACTATCCAACCGGATACTTGGACGGCATTCTTGCAGCAAGGATGAGGAACTCTTTCTTTTTGGAAGATTATAGTTAATGTTGGTGATTGAACCAGTCTCTAAGTGAGAGATTTGTTAGATTTGTGGAGTCTTGTTTGTGTTGATCTGGATGATAATCCAAGTGGGAGATTTGTTGAGTTTGTGGAGTCTAGTTTGTGTTGATCCGGATGAAGACCCAATCCATAATAATGCTGCGTGTTTTTTAATGATTTTTTTTTTAAGACTTAGGCCATAGGACGGAGGCTTTGGCCAATGCACAGGACATTAAAAACCTGTTACTTTGGTGATTAGAGTGGCATAGGTATTGTACAGTCGCCCTCTATAATCCTCTTTCTCAATAATGAAATCCATCAAGTTTCGTGGACGTAGATAAATTGTCGAATTATGTAAAATTTGTGTGTCTTGTTCTTTCTTATTTCTCATTGTTTTATATTAATGATTTATTTTTCGATTGTATGTGTTTGTCTGTGAATTTAAAACGATTTAAAACCCAACCGTTCATATATTACATCATTTGAAGTTGAACGCAAAACACAAGTAAACAGTAATGTCGTGTACCAATTATAGTAATTAGGAAGGTGAATGGGACGGCCAACCTTGTTATAATCTGGGACATGAGTTGTATTTATAAAAAGTTGTATTCTATCAAAGCATTTCCAACAAAAAAAAACTAGTTTAGTTACCCAAAAAATAATATTCTCTATTTTAAATGTTCAATTTTTTAATATACACTCCAATAGATTTTATATATTTTAACTATTTTTATATATTATTTTTCATTTTGTGTACCTTTGTTTTGGCCGATGGAGGGAGGGAGGGAGGGAGAGAGAGAGAGAGAGAGGGAGAATAAAGGAAAAGATGGAGTGGACAAGAGAGGTGAGAACAGACAGATATAGACAGAAAAAATTATAAACTATTTATATAAGTTGCTAAAGTATAAAATAATGTTAGACCTATTTTAGAGCATTTGAACATGTTCCGTTGGAGCATGATTTTTTTTTGAGTTAGTTAAATTTTAGCTATTTATACAATAGCTGTTGGCGATGCTCTTATATGTCTGACTAATTCTTTATAAACGTTGAGTTTATACTTTACAAATCATGGAATTGAAAATTCAACTCCATCGATAACATCTTATCTCAACTATTTAAAAATGATTACTTGGGCATTGTTCTTAGAATTCATATTCAGTGAGACCTAACTGTTTTACATTGGATTTTAGTTATACCTACCACAATGATCCTCTTTTACCGGAGTATGAAACACGACATAAACAGATTTAAATTATAAAGTTCATATCACCAATAAATTCTAATGTAAGTTGAAATATAATGAGTTGATGGGTCAAACTCAAGAGTCCAACTCATGTTATAAGTCCGGTCCGAGTTTTTAGCCCAACTATAAGAGATCTAGTAAATTAGGGTCAATGTAATCAACTCAGTCAAACTCGTCAAGGGAGTAAGCAAGGCTCATCCTAGCCGCATTGGAGTAAGGAGACTCATCCTAGCCACCTTGGAGTAAGGAGGCTCATCCTAGCCACCTTAAAGTAAGGGTCATTCATGAGTCTCATTCTCGTCGTCTTGAAAAGAATCAACCCTCACCTCATCTTTTGACTGAATCTCATGGAGAGCACCGCAATTGCCTCGCCCGTTGAGAAGAAGTCGTCAGCTCAACTAGAATAGCTATTTAGTTACTATTAAGTCACCCCAATCTATTATGGAGCGACTATAAATTGTAAGTCCCACCAACACTTGGGGGGCAGATCACACTTAGTCGAGCACAATTCTCGCATATCTCTCTAAGCTTGTAACTCTTTGTTCTCCCTGCTCACTTGAAATAATAAAATATCAAGCGATCATAACCATTCAAAGTGGACGTAAGTCATATTGACCGAACTACTATAAATTTTTATTTTATTTTTTCTCTCTACTTTAATTGCTGCATTTACTATTGATAAATTGACAGGTGGTGTACAAACCTAATTTGTGCATCATCACGAGCAATGCTACATGAACTTAAAAATTAAATTTAAAAAATAAATTTAATAATGACAATCATTGATTTAATAATTGGTCGCATGAATAGGAGAAACTTTAATTTATAGATTATATTACTTAGCAAGGTGGAGGAGACGGCAAACTTTGGTTATAATATTGAATCGGTATCGTGTATCTTTTTACAAAAAATTTCTATTAATTATATTTTGTTGATGATTTTACGAGTTTATACTAATTATTACATTTATTAGGCGGATAATCAAGAAGAAATAAATATAATTAGATCATATTAACATACACATATGAAAAGTTATGTTCATTCATGTGTGATTCTAATTCTTTGTAATGTTCAATGCACTTTTTGGGTAAGAATGGAAGTTTACTCAAATAGTTAAGATATTATCTAATCGGTTCCTATCAGTCGAATAATGATTCTCATCCGTTTTTATTTTCCTTTAGGAATAAACTAGAGCCAATATTGTGCCTTGAAGAAAAAATATGTAATTTTTGGATTTTACGCATATATATATTAAAATAATTATACATGTATTTACCATAATAATTGTACATTACATATCTCTTGATGATACCAAAAATTCTCCAAGGTTAAGCTGAACCAAAAAGTAGCTCGGACTCTCAGCTTAGACCTTCTAGCTCAGGTCTTTCAGCTGGGACTCCCGGCTCAGGCCTATCGACTCGAGTCTTCCAACACAGACCCCTTAGCTCAGATTCCCAGCTCCGACCTCTTAGTTCGGACTTCCAGTTCAAGTCTTCCAGCTTGGACCTCTTGGTTGGGACTCGTAGCTCAAGTCTTTCACCTTGGACCTCTAAGCTTGAATTTCCATCTTCCCCAAGAGTCGTAACAACCACCAGATGATCACGTTGATTATGCAAGAATCTTTAGTGTTACAAAAAGGTCACCACTATTACGCAAGGATCACACTAACTACGCGAAACTCCTACACACTATAGATAGGGACCGATTCCTCGCTTTAGAAGGAAAAAAAATATCAGCGAATAGGCTCTCTGTAACTTTGAAATCTTCTTCTCTAAATAATAGAAAAAATCCCTGGAGCAAAAGACTCTATTAAAGTGGACTAGCCAAACTTCAAAGCTGGTGAACCACTATATATCTCTTGTCTATCAATTTCAATTGATGGTTGTTGTCTCTGTGATTTGCTATTCACCACTATAAGTCTAGTAGCTTAGACTGGAGGCCTAGTCAGGACTCATTATCATCTTTAATAAATTTTTGACTCATTTCCTTCCCTCTTTTTTGTGGAGTCCCGAGCCCTGCTAGCGTAAATTACACCATCATCTCTAATGTAATCACATCAATATTAGTTGATGTATAATGTTCAACGTAGATACTTTATGTCAATATTTTATTTTTATATTTAAATACTAAAAAGCAAAAGTATTGTGTGGCCCGATTATTAATACCCTTTTAACCATCAAGAGGTAACTTGGATAGTAGGAACATAATATTGGAGTGAGAATTCCTTCCATATATATTGTTTTTCACGAGTCATACTTTAGCTAGAGAAATTGTCCAATTTGCTAGAGATTAGGTGTGTGAAGAGATTATTTTGGAAGGCGATTCAACAAATGTGATGAAGCTCATAACTGACATCGATGTAGATTTTGATCCTTTGAGTTCTGTCTTAGTAGATATTAAGAACATATTGGGTAGTTTTTGATATGTTCATGTGTCTAGTATTAGATGGTCGGCCAATAAGGAAACTCATTTGTTGGCAAGAAATGTGATGTCTATTGGTTATTGCGATGTATGCGAAGAAGAGGAAAAAATATTCATTACAATAGTGATACTACGAGACAATGTTGATGTGGTATCACCAACTAATAATATCAAAATAAATAAGTAAATGAATCCCACTAAATTTAATAATCAACCCTCTATATAAAGAAATAACCACCCAAGTTGGGTTAATTTTGCCCAATTGATGTTTTACTCAAGGAAGAGGTATTGCTGACATAGTATCACCATTATATTTAATATTTACTCAAGGAATAGGCACCGAATGTTATAATGCTCCTCCTTCTTCTTGATATTCTTAATTAATTGAATTTCTACTGTTTCTCTAATGGTTCTCAGGTTGGACTCCTTGTTCAAATGGTTCTCTCATTCATTTAACAATAGACGATCTGTCACAAAAAAAAAAAGGAGAAAAAATATTAAAGGAGATTTGAATCCTATAAACTTATACTTCAAAATTTACGTCCAAAAAAGTATATGTGATAGAAAAAATTAGCATTCCACCAGGTAATTTCATCCTTCTTTTCTTTAGAAATTAGGGCTAGAAAAAGCGATGTGTATATAAAAAAGATTAAAAAATAAATATTTATTGAATTGGTCATTTCGAACTTCCTTGAATAATGCCTGTGACAGTAATATTATTTTTCGCTTGACTTGAGGAGTTGCTATGGCAATAAACGTGACCCACTACCATAATAAGAAATAAATTTATTGGAATAGTCAAATTGTGAATTTATCAACAGTTTGATCATCTCTCTCTCTCTCTCATGCTTGACTTCGTCGGTCAGTCTCTACTATACATCTCTCTTACGCGTCTCTGAGTCAAAAGTCATCATCCACTTCCCCTTCCACCCTTCCTTCCTTCCTTCATTCAACTTGCCTAAAACTTCTATATATATAATCCAACCATTTAAACCATGTCTCCATATACTTCTCTCTCTCTCTCTCCATTCATTTATTGTTATGCTTCAAGCATAGTCCAAGATTTCTGGGTGAATAAAATAGTTGATACATATCTTCAACTTTCATTCCTCTAATTTGTTCTTTTGGAAAGTCGCAAGAAAATTTTTCCGACACATCTTTGAGAGTTATTTGTTTTAAAGATAACGAAGCGAGAAATATGGCTGGAGGAGGTGGTGGAGGAAGAAATTTGGAGCAAACGCCGACATGGGCAGTTGCCGTGGTTTGCTTTGTCTTGGTGTCAATATCAATTGTCATCGAGCATATCATTCATCTCATTGGAAAGGTATGCACTATTTCAACAAAATATCTTAAACAGTTGGTCATGAGTTTGAGTCGAGAATTGTCACGGAACTTTTTTTCTTTATACAGAATAAGATCGTGTGCATCTAATTCTCTCAAAATTTTATGCTACCCATTTTGTCTAATATAGTGCACTATTTAGCCTTTCAGATGGTTTTATACTTGTTCATGAATTTAGAGTCTAAGCTAAATTTGCTGCATATTTTTACAGTGGTTGAAGAAGAAACACAAAAGAGCTCTATATGAAGCACTGGAGAAGATCAAATCAGGTACACCCATCATCATTATCATCTCTCTCTCTCTCTCTCTCTCTCAATAATGGAGTCTTATTGTAACCTTTTGATTGGTGGGTGCAGAGCTTATGCTGTTGGGGTTTATATCCTTGCTCTTAACAGTAGGACAAAGTACAATTTCGAATATATGTGTATCAGAAAAAATTGGAGCTACATGGCATCCATGCGATAAGAAGCAAGAGGCTAAATCGAACACTAACTACGACAGCGAAGATGAAAACGAAAGTCGCCGGAAACTTCTCATGATAACAAACTCCGGTGAAGGTCTTCGACGGTTTTTGGCTGGCGGCGGAGGAGGAGAAACTGACAAATGCGCACTCAAGGCATGACTACTTCCGTTTTTTTATGTTTTTTTTTTCAATATTGTTTGAATAAGGACTTGGCCATTGTCATCACATTACGTCCATTCTTAGGAAATGACGAGGAAATGTAGAGAACCAATAACATCTGTGCATGTTTGTGCGATAACACCAAGCTTCTAAATGAATAGACCGTAGTTTAACATAGTAACAAAATATGATGTATTATGTTTGACCAAAAAAATTTCTGCTTGATAGGCATGTTAGTTTTTATGTTTGAATCTCATTGCTATCCTGATTAATAAAAAAATTCTATTTAATAGACTCAAAATTTAATTTGTATGTAAGGGACGTGTTTGAGTATACATACTTAAATTACATCTATCTAACATCTTAATCTTTTAGAACAAAGGTTGTTCAACGCTAGGTATAGACTTATACATCCGAGTTCGAGTTTTATGACAGCATTAAATATGGGTTTAAACTCTTGCGTGCCATTTGTGTGTGATTGTATGCAACTGAATTTTTCATGACAATCATCTGTCACAGACAAACCCTAGCTTGTATTCATTTTTTTATACATGAAATATAAGTGGCTAGAATGAGGAGCTCATTGAAGTGATTATTCTTGTATAAATTTGTGCAGGGTAAAGTGCCATTTGTGTCGTCCACTGGTATTAATCAGTTACATATCTTCATCTTCGTGTTGGCGGTTTTTCACGTCCTCTACTGTATTCTCACCATGGCTTTGGGGACAGCCAAGGTAATGTATCAGTCACCTCATTTTTTCCTTTTTATTTTAAAAATCGAAGAAATCATACATTCACCTCTTTTTTCTTTTAATTTCAAAAATTGAAAAAATCATATTTTTTTTCTTTGTGAATCAAGGTTTTATTCACATTGAAATTAGATATAGTACACACACACACTCTCTCTCCCTCTCTCTCTCTCTCTTTCACACATACACACCCATTTTCACTCTCATGCGTTTCAACTTTTTTGTGTTTACAGATGAGTAGTTGGAAGAGATGGGAAAAGGAAACAAGAACAGCCGAGTACCAGTTCTCACACGGTTAGTCTCTCTCTCTCTCTCTACACACACACACACATGTATATGCACATACACATACTTATAGATAGATATACATACGCGCACACACACATTGGCTCAAGTTTACATTACCTGCATGCATGCCCAAAAATTATTTCTCTCAAAGACCAAATGGTGACGGAGTGGGTGGTTCATGTGAAGCAGATCCAGAAAGGTTCAGGTTTGCAAGGGAAACATCCTTTGGAAGAAGGCACATGAGCTTCTGGAGCAAAACACCTGTGCTTTTATGGATTGTAAGTCATTAACCTTTCTCTCCTTCGAAGAATTTCGTTTGCATATATACAGTATTTCTGCAAATCATCCACTGTTGTAGTCCAACATTTTTATAAAATGCATCACAAAACTACAAATTCAGGATTAATATCCTCTAATCTCTCTAACTGGTCCAACTCTCATAATTTTGACAGTTAGGTTTGCAAAATTATGTCCTTATACCATTACTACAATAATTCTCATGGTAGGGGCACTGAAATGAATGATTTTCATATATATCTCCGTGTGATCTCCAAAGAAGTTTTAAACTTATCTCTGGGTTTTGGTATAGTTGGCAGGGTCATTGAGATTTCTTCTTCATGGATGAGTGGTCCATCATTAGGACGTATCACTATCTCAAAATTATTGATAAGGGTCAATTGAAGACAAATAGCTTTATTATTAATGAAATGATGTCCACTTTTCTAGCCCTTTTTCCCTCTCTGTCTCTCTCTCTATGTATATGTCTTCGAAATGATAAAAATTAGTGTTTTTTCCCACCACAAGCATATCCCAATTTTGTTGATGTTCAAATTTTGGAATTTCTAGTTTGAAGATGAGCCGATGTTCATTTAAATTAACCGTAGATGATAAATTATTTCTCTATCAGAAATTATAATATTAAATGAAAAGAATCTATTAATTACAAATAAGACACAAGGGATGTGTCTCATCAATGGTCCACCCTTAATAATGAAGATCAATGATTGATCCATTACCGTGGAGACCCAAAGTCTTACGTGTAAAATCAATTGAAACCATAGAATTTGTAAAGGGGGGAGGAGGGGCTGGTTGTAAATGGGTGCCATGCTGTCTAAAATTTAGGTTTGCTAGGTTTAATTTGTCAACTTGAGCCCATCCTTGAAATTTTCACAAGCCAATTTAGAAAATATCAAATTCATATCTTTTTATTCACACAAGTGAAACCATGTTTGTCAATTAGATTCTAAAAGTTTTGTGGTTGTAAACAAATTTATTTTTCTATATTTTGAAATTAACCAGGGTCATCTTTGACTTCGGTTGCATATACCGTGCTATTACAACAATTTAATTCTCAGCTATAAATTAAGTATATCATAACCGGTAATGATAGACTGACCAAATTTAGAACCCAAATGACATGACAGTAAATTATTTGATGTTTTTATTGGGACCCAAATGACTTTGCACCAAACAAAGAAGCTCAACTCAACTGTCATGTCATTTGGGCTCCAAATTTGATCCTAAAATTTGGTTAATGTAACATTACTCTATCATAACACGCATTACATTAATTACCATTCGAATTAAAGTAGCCCGTCAGTTATAGTTTCAACACGTACGTAGAAAAGACAGACTCAAATCCATGTTGGTACCTAAGGGACTTGATTAGGATTGTTGGTACCGAGCAATGCTATTGGGACTCAATTTATTGACCTAATTTGCTGACCTAATTCACTATGACCTTTGGATTGGGTGTCGGGGCCATCAAGCATTAGAATTTGGTATTGATCAATTGGTTCTACTGCAACCACATCATTACGTCAACAAATTAGGTTAATATTTTAGGTCCAAATAGTATTACTCTTCATTATTATAGTGTTGGATGAAATATCAGGGTTTACAACTTATTTAATGAATTTAATAAAATAAACGTTCGTATTAAATTCTCAAATTAAATTTAATTATTGCCATCTACAAAAATTGAAACAGGAGATAACGGTCTTGGCATGCCTGTAAAGATAAAGACATATATAGCCGGCCAGCCAATTAGATGGTCCAAAGATCCAATTAAAATTCCTCCATTCATATTAGTTTGACTTTTCCTCAACAAGCAACTTAATTGACTTGACGCATCACAATGACGACTTTGTCCTTTAGAATAACACAAATTATTTGGTGTCTATTATTAGTAGCCTGTTCTCGGGCAAAGCACATATTTTTTGAATATATATGTTGAGTTAGTTAAAAGATTAAATTTTAAATCAAAAAATATATGAGTTGAGTTAATGTTGTTAAAATTTAAATCGTAATATAAGCCATCAGGTCAAAATGATCTGAACCGTTGTTGTGTTTTATGTAAGCTAAACTGTGTATAATATTATATAGATTTTTGGTATAAAAAAAAAATTCCATTGCCTTGTGAAATTGATATATATATATTGATGTGGAAATAAAACTTTGTCTTATTGATATGTAGTATATTTGGTTCATAATTTTAACTTTGTGTTTCTTGCTTTGATTTCAGGTTTGTTTCTTCAGACAATTTGTGAGATCCGTCCCAAAGGTTGATTACTTGACCTTGCGACATGGTTTTATCATGGTAAACACTTTATTTTTTTTCTTGTTTTTTGAAGTAATGGATAAGAGAACCAAAACATATCACTAAAAGACTCTACTGAGATAAAGATGAACTATCAAAAGCACAGATGACGTAAGATGGACAATTGGTAAACCGTGCATGGACGATAGCTGAAGTCTACAGCTCTCCTAAAGAGTTCCCTTATGTGGGATCATAAATAAATGATTTGCATATTTAAAAACCCATTTAAGCAAATCTAAATCCTTGGATAGTCTGTCCAGTATGCTAATCCACAATTCAGATATAATCGTACAAGGACGGTAGTTGAAGTCGGCGGCTCTCCTAGAGTTCTCTCATTTGCGATCTTTTTCTCTCTAACCATTTCATTATTAATTTCAGGCACATTTGGCACCCCAAAGCCACTCAAAATTTGACTTCCAAAAGTATATCAATAGATCACTGGAGGAGGATTTCAAGGTGGTCGTGGGCATCAGGTTAGTTAATTAGTGCTTCAATTCATTTTTTTTTCCTTTTCTTTCTCTGATCAAACCCTAAATTTTATATATTATTTTCTTTTTATAATGCCATTTTCATTAAACTAACTACCTATTTTTTTTTATTTTTTTTTATCAGTCCACCAATCTGGTTCTTCGCGGTTATATTCTTACTCTTCAACACACATGGTGAGTGGATTTAATCTTGCAATGTATATTGACAGTGTATTCATATGGTGTTTCCTATATCCTATTGAACACCAATAATATATACTATATATACATATGTGTGTGTGTGTGTGTGTGTGTGTTGTAATATAAAAATGCACTTAATTTTTGGTAAAAAATTATTTAATATATGATATGTATGTTTCTTGTGAGATTTCTTTGACTAAAGTTTTCTAATGTACATGTGTGCAGGCTGGTATTCCTATCTATGGCTACCATTTATCCCATTGATTGTAAGTAGTTTCTGCGTATATACACACATCTTTGACGACATAATGCATATATTTATATAATGTTTGACTTCGTCGTGGATCCCAAGTGGCAAATCTAACGGCTGTTGTTGAATGTGCAGATCATCCTGTTGATAGGGACCAAGTTACAGGTGATCATAACCAAGATGGGGCTAAGTATTCAGGAGAGAGCAGAGGTGGTAAAGGGTGTACCAGTTGTTCAGCCTGGTGATGACCTCTTCTGGTTCAACCGTCCACGCCTCACTCTCTATCTCATAAACTTTGTCCTCTTTCAGGTACCCTTTTCTTATTAAAAATGCCACTGATACTTATTCTCGGGATGAATTTCGGAACTTAATACATTATGATTATTAGAGTAATAGTGCAATTCAATCTATATATTTTACAACTCACTGTTACTCTAATAATTATAATCATTAAATCTCTAAATTGTATTTGAATAACATTATTCTTTTTTTATATGTCAAGCTCTCTCCATTAGAATTCATCAACCACCATGATTTTCCACCTACTGTACTTAGACTCATCTGTTTGATTTTTTTCATGGCCATCCAACACAGAATGCCTTCCAGCTCGCCTTCTTTGCATGGACTTGGGTAAGCCACCATATAAAATTATATATATATATATATATATTGAGAGAGAGAGAGAGAGATTGTTTATGTGTTATTAACTTCTTTCCATTTTTGTGCAGTATGAATTTGGTTTCAGGTCTTGTTTCCACGAGCACTTGGAAGATATCATCATCAGAATCTCAATGGGGTCAGTTTCATGTCATTCATTACATTTTGATTGTTTCCCATTCAATCAATGTGAAGGTCACTAACAAATTTCAATGGTGGTTTGTTTGATCAGGGTTCTCATTCAGATTCTGTGCAGCTATGTCACTCTCCCTCTTTATGCCCTTGTTACACAGGTACGAACTTATATATGTATAGCTCACTATTTCAAAAAAAAACAGTTCAATAGAAGGGCTAAACATTAATTGTTAAAATTCTATGTATGATGTGATCAGATGGGTTCAACAATGAAACCAACCATATTCAATGAAAGAGTAGCCACAGCACTGAGGAGCTGGCACCACACAGCAAAGAAGCACATCAAACAAAACAAGCATTCCGGCCTTGCTACCCCAATATCAAGCAGGCCTGCAACACCATCACATGGCTTGTCCCCGGTTCACCTGCTTCGCCACTACAAGAGCGACTTGGACAGTTTTCACACCTCTCCAAGAAGATCAAATTATGATTTTGAGCATTGGGATGCGGAAGGGTCACAGTCGCCTACACACCTCCAGCAGGGCGGCGATGGATCCTCCTCCCACCACCCCCACCACCAGGGCGATGGCTCCTTGTCTCACCACCACCACCACCACCAAATTGAACTTGGTAATGTAGAACATGAGAGAGATCAGGTCCAGGAGCCAAGCTCTGCCCAACTGGCTCCGTTTCCAGAAAGAAATCCAGAGCAGCACGAGATCAAAATCAGAGGACCAAATGACTTTTCATTTGCTAAAAGAAACAGCACATAATTAAGCAGAGGACCATGTTGGCCTACCGATGATGAAGACAAGTACATTATGAGGATAGTTACACCAGATTTGCCAATGGAATCCAGGGTTTTGGCTGCAGCTTGTTAAAATACATTTCGTGATCACTTTTCCTTTGGAAAAATTGGTTGCTGACACTCGCAGACCCCGTGGAGGCGGTAGCCTCGGTGCACTAGACCGCCCTTTTTTTTTCTCTCATAGATTACTTTTTTCTTTTGTTTTACTGCATGGACTTGGTACAAAGCTTTATAATTTTCTGTAAATTTAGAGCTAGCTGCAATCACTGCAACTTGTACTGTGTACATGATTGTGATGCTGGAATTGAAAGTTTGATTCTTTTCTTTTTTGGGCTAAAGAAAGTTTTGATTTGTTTCCTCGTCAACATTGGTGAAGAACATGAAATGTGTTTCATTAAAGAAAAAACATATTAAAGGATGACCTACCCAGCAATGATAAGGACAATATCTAGTAGTTTCTGGCGGTATAGATTAGCTAAAATAATGTATAGATTAGCTTGAACAATGCCAAGATATGTCATTGGCTTTGATTGTTAAAAGTATCCTAAATGTCAGAACATGAGCGGTGGACCAAGTTAAGAAAGACAAATTCCTTTTTTTGTTCAAATCTTATTTTTCCGCCAGCCTCACCTTTCGTGGATGATAAGATAACCT
The DNA here is from genome assembly GCA_023539305.1 of Ilex asprella. Lineage (NCBI taxonomy): Eukaryota > Viridiplantae > Streptophyta > Magnoliopsida > Aquifoliales > Aquifoliaceae > Ilex > Ilex asprella. The sequence goes on along the minus strand of CM042195.1, from coordinate 13,295,026 downwards.
ATCTACAGTGATAAGGATAATATCTAGTAGTTTCTGGTAGTATAGATTAGCTTGAATAATGCCAAGGTATGACACAGGGTTTTTTTTTTTGAAAGGAGGTATGACACTGGCTTTTTTTTTTTCCTCAAAGCCATCCAATGTGGGTGGGGGGTTTGACAAGACCCCTACCTATGTATATAACTAAAAGGAAAATTGTACAAGGGAGGAGGACATAGAGTCAAGCCTCCAGAAGTGGAAGAAAAACCAAACAAAGAAAGGTAGTGACTCACCACCAAAAGTATGAAAAATAAATAAATAGAAAAACAAAATGGGGAATCCCCACAGAACAAAATAACAGAAAATATCAATTAAAATAAAAATCAACGATGCACGTGAGGGATCTGTCGAATGTCCAAGGCGAGGATGTCAGCAATCCCAGAAGGAAGGGATGACGAATCAGGGAATCGCTGATGGAGTTGCTGAGAGCAAGCCCAATTAGCCATGAAATCTGCAGCCTGATTTGTCTCCCGCAGGACGTGGCAGATGCGAGCCGAAAGAGAAGCACATAGAAGTCGAATCCAAGCAAGCAGGTAAGCATACACCCAGCACCCAGTACCCTGAGAGAAAATCCAAGAAACCACTGTAGCTGAATCTAACTCCACTACCAACTCTGAAACTCCTAGATCTGAGGCCAACTCCAACTCAGCACAAATATTCTGCAACTCCGCATATAGAATAGGCTGATGCCCCAAGAACAAGCCAAAAGCCCTAAGTATCCGACCCTAGTGGTCCCTAATAACACCTTCTGCCGCAGACAGCCCCAGATTGCCTTTAGAACAATCATCAATGTTGATCTTCAGACAACCCGTTACAGGATGAGTCCAAGCAACCAAGTGAGGAGATCTAGGCCGAGGAACCAAGACCCTAAGAGAACCCACAAACTCAACTGACTCATCCCGACGCAACTGACTCATAGCAAACCCAAAAGCAAGCCCAGCCAATTGCATATCTGTCAAAACCCTCTGAATCACAACAGGCGCCTGAAAAGTCTGGTCATCGAACCTATAAGCATTACGCGCCTTCCATAAGTGCCACAGAATGAAGCACGGAAGAAGTACCCGCACGTGACCTACAGAAGGAGCACAACGCCGCCAATGCAGCATCAAAGCATAAGGAGAATGAAATGACTGACATCTGATTCCAAACATCCGATAAAAATGACCTCACACCTGAATTACAAGTGGACAATCCAGAAAAAAGATGTCTAAGAGTCACAATAGCCCCACCACACACACACCTGGATACTACATGAAAACCTCGTCTCTCTAAACTATCATCTGTGGCCAGGAAACCATAGAACAACCGCCACATCTGACTTTGATTGTTAAAGTATTATAAATATCAGAGCACGAAGAAAGACAAACTCCTTTTTTTTTAAATCTTATTTGCAAGGTTCCAACATAGGGTATAATTCAAAAGATATCTTTTTTTAAAAAAAAAATTTGCTATTGTTCAAAAGATATCAATTTTAGACAATTTTATCAATTTTTTAGAGGAAATATTTGTCGAAACATTTTATTCCAGTAAATAAGCACATGTCCTCACTTCATACCCAATCTCTAAATCAAATTTCTAACTTTGCCTAAAGGTCATCTATATTTGTGTGGAGTAATGTTATACTGACTAAAATTTCAGTAATGCTGCACTGATCAAATTTGAAACTCAAATGACATGATAGTTGACTTGAACTTCTTTATTTGGTGTCATGTCATTTGGGCCCTTATAAAAATTCTAAATAATATGTTGTCATGTCATTTGAGCTCTAAATTTGATCCCAAAATTTGGTCAGTATAGGATTACTTCTAAAATTTAGGATCAAATAAAGAATCCAAATAATATGACAGTTGCTGATTAACTGACATATCAGCAAAATCTTTTTGTCTTTTCCAAATCAATGACAAATGAACATATTAATAACTGTCATGTTATTTAAGCTCAAATTTTAGATAACATTGCATTATTGTTGTGTGTGTGTGAGAGAGAGAGAGAGGGAGAGAGAGAGAAATGTTTTGGTCCCTTTTCTCCGATGGATCCTTCCAACCTCAAGTGGAATAGACATCCAGCCAACCATTAATTCTTTATTTGACATTCAACTTCGTGAAAGTTTCAGTAGTAAAGTGTTTCATACAGTGGACAAGTTGTACCCTTGGAACCATCTTCCTACCAACTTGGCTCATACTATGTCCATTTGTCTCCCGATATTGACCTTTGAAGTATAATGTGACGATTATCACATGAATGTTTGGTACATGCATTTCAAGGGAACTAAGTTGGGAGTCTTGTCTGGACATCGTTTTTTACTTGACTTTTTCCAATACTTTGGACTTGGAAATTGGTAGCTATATTAATACGGACAATATTATAAAATTTAAATAAAATTTAAAAAATTATACCTCAAGTATATATCATCTTTTAAATGAGTGGGACTCATCAATTTTTTTAGTGAGACTCACTCATCTCACACTCATCTAAAAAATAATATGTATTTGAATTTTAACTTTTGAATTATACAACATTTTCTTATTAATATGTGGGTGGTACTTGTGGGTTAGGACTTCTTTAATCACGAAACAATCCAGATTCAAAAAAAAAATCACAAAATAATTGTTGTTTTTCCTTTGTATAAAAAAATTAGAGAGAATTACCCTCAAACTTGGTCTCCTGATATTTAAAATATTATATACAAACCTTCTGAAATTTATACGCATATAACATTTAGACCCCTACTGTGAATGTCCGTTAGTATATTTTTAGTACATTACAGTTAGATCCTCTAAAGTTTGTAGGCATGTAATACTTAGAACTCTCAAGTTTAAAATGTTATATTTAGATAAAAAATACTGTAATCAAAGATAGAATATTAAGTATTTTAAATTTTACAATAAAAATTCATGTTCTATTATGACATTTATTAAAATAAATAAAAAATTAAAATCAAATATTTTCTTTAAAAAATCATAATTATTGAAATAAAAATAAAAAATAAACAAGGAGTCAAATTGTAATAGATACAATATCTTTTAGATTTAATTGCGGTAATTTTGTAGTTTAATTTGATTTTTCAAACTACCAAATTAAATTTCAATAAATAATATAATTTTATGTTTATTATGTTTTTTAAGAAAAAAATTGGTTTTTAATTTTAATTTTATTACTAGAACATGAATTTTGGTTCTCAAATTTAAAATATTTAATATTTTATCTTTGATTGGAATATTTTTTATCTAAGTATAACATTTTAAACTTAAAGGGTCTGAGTGTAATTTACTAACGGATGTTGACGATAAGAGTTTAAATGTTAGAAGCATACAAGCTTCAGGAGTCTGCGTGTAATACTTCAAATATCAAAGAGTCTAATTGATTAAAAATCAGGGGCTCAGTGTAATTCTCTCAAAAATATTATAATTGGTCTATTTGGAGTTGGCTGAAATATGTTGATTTTTTAAGTTTTTTCTTTTAACTTTTGGGAGTTTTATTGAGGGTCCTATAAGGAATGTAAAAATTTTAAAATTCATATTTTATGAACTATTATGAATAATTTATACATATATATAATTATTTTTTTTATTTTGACATAAAAAGCCAAAAAAGCAAAAAAAAATCATTGTAAACAGACTTTTTAATTTTTACAATTTTTTTAAAAACACTCTAAACAATTTTAAGAGACTTTTTTAACTTTAACTATTTTTGGCGAATTTTTTTGAACCGTAGTTTTTCAAGATCAAGTTATATATTTTTAAAGGTCTAAGTTACAATTCAAAAAATTATAATCAATTATAAAATATTATAATTAATTCTACTAAATACATTTTTTAAAGATCAAGTTATACTCTATAAATGATAAGTTATAAATTACTCACGATCAATCAAGACATGCTATAATCGATTATATATAATTATAATTTGTCTTTCCTAAGATGTACAATATCAATAAATATATCAGTACTGGAGCAATTTCAGTCTAACCAAATAATATAAATGTATTTAATGTGACATGACACACATGAATAATTTTTTTGTAAGGCGGTAAAATAGGGATGCACGACTCGTTTAATCGACATGACTCTACACGGATTTAGCGGGTTTAGGTATAGTTTTAATGGATTCAGGTGACTAACAAGTTAACTCGACAGATCCGTGAAATAAACAAATCGATTTTATGTTTAACCTATAAACTCGTTTCAATCCGTTTAATCCGTAAAGAGTTGTACAATAAATTTTTAAAAATAAGTTAGGTCTATCGGCCTCTATCTCATCTCACACCTCCCACATATCAGAATCATTCAAATTTAGTAATTATTTAATGCTTATTTTTTGTCTTTATTGTTTTGTTCAGTCATGATTTATTGTTATAGTAAATAGGTCAATCATGTGTAATGTGTGGCGAGTTAATGATTTTTCATGTGGACTCAAAATTATCGAACTTATTCTCTTATTTAATGGGTGATACACGTGTTATATCAGGTAACTCGTCTAATAAATGATTTGTGTATGAGTGTGATAGTTGAACTAGTTTATATAAACGAATAGAATATAGGTAAAATATTTTTTAATACAAATTCATTTCACCCGACACAAAATTATTTCACTCGACACGATTGTCACGCATGGGTAAAAGCAATGGATTTGTAGGAATAATTTATTTTCCAAATGCAATAATCATAGAAGGTTCTGACATGTGTTATCTAGGTCGTTGCACGAGACACTCGGGTGACTAAGATTGGTACCCAACACTAAGATGGGGAATACTTGGACCAAAATAAATGTCTGTCATTAGGATGATAATCGTTCTAGATCGTGCTCGTGTTATGTCATTCATAAATTCGTGTCGAATACTAATTGTTTTAATTCAATTTATTTAACTAACCATGTCATATTGACTTAATTTTTTAATTTTATGTCGTATTCGTATTGATCAATATAATTATGAATAAAAAATATAACGCTAAGATTTTATTATCACTTAATCGGACGCACACTTATACTTTTTCTATAAACTAAATAAATATAATAACAAATATGAGTAAAAATATTTTTTTTTTTGTAAGAATTATGTCAATAATCGATAAAAATAAAACAAAGTGAAATGGAGGAAAATTCATCTTTAATGTTTTTTGAAAGTTTTTCATAGATCATGGAATTCTTTGATTTATCAATTAGACCTCATGTGCAGATACTTATCCACAAAACTAAGTTCTAGAATGGAAAAATCGTTATCTCCGGGAAGTTGTTGAGGACTTCTACTGGAAATGAATATGATCTCTAATTAAGTCTGATGCCTTTATTGAATGATTAGTCATTACTCGTTCTTGAAGGCACGATAAAATATAAAATTTGAACGTCTAAAAAATAGATTTTACTATATTAAATTTTTTAAAAATATATTAACTACAAATTAATTAAATATTAAATGATTAAATATATGATAGAAATGAGTGATGTGATATTTTTAGGAAAAAAATATATAAATGATTAAACATGTGATAGAAATGAGTGATGCGATTTAACGTTTGACTCTGACAAATAAATGATGGGTGAAGTAAGTGATTGGTGATGATTTTAAGAGGACAAATATGACTGTGATAAAATCCAAACACACTCTTATTTTATTATATAAGTGGCTGCTTATCAAAGTAAGAAGGCGATGGCTCCTATTAATTGTAAGCAATCTCCTTTACGCGTTATGTTTGGGCTTTTTACTCGTTCAAATAGTAGACTATTCAAATCTTTCGTGTTGTTTGTATTTGACACTAATTTGATTTATTTATTATTCGTGTTCACAAGTCTTGTCATTTATAAATTTGTGTCGAAAAATAATTAACCTTAACCCGCTAATTTCATATCGATTTTGAGTTGTATTTTTCTGTCGTGTCATAAATTATCACTCTTACATACAATCGCCATGGGAAATCTTTCCAACAATAACAATAAGTTAGTCTATCTAATGATTAAAATAAATTAAATTTCAATATTTATGATTTAGGCAATCCTAGAAAACCAATGAACTTCAGGATTCAAGGATGGGCACATCCTGTGGATTGGTTCAAGTATATTGAAGGCCCATTATCGTCTAACCGGACCATGCTCACCCGTATTACACATGATAGGAAGCCTATTCAACAAATTTAAGTTTCTTTTTATTTTGTGGGTGTGTGGAGATATTGTGTATGTGAACATGTTGTTCGTTTGCTTTTTGTTTTTTATGAACACGCATAATAGAATACATTCAATTTTGAACATATTTTACAAATAGTTAAAACCTGAAAATTCTTGATTTTTCTAATTATGTCTTTTCGCTCCCCCATCACAATTGTTCCCACAACCTCAACCACCATGGTGCCGCCAATTTTACAACCACCACTGTAACTACTATTATCACTTTTTATCACTACTTCACCATGACAATTGTCACCACTCGATCACTATCTACACCACCATCACCAACATATTGTAAGTAACTACGGTATGGTGGGTTGTGCCAATGGTAGTGGAATAGAGATGGAAATAATAACAACTACGATAATGATGACATAATTTGTGATGACGATAGAATTTATTGTGGTAATAAATGAAGGTGATGTGAAAATTGAAGGGGTTGATAAATTTTGATCATAATCTGACAATTAAACTTGAACACGTGGCAGATTGCACGTGCTGAAAAGAGGTATTTGCTCTTTTATGACCGAGAAAGTAGCTAGGCTATTCGGGCCAAGCTAAAGTTGGTCCGACATAGCAAAGGATAAGATTCGACCGAGCATATAGTTAGGCTCTCTCAGCCGAGAAAAAATTGGGCCGACCTATTAGAGGATAAAACTCGACCGAACAGAGGATAAGATTCGACCAAGCTGTCATCAAATAGCAACCAAGCTGATCAAAAAGCTTGGAAAGAAAGGAATGAGCTTGGTACTTGTCACGACTGAACTGTTACGACCGAGTTGTTTAAAGAGTGAATGTGGTGCTAAAAAGATGCCTGAAATTCAGGCATTCTGGTTACATGAATTTGGAGTAATGATAGGCCTGACATGAGGAATTGCTAGAGAGATATCAGCAACTTCCCTACTAAAGCCATCTAAGTAGAGGAAAGGGTATCACCTTGACTCGAAAATCATGGAAACCCTAACTGAATAGGGATCTATAAAAAATCAAAAAAATTAAGGTGAAAGGTACGCTGAACTCTCCTTGTCTTCTAGTAATTCTTTGAATCCCTTAAGCATCAGAGTGTCTTCTATCGAAGCACTTCGATCTTGGACAATTTATTCGTTTTGCAGGAAAATGAGGACTAAGAGATCAAGTTCAGAGACATATCTTATCCAGAAAAACCAATCATTCATACTTGTGAGAGGATCATCAATTTTTACCTTTTACAAAAATAATAGCGATGTGGTCGCAATGTCATCATGTCAACAAGAGCGTGTTGGTGGTGTCGGCGGTGGCAACAATAAGAATAGCGATGGTGATTGTAATATGGAATAATAATGGTAGCAACATTGATGGTAGTATTCAAATTGGCTTTTCTCCAAAACCACGGATTTGTTGAATGTCTGACTGGCCCATATTTCCCTTCTTTGGGTGGTGGGTTTGGGCCCAATATTAACTGATAATTTTTTCAAAGCCCAAATCTAATAGTGGATATCAGCAAGCTTACATCCCACTTCTGGGTTAATTCGGGTGCGAAAAGTCGTGAAATAGGATTGGTACTACATAATTACTATTTTACCCATCAACTCTCTTTACTTTGTCTTTTATTTTAAATATTAAAAACATGATAATCTGAATCATGAATAATAAATCTTTGTAAATTCGTTTAATTTTACTTTTTTTTTTATAACCCTTCAAATGATTCCATTTGAATCAAAGGTTTGGAATCCATTCACAGGATCGATTGATCTCAAAAAATTCAAGAACAATACTATATATCTTAAATCTGTAACCCAAATTTATATTTCAAATCAAGAAAAATTATTGGATCAGTGAGTTCTATTTAAAAAACTTGATAAGACCCACTCATCTAAAAGTCTTCTTTCACATAGGATATAAATTTGAATTACAAATTTAAAATATATAATATTTCCCAAAATTCAAATCGATCCCCTATAATTTCTGCTACTCCAATGCTCCTTGCTCCACTTTTGTTTTCACGGGTAGCAGGTAAAGGTTGAGATAATGAGGGAGGCATCCTCATGCAAGAAACCTAGCTGGTGTCTTGGGAGATGTGCTGGGGGTATTATAGTCAAAAGTCATCCAACCACAATGTATAGGATTTGATACTCCTATCCTCCGACATAAATAAAATAAGAATCCAAACATGCCCTACTTATTCCGAGTCTTCCGATAAACTCAAATGGCTTTCAAGGCTTTTTATATTAGTTTCTGATCTTATCCACAGAACCAGCCACCTAATTATTACCCCCAACCTTTCTTACATTCTCTCTGTAACTCTCTCATTTTTCCTCTCGACTTCTTGAGCTCTCCGCACTGAATCTACTCCGCCTATGGCTCGTGGATCCTCTCAATCCCAATCCTCCACCTCTGCCTCCTCCACCTCCCGTCCTGGAACCATCGGCTTGGCCACACGAGGCTCAGCTGCCGCTACCGCCGGCATGCGCCGAAGGCGCCTTGGCTCTTCTTCCTCCGGTGGGTCCGGCGGGGTCAGCGGAGGCGCCTCTGGTGGCAACATGCTTCGATTCTACACCGACGACGCCCCTGGCCTCAAGATCACCCCCACCGTCGTCCTCGTCATGAGCCTATGCTTCATAGGTTTCGTCACCGCCTTACACGTCTTCGGCAAGCTGTATCGGTACCGATCCGGAGCCGGAGCTTAAAATTCGGACAGATCTTGACCGGAGCTTTCGCATAGAAAGGTGCTTCGGTAACTCAATGCACCACGAATCTATAAGCTCTTTTCTCTAGCTTTTCAAGAAAGAGACAGATCAAGAACATCCTAGTTTTTGAGTGAAATTTTCCATTTGCTATCTGGAATTTGAATCATACTTCATAATGATGCAATTTTGTTAATATATGCGATCTATGTAGTTCAATGTTCTTTTATTGCGGCAGAACAATCTCTTTCTCCATATTTTTCGTGCGCGTCATTTTCTTGATGGTGCTTGCGAAATTTAATCCTGAATTTTTCATTCATATGGAAATTTACATAAAAAATTAGAGTCAGACCGCTGTAGTTATTCTGACTTGAAAGGCTTTGTATATAGCATTAATGCTATAGAATTACACATTCTGTATGCATCTACTGGTGATCGGTGGGAAGGAGTAGGATCATATCACAAAGTGCATATTTGTTTTTAGGGGCTAAATAACGATATAATGTTAGATTTCTGATTCCGCCCTCAGTGAAATACTGCCTCTGTATCTGTGAAGTATGAGACTCGAATTGATTGAGAGAAATCCTTCGTATCGTGTAGTGCTAATGAGTGATTACTAATGAATCATGGATGATGAAGAGGCTGAGATCATTTGACAAATCGGATGAGATTGGTTTTCTTTCGTATTACATTTCAAGCTGAATAACATTTTTCTCAGCTATATTTGTTTTTTATTTTTTACTTTTTGTTTGCAACAAAGAACTTTCTGGAAATTGGTCAGTGTCCATCGATATCTGGTCATGAGTCATATGATTAAGTTACAGCAAGTATACCTGGCATTGTTCTAATTGCTTTTATATGTGGTTGCATTAGTGTTCAGGTTGAACGTGCCCTCAGCAGCTTTTGTAGCAGTTTTCCCTTCTTTTTGAGAGGAGGAAAAAACTGCCACCATTGGGGCTTGGGGTCGTGAATTTTCTGCAGGGGTTGGCCTTATATGGCTACTAGTGTGTCCTCTTTGGAACGTTGAAGTGCCCTCTGGTGACATGCTTCCATGCAAGCTTGATTTCTAAGAGTTTTTGTTCTCGATTAGTTGGGTTTGGCTCAAAATAAGGTCTTTTGGCGATTTAAATACTGATACTAAGACATACATGGACCTGGTAATATTGTGGATTTATACTCAGATTGCAAAGGCAAACAAGTTCTTTTACATGGACAGTCCAGTTCTTATCTCAAATTCTACCATTCTTATGTGATTAGCTAGCATTGAGGTGAATTTGGTGTAGGATCAGAATTGAGGATAAGAGAAAAGGGATTAGAGTCTCTGGCGAATCAGAAGAAACAAGAGAGGAAGAGAGAGGGTTAAAAGACAAGAAGAGATCAGAGGGAGAGGAAGAAGAAAAGAAACAGGTGTTAGAGAAAGATTGAAATTTGTATTATTGCAATATTCCAGTAGTCAAAGCTGTTTTACTTTCCATGAGGCACATTTATATATAGGGAGTACCTAAAAAATAAAACAACAGCGTACAAAATAACTTGATCCTAATATTAAGAGATTGCAAAAAAAAATAATACTAAAGGTTTCCTAATATTAATGATTTAAAATTCCCCTGAGCCGTTTAAGCTTCAATTTCAAGCATTTGATCGATTAGGTGTTCCCCATCAAGGTAAAATACTTGGGTGGTTTTTTAGTTGTTTTCCTTTGAAAGTGGAATTACAAACATGGTGCATGTAAGGTTGTTTATCACTTGGACTACGTCTACCATATCACCTAGCTGCTTAATATTGCCTTAACATATGTATGTTACTTTTTTTTCAAGATAGATGATTGCTTGCTTATCATGCTGTAACAAGTATATTGGCTTTAATGTATGGATGGGATGATGTTGGTGCAACTCTGGTCATGGATGGATGGTTGCCTTTTTATAATGCCTCAGCAGAATGCTGCCATACTCATAGTAAAAGAGTATGTTGTCTTGTTACATAGTTGCAAAAATGCCTTTTTGTCTCTACTCTCCACTGATCGTTGCTATAATGCAATAAAACTTTCACTCTGCTGCTATCTATGGAAACTACCATGCTGTACTGATACATATACTCTAGATAGAATGTTGGCACGAGAGGTGGTGTGATTATCTCAAAACTACCAAGCTACCTCAGTATATGGTGTCGTATGACTGCATGCTACCTTGTTGCCTTGGCATATGCTTTATTAGCTTGCGAGTCCTCAACTGTTTGCTGTTCTTATTTTTGGTTTGGGAGGTTTTGGAACATAATGTTATTTAGGTGGGAAGTCATTTCAGGACTTGACACCTTGGTTTTGTCGGTAGTTGCCCTGATATCTGAGCTTGTATGTGTTGACTGTGTTTGCCTGGACATAATGTTGGGACATTTGATAACTTTGTTGCCTCATTTCACAGTTGTCCCATGGCAAGAAACTACGAATTTACTAGGTAAATTGCTGCCTCTTGTGATATTGCGTTAGGCAGTTGTGGCTTCAGTATAAAGAAGCTGCCTTACTTTCTTAATGTATATGGTCTTTTGTGGGATTCAATCCATTTTGCAACCTTAAGACATCTTCTTGTCATACTATTTATAGTGGCTCGGGCATTAAGTTTATTTGTTGGCGTGCCTTTTATTGCTACCTCTTCGTTATGATTCAATCATAGGATGTGGTTGGAATACAAAGAATTAGTGACAGTTCTTTCAATGAGAAGTTGTCAATATAGATGCAATGTCCTGTTGCTTAGTTGCCATGGGTACCTTGTTGCCTGAATTCATACATATCTTTTATTTCGAGAATCATTGATTAGCCATTAAGCATGATGGGGAAGCAAGTATTTCCTTCACGCCATGTTACCTAAATGCTTTATGAATTCTGGCCTCTGCCCCCACCCCTCCCTCTCGACTCTATGTTTCTTACCACCTCGAGAAAAAGAGAGGAGAAAAAGGAGAGATACTTTAGAAGATGATGACGGGTTAATCACGTCTCTCGAAAGGCGTGTGTTACAAATACGTTTAGGTACTTGCTTACTTCTATGGAGATGGCTAGATCAGTGAAAAAATCAAGATCAAAGTTCTCCAAAAAGCAGTGACTAGTTTACAGTTATTCCTTTATCCTCTTGGAGATATAACCTTTATAACAGTGTAAGCCAAATCAGTCGAAACAAATCAAATGGGGTTTTTTATCAGTTGTAGGAAATTTCAAGAACTGTTTTATATGTTGGGTGACTAAATAAACTGGTCTGTGAACTGGGTAGGTACTATTTCACTTCAGAGATTCGATTTTTTTCCCTTCGTTACTGTTTGGATGATGCATTTTTCTTTATAATCTTATACTAATGGGATTGTCTCTTGACGACTAGTCCCCTTGGGGACATTACATGCACAAATCGAGAAATGGGATTGTGTTTTTAAGACTTTAACCTTCTTGTGGATGTCAAGAAGAGAGAATAAAACAAAGAATCCAATGGATCTTTCTGTTAATTAACTGGGAAAACCTACCCTGATAAGATTATGAAAAATGTTATTTGGATATAATTGGACAACTAATCCAATGATTGTATTGAAATAGGTTGTTCCCAAATTAACTCCTAATAGCATTGGTCTATGATTATATTTGAAGAATCTTTCCAGTTGGAAGTAGGTTGATGATATGATTCTTTTCCAAGTCATGCTGTGTTGATTCACAGGCATGCACTTGAGTGGGTGCGTACATCTCAGAACGGCACAGTTGGAGGTGGTGGTGGTTAAGCAAAGCAGAGCATAGGTATGATAGTGTTCCCCTAGGCCCTATTTGACGAAATCACCACAAATATCCCACCAACCACCACCACCACCAAATTCTGAACAAATTCAACCCATTGCACCCGAATCGAGAAAGTTTTGAAATCGTCAAATCCCCAATCAAATTCAAACATTAAAATTGAAAATTTTAAAGTGGAAGGGGAGAGAAAGTTGGGGGTTTGTGACAGCAACTAAGGGGAGGGACTCAATTGGAGGGAGAATGGGAATTGATTGCTTCATTAGGGATACGATCTGGGCTTGAGGAGATGGATGGGAGGGTTAT
>CM042195.1:13235537-13267102 GCA_023539305.1 Ilex asprella | reverse complement strand
AGAGCAATGTATAGATTAAATACATTTCCATGATTTGATAATTTATATGGGTGATATTGTTTGCTTTGTGGCTAAAAGATGGTCAAAGCACGCACATTTTTGATGTAGCAGGAGCGTTGAGCACACCAATGGTTCAGCGATAACCCTTATTGTCCTCTCACATCTGCAGTGAACTGGGCAATCTTGGCCCTCTAGAATGAACATATACAACCTTGATGAGTTGTAATACAATGGATTTCAAACACAATAGATGTCAAACTAATACATATCTAATGGAAGTTCCTGAGGAGCTCAAACACCAACCATGAAATTTTAGGTCCCATCTTTGAGGAGGACTCAAAGGTCAAAGATAGTAATTTTGTTTCTGTGTATGTACAATCCTTACCACCAGACATAGTATGTACAATCCAATGTTTCTCTGTCATGCTCCACCAAACCAAGCCAAGCCAAGCCAAACCAAAAATAAAATAACTTATCTTTGCCAATATATATAAGAAAAGTATAAGAAATGGAAAGTATAAGGGACACACTTTCTTTTATTTGTGTTTGATAGGATGGATGAAAAATAAAAATAAATTTTTACTATTCTTGTTAAATTTATTTACATGCAACGTCGTATATTGCTAAGTTAAGTCAAGGGCGTTAGTTCTTAGATTTTTTGCTTATTTCTATGTAATTGTATTTATTTGGTCTAGCTTTAGCTTTAAGTTACTTTTGAATTTTTTGAATGTTCATTAGGTTTCTAATTGGCTAATAATCTTGCTAAGAAAATGGAGGATACATCATGCACTCAACTGATTGTGGATGTCAATGTCGAGAATACATCCAATGATGCCCCAGATACAGAAAGTGGAGATAATACAAATGATAAAAAGCGGCACCGTACTTCTACATCAGAGGTATGGGTTTTTTTTTAGAAAGTATGTAAATCAAAACAATGTTTTAAAGGCACAATGCAACAAATGTAAGATTGACTATAATACTGCTAGCAACTATGGAACTGGTAATTTATGGCATCATTTAAAGACTTGTCAGAAACAACATGATGTGGGCCAGATGATTTTAAGTCAAAGTCAAGAGTCTATTACTGCACGGTCTTTGAAAATTAACGAGGAAAAATTTTGAGAGATGTTAATACGTGCAATAATTAGACATGATTTGCCCTTTCAATTCTTTGAGTATGAATGTGTTAGACAAATCTTTAGCTACTTAAATCCAAATGTCAAATTTATTACAAGAAACACGGCTAAGGTTGATATTCTGAAATTACATGCAAAAGAGATGCGCAGGTTGTCTGTTATCTTGCATGACATACCTGATAGGATTGGTTTGACTTCTGATTTATGGACATCTATTGCTACCGATGAGTATTTTAGTCTCACAGCACATTTCATCGACAAAGATTGGGTATTACAAAAAAGAATTCTGAATGTCTCTTATATGCCTCCTCCACACACTGGCATTGCATTGGCTGACAAGATTTATAGTTTGTTGACAAAATGGGGGGTTGAGAAAAAGTTATTTTCAATTACTTTGGATAATGCTTCTGCAAATGATGTTATGGTTGATATGCTTAAGAATCAACTTAATTTGATAGATGCTTTGTTTGGTGATGGTGAGTTTTTTCATATTCGTTGTTGTGCTCATATTCTAAACTTGATTGTGCAAGAGAGGTTGAAAGAAATAGATTTAGCTGTGAAAAAAGTCAGAGATAGTGTCAAGTATGTAAAAGGTTCTCAGGCAAGAAAATAAAAATTCTTAGAGTGTGTTGCACAGACATCTTTAGATAGCAAAAAAAGTTTGAGGCAAGATGTTCCTACTAGATGGAACTCAACATATTTGATGCTTGTAAGTGCAATTTACTACCGTCGTGTCTTTTGTCACTTGCAATTTGTGGATTCTAATTTTAAGCATTGCCCATCTCTAGAGGAATGGATCAAAGTTGAAAAGATTTAGATGTTTTTAAAAAATTTCTATGATACTACTGTTATCTTTTCTGGCTCCAAGTATCACACATCAAACTCGTATTTTCAGAAAGTTTTCAGTATTCAATTGACTTTGAATAGAGAAATGCAAAGTTTGGATACTTTTATGAGAAGAATATCTTGTCAAATATATGAAAAATTTGAGAAGTATTGGTTGGAGTATAACGTGATATTGGCAATTGCAATTGTGTTTGATCCCCAGTATAAACTTGACTTTGTGGAGTGGTGCTATAAGAAGCTTTATGGTGAAGGCTCTCTTGAATATTTTCATGTTCGAGACAATTTTTTTTCTCTATTTGATGAGTATATAAGCAAATTTGTTGTCACCTTTTCTTCTCAATCATCGACTGTTGCTCATGGTGGTCTAGTTGCTTGTGAGCCAATCTTAAACTCACAACCTGTGTTAGATTTGAAGGTATTTAATTTTTTGTTTTATAGTTTTTATTGTATTAGATTAATACTATTAATAGTCTATGATTTGAAAGTCTGTAATTTTGATAATGTAGGCATTTGTCATTAAGAGCAATGCATCTGATCTTAAAACACAAAAAGATAAATTGCAATTGTATTTGGATGAGCCTAGGGTTGACATAGAAACAAAACTTCTTATTCTTGATTATTGGAGAGCTCATCAGTATCATTATCCAGAACTTGCTATTTATGGCTCGTCATGTGCTAACTATTCCAGTTTCTACGGTTGCTTCAGAATCAGCTTTTAGTATTGGTGGTCGGGTTCTTGACCAATACCGTAGTGCTTTGAAGCCTCATGTTGTGGAGGCCTTGATGTGCACTAGGGATTGGTTATGTGCAGAGAAATGTAATAAATATAATTTGTGATGATTGTGATATTTAATTATTTTAACAAATAATGAATTCTTATTTATATGCTTCTTTTATTGTCATTTAGAAAATTCACAAGTGCAATTGAAAGAGCTGGTAGAAGATGTTATAAATCCGACTTTGAACAAAAATGAGGAGGATGCGTCGGTGTAATGTTCAAATGTGATTATGGATCTTGATTGTTGATGTGTGTGAGTAATAAAACTTAACTTTTTTACTCAATCTTATATGTTTTTTGGTGTGTGTTGAGTCATAAAACATAACTCTTTTTATGTGGACTTCTTATAGGGGATTGTGGATCTTGATTGTTGATGTTGGCTAGATTTAGGAGATGACGAAGATTTGAAAGATGTTTTTAATATTGCTTTGGGATATTAGTAAAGCTTTTTGAATATTTATAATATTATGGAGATTTGTATTTATTTTGGGATATTTGTAATGTTTTTAATGCCTTTGTTTTATGTAGATTTGTATTTAAGATATTTGTAACATGTCTAAATTTTTCCTTTTTTTGTTAGGTCATGTTGGGTTGTGTCGTGTCGGTTGGTTCGTGTTAGGCAGGTTAGGTCGTGTTTACTCGAACACGACTTGTGTAAATCTCGGGTCACAGGTCGTGTTGGGTTAGTCGTGTTTCGAGTCAGGTCGTGTTCGTATTCAAATGACCTAACCCGTTTAGTTTGCAGGTCGTGTTTGGGTTGATGTGTTTTCAACCCGAACCCGCCTTAACCCGAACCCGCCTTAACACGACACGACACGACACGATTGCCACCCCTACTTATCACTCATTCGGCCAAGTTGGACAGGTATTTGTAGGGCCTCCGACCGACTTTCCGCCTCCGAGTGTTCGTATCGAACCCATGCCAAGATGACGACAGTTATATGACAAACGTTGTGAGCTTGAAGTATACTGTCGTTGGCATGGATTAATGGAACCAAAGGCATGTTCGGCTGATATATATGATCCACAAAACTTTACCAACCATAACGAGATCATAGCAAGGCTTGAACGTGAAAGCGATCAGATGCAGCGTAGACTTGATCGTTTGCATGCAATCGACCATGCAAAAATTGAGCATTTCGATCCTGATTATGCTGAGATTCAAATTTTGAAGGATCCGTTACTAGTTTCAGATACAAAAATTTCTGATTATTTCGATATAAGTGATGACGCGTCTGACACTTTTATTCCATTGAGTTTATGTGTACTGGGCAACCCGCTATGTTGTTTTCTACATAAACCAAACTATTGACAGACTGTATTTCTTATAGTGTCATGTAATAACTTGGTTTTGTTTTAATGTATAAGTATATTTTTCTATATTTTTTAGTTTTCACACTTTTGTAGGTCAACTATAAATGTTCGATGAACTTATAACATAAAATTGAAATACATAATTTTTTTAACATATACAAAACAAATTTCTACAAAAAAAATATTTTTTAAAACATCATTTAAAGTGACGTTTTTTTAAAAAAATACAGAGTTTAGGAAATAAAGTTTTAGGGCCGTCTGGGTTTGGAGAAAAACTCCTCTAGATTAGGATGCTTTTATGACGTGAGAAGTGAGATTATAATATTGAGATTTTTTTTAATCAATTTAGTAAAGCATAAGTTAAATACATACTTTTTGATATAGAAGTTTGCTTTTAAAACACGCTTTTAAGTTTTTTTATTAAATATATGTTTTACAAATATATTATTATATTAAAATATATGAAATTAAATTATGTTTTTTATGATTTTTATTTTCAATTATATAATTAGTTCAAAATTATTATGCAAAGAGAATTAAATTCTAAAATTTATTTAATTTTTTTTTATCTGGTGAATCATCATGTGAGACATAAGGTGGTGTTATTAATCATTTGAAATGATGTCTTTAAAGATGTCATTTAAAATAACGTTTTCATCCCTTTATTTTTTGTTTAACTCTGTTAACTGCCGTTAAATTTTATTATGTTATAAAACGTCATTACAAATGACGATTTTAAAAATGTCATTTCGAATGATGTTTTCATAAAAAAAAATTAAATTTTAAATTGTCATTTTAAATGACGTTTTTAAAAAGAAGTTGGTTGGGAAAATAAGTTAAAAAGTGACTGGATTGGAGAAATAAGTTTTGAGGGCGCCGGGTTTGGAAAAACCTGGAACAAATAAACTTTTTTATTTAAATTTAAATTTCAACCTAAATTTGAGTAACGTCCACGAGAACCTAAACACATACGCGCGATTTCTCTCTCTTCGGTTTATTGTCTGGCGGGCAATAAAATACTCCGAAAAATAGACAGAGAAGCGAGAGCGTGAAGTGATCAAGTTCTCGATCCATCATTAGCTGTTGTGGTTGTGCAGAGAGAGGGTTCCGATGGAGGTGCGAAACGACGTGGCAACGGTTAATTCGCTGACTGACGATGATCATCGTCGTCATCATCAGCAGGCACCGTCGGCTTCTCCGTTGAAGCAGGTCAAGGCTTCGCCGAACACCGTTGACTCCAACTCTGTTACGCAAAGGTCTCAGTTTTTGATCCACTTTTACTAATTTTATTGTCCTTTTATTCTGATTTTGTTGCAATTTCATTCGGTTAATCAAGATTTTGTCTTTTTTTTAATCATATTGATTTTGTAGATTGCAGAAAGAGCTAATGTCTCTCATGGTACATCTCTCTTTCTCTGTCTCTCCTGTATATGTGTGTGTTTACGTGTGAGTGTGTTGATTGTCTGAAGTTTGGTGTTGTTGCTGATATGTATCTGACTCGTCCTGATTGGTAACCTAGACAAGGGGAATTTGTAGTTGATGATTATGACTAATTTTCCAAATGATGAAAAGTGCTATACGTATCAGAATTACTCCTCTCAACTATAAGTATCATGATACCTAGCTATAGGAGTAATTCTGTATTAGGGCCCGAATGAACTTTAGCACACAATAAAAGAGTTAGGAGTTGTAAACAAGAAAAAGCAAATCATATCTCCCCTTTGATCTTGCAGGATGGTTTATGTGTTTTTTTTTAATCCACTTTGGGTGGTATATTTTAGTAGTCACTTCCTGGTTGTCATCTGAATTTTCACCTCGGACAATGGCCTAGATGTTGATCGGGTGTTAGGTTTATGGTAGTGCATAGGGTCCAATTATGGTATTGCAAATTTTTGATACCGTACTTTGTATTTTCCACCAATCAAAACAAGACTCTCGTAAAGATTTTACATTTTAGAACTGTATACTATTTTATTATTTTTATGATCAAGGGCTATATACAATCAATGCAAGATCCACAATTAAAAATGAATTTCAGTATGGTAGTACTTTGTAGCGCTATCCTTGTAAGTAAATTGTAATTGTTTGTGTTACTTTCTGCCGTTTGACATAGAGAGGTTCACAAATAAATTTATTAGAATTTTGAAGGCTTTACATACTCTCTACGCAGCTATAGTTGGGGAAGGGAACATAAATTAGAGAGTATGTGTTTGCTGATGTGACCAACATTAATTTGTTATATTAATGAGTGTTTAATATTAATTCTTCAACTTTGAATGTAGCACGCATATCATAGGATAGAGCCTTGGGCTTTACAATTGCTTGCTCACATAAGTTTATGAGGTTTTCTATGTACACCGATCTACAATTGCAATTTGGTTAGCCACTAATAGGAATATCCTGAAAATTGGAATGCCTGTGCCTACTTGGATACAAGAGATTCGTGAATTTTCTCTCATTTTCTTTGGACATTTCAGTTCATTTTAAGAAACATTTATAAGCTGGAAAACAAGTCTGAAACTTCATTCATTTTATGAAATGCATCATTTGACCACTATGTTGTGGTTCTCCATGACCACCTTCTATGAAATTTCGAAGAGATTATATGGGGATTCTGGTAGCATGATCTGTTTACAGATTGTATAATTTTCACCGGTGGTTAACAAGTTGTTGGAACTTACTTCCAAAATCTTTCTAACATATCTTCCATCTCCTGAAAATGGTATTGAAAAAAAGGTGGAATTAAGAAGTGAAGGTTTCTGGAAAATCATGTTTCTCTTTTATTTATGCGTATAGATTTTAGGCAGATGTCAACATTTTAGTGGCGTAATTGGAATTTCTTGATTGATCAATGAATGATCTTTACCTACTACGGAGTGATTTTTAGGGGAGTTTCTGGCCTAGGGTTTGACAAGTCCCTCGGGAATTTCATAATTTTACTCTAGCTTCTGGTTGTTGGGGCAATATTTCTATTGTTTTTTTGTGAAGTTAACCCCGAACCAATTTTTTGGTTTTGAGTGTATCTTTTCTGTTCCATGGCGCACTTTGTAATTTTAATACGTCTTTTCTCTGTCTACAAAAGCTAGCATACGAAAATAAAAAGACAAAGAATGTGTGCAAAAGAAACTATGATACAAACTATAATCATGCAATCACTTTTTTTTTAGTTATGACTTGAAGTTATAGTGTGAAGTATTGACATAAAAAATCCTTAATTTTTAAGAGATTTGAGATCATTGTAAAGCAGTGGTAAATATGTTATTATGCCAAACACAGAGACAGTCGTTCTTTCGGAAAAGAGCTTTTGGGTCATGTCCTTGGTTGTTATGAAGTAATTATAGAAATTTAGTTACTGTAAATTGAAGATGCCCTATAATGTTAACCTTTACATGGGATAAGTTGAAGTGGTTATGGCGCACAATTTTGAACAACATATGTCACCTTAACAACTAGGGAAAGTGATAAAATTGACAAGTAGAAACCTGTCACAGTTAGTTTTTGTTTGCTTTCTCCTTGAGAGATGGAGTCATACTTATATGTGGACGTAGAAGAAAACCCCTCAAAAAGGGGAAACAATAGTAGCTGGAGCAACAATGATAATAATGCCAAAATAATCTTTTTCTTATTCATTCTTTCATGAGACATTTGGTTTTCTCTCTGTTAACTATGACTAAAATATTCCTACCATCTTTTTTCTCCCTTGTTCTGTTCTTTAATGTATCATTTTATTGATGTATCACCATTGTTCTACCTGGCAAGTAATCTTTTTATAATTTATATGTGTAGATGAGCGGAGGAGATCTTGGAGTATCTGCCTTTCCTGAAGGAGAGAGTATCTTTACTTGGATTGGTACCATTGAGGGTGGCAAAGGAACTATGTATGAGGGTTTATCTTTCAAACTTTCTTTGCGCTTTCCCCTTGATTATCCTTTCAAGCCTCCCCAAGTGAAGTTTGAGACGATGTGCTTCCATCCAAATGTTGACCAGTATGGGAACATTTGTTTAGACATCCTTCAGGTATCTATTATCATGGCTGCAAACATTAATTGTGACAAAATTCCTGATTCCAGTATTGGAAAAGTAAAGTGATATCCCTGGATTTTTAACGCATGGACCCACAACTGGAGGTTTGAAGTGGTCACAATCATTTATATAGGGTTTCTGTCTTCCATGTTGTTGAGTTAGAAAGGGCCACTTATTCAATTGTCCAGTTTAAGCAGTTGGCTTACATTTTGAAGATCTATCCAATTATTTGTCTTTCAGTATGGCTTATATGGCTTTTCTCTTTGAGGAAACAACATTTAAAATCTAAAAAGCTTAGACCTCTCTAAGCTCCTTATGCTTTCTACAACTGACAAGGCTTCTACAGAGGTATCAGAAATGGGATTATTAGATGATCACTCACCACAATTTTGTGGTTAATTTTTTTCCTGAATATTAAAAGCAAAAATAAATTTCCAATTGTGATATTGGTGGGGCGAATCAAGTTGTGGGTATGAGTACATCCATACCCATTAAATTTTAGCGTTGTTCCCTTCGAGAAAGTTAAGAACCATAAACGGTTTTGAAGTCTTGACGTGCAGGATGCACACTTCCTTTGAAGGTGATATCAATGGGGTTTTGTTTTCTTGCAGGACAAGTGGTCTTCAGCTTATGATTGCAGAACCATTCTTTTGTCTATCCAAAGTCTATTGGGAGGTATGCCGATGAATATGCAAAAATTGTGCGGTTTATATCCATATCTTTTATATCTGTTCTTTTGCCTTATTCGGCCTCTCTCACATGCAGAACCCAATATCGAGAGTCCTCTCAACAGCTCTGCTGCTGCACTTTGGAAGAACCAAGAAGGTGCACCAATTTTCCTTATATCTTTATTATGCAGCCCTGTCAGTTCCCTTAATACATCCAAAAGGAGGAAAATGAGAAGCCCATAGCATGACCTGTAGTACACTTAAGTACCTATGATCAACTTTTCTGCTAGCATCGCAATACTAGTCTTGACTTGAGATATCAGCTATTGCTTCCTTTTATGGGGTGGGAATAGCCCCACCCTAATCTCATTGATGGAACTAGAAAATCTGCTTAGGCAGCTTAAGCTACTGGATGGTTGAAACTAATATGCAGATTTTTGGGTGGTGCATTTTATCTACTGGTCAGACATTATGCATCTTTAATGAGTTCGGTAATTTTAGAAAGGCCAATCAGGATAAACTTTTGAGTTGCAAAATCCTATTTTGAAGCCTCAACCCTCCTGATGAAATCAAAACTAAACATTTTTTTTGAATTAAAACTATACATAAATATCACAATTTTTACTTGTTTTAGATAAAATGCCACCTTCTTCTGCAGTGCCCTGTTTTTTTTTTTTACCTGTTTTGGATGGTGGACATTTATTTATTCAAATAAAACTGATGCCTTGGACATTGCTGATCCAAAATTATGGATTTAGATTTCCTAGAAAAAAAACTTTTGGGATATGCCAAAAAAATGTGTTGGATGTTTCATTTCCAATACACCAACAGGAGCAAGGTCTGACTATAACTTATGTATGTATGACACTTTTGTCTACTTTTTATGTAGCTGATGTGTTTTTAAAGGTTTAGGAAGATAGCGGGTAACATGAAAGCAAAATCTTCTTTGAAAATCCATTTCAAGACATTGAAACTTCTTGGTGCAGATTACAGGAAAATGGTATGCAAGCATTATACGGCAGCAGTAGCGTTTGAGAGCTGATCTGGAAGTCTTATTGCAAGCATCTAGGAAAACATTTTCCAGATAGGATGCACATGCTTCATAATGGTCTTAAGACAGAACAGTACTGGGGAAGAGAGGGAGGTTTGGGTGTGATCTCACTAATTGGCCGAGCTTCCAAATTCATTGGTGAGTCAATTTTGTGTATGCATTTATTATTACTGCATTCTGTCAATATACATATTGTACAGTTGCTCAATGAAACTTACAATATGGAGTTGCATCATTTTGAGTGTTAGTTTTTTGCTTCGAAAAAATGTTGCTACGTTCAAGCTGATTTTGCTAAATCCTGTTTGATGTTTACTTCATTTTTTATTTATGTAAAATGTTAAGCGATTAACAAAATTGTACTGAATAACACTATTAAATGTTGTGAGATAGGTTGTATGAGTCACACCAAGTATCACTATACACGCGCAACAACAAAGAACTAGGGCTTTAGTCTAGTGGCAAAGATGGGGGTTATTAAACAGGCTCTAGGTTCTAACTTCATCTTCTACAGATGAACAATCAAAGAAAGATGACATTCAGAATTGATGAGTCAGGATTTGGTTCTTGCAAGCACAAAAATGGTAGTCATGTAACAGTGGATAACTAATACTAAAGTTGATTCTTGTTGCCATAAATGCAAGAGGTAGAAGACCATTGATATATATATTTGCAAAGAAATTATATTTTACCCATATGAATTATTATTTTTGTTTCACCATGTACCCTCAACTATAAAATTTCTCACATTGCACTCTGACGTATCAATTTTGTTTCATATCACTCCAATAGATAATAACAAACTTGAAAATCTGTCAAAAAGTGGGAGGAAAACTCCAAAGAGCTTTCCGTCAAGTTCTTTGTACTACTTTATTTTACCTCTTTTGCAACAAAATAGTTACTTGGAAGAAAAAGAAAGTCGGCTAGATGAAGAAAATTTGGAACTTAGGAATGACAAAGTCATAAACAAATTTTTTTTTTTTATTTTTGACTTGCATATCTGGAATAGGCAGTTGTTTATCGGAAGAATAGGCCACTAACATGCACATTTATCATTAAAAATTTGACGACTATTTTCTGTTAAAGTGATATGAAATAAAATTGATATTTTATGGTGTAATATAAAAAAAAATTATAGTTGAGGGTACAAATGAAACAAAGGTAATAGTTCAATAATATAAAGTATAATTTATCCATATTTGAAACGTATTTTTTATAAGCCAATATTTTATTTTGAAGGTGAATGCAATCTTGGCTTCTTTTTTTTTTCTTTTTTTTATGAGGATCAACAGTGGTTCCCCACCTCTCCCCTTGGGTGACTCGAACCCACGACCTAACGATTGTAGAGGAATCGTCTTACCACACGAGTTGCGCTTCATTGTCATGCAATCTTGGCTGGGTAGAGCCGTAGTGGATAAAAATGAAAATAAACAGTAAACTTTGGTCTACACCAAAAGTCCTTGGAAGTCTGGAAATCTAAAGAACAATTTAAGTACTTAAAATGTTAGAAAAAAATACATTCACATCTTTAGAAGTTCGTTACTTAATTATTCAGATCCTAGACATTTAAAATATTAGACACAAATTTTTCCTTTAAATTTATAAGCATGTAATACTTAAACCTCTTAAATTTTAAATGTTACATTTAGACAAACAAATACTCTAATCAAATATAGAACATTAAATATTTTAAATTTTATAATCAAAATTCATGTTCTATTATGACATTTATTGAAAGAAAATCAAAAATAAAAATTTATTTTTTTTTAAAAAAATATAATTATACTATCTATTAAAATTTAATTTGGTCGTTTAAACGACCAAATTAAAATACTAAATTACTTTAATTAAAGTTAGAAGATCTTGTGTCCATTACAGTTTGATTGTTTATTTGATTAGCGGTAAAGATTAAGATTGATTTTTTCTTGGATGTTTGCTCATTTATAATTGACGTATTATTCAAAAGATGTAGTTGCTAATTATTTATGTTGTAATAGTGATTTATTGATGTTTACAAAAGAAACCCCTTTGTAACAATTTTAATTTAAGTGAAAGTATAAGTCTAACTTTTTTTTAATGAAAAAATACCACTTATCTAAAATGTAAGCTAGTAATAATACTATATGTATTTAATTTAGAAACTTAATTTGAAAATATAATCCATTGTTGTCATTATATTAGCACGTATTGAATCCCATTAAATATTGGGAACCACTAATAATCAAATGATAACAATGATTTAACTTTCCAAATTATATCCTAATAGTGTTACTCTGACAAATTTAATTTTTTTAATAAAAAATTTAGTGGGGGCAAATTTCAATTTTTTTTAAAAAAAAATCAGAAATTTTAAAGAACGCGTAATAGACATCTTGATTTCATAACAAATCGACCCTTAACTTTATTATAATAACCCGACGTTTCCCTTATATGGACAACCTGTAAAAGATGTGATAAACAACAACATTAATAATAAATAAATGCATATATCCAAAATATATTTTTATACAATTAAAGCATGTGTGTTTTATTTCAATATTATTTAAAAATATTCATAATAAGTAATATTTACATAACTTTTGATTCTATTGATATAATCCTACAAAATATTATATCATTATAAGGGATCAAATTGGAGATGATTGAGGGTATTTTACTCCATTCATTTTAATACTATTGAATAAATTACCTAATTAAACACTATATTGAACTTGATACTTATTATCTAACTCTTAATACTCTATTTAACAGATGTTTGACTAGAATTTGTATTATCTGTACTCCGATTTAATGTTAGATTTTATCTATCTATCCTAGATGTATTCCCAAATACAATATCTCTTTTGTTTGTAGGACATTTAAAAGACTCCTTAGTATCAAACTAGACAAAGGGGTGTGGAAATTTCCCTTGCCCCTTAATGGAACAAAGTCTAGGTCCCATCTGCGGATGGTGAGGTAATGCTTCACGATCACCCATGGACCTCATGTAGTAATTTTGTGGCAATCCTCCTATAACTAGAACTTGAACAGTAAGACGCCATGACCAAGATCAATTGTGTCAAAATCAGTTTGAAATATATTTGGTACTATAGTACAGTGCATTTTGTAGCCAATTGACCTCCCTAGAAGTTTGACAATCAAGTCATCCTTTCATTTGTTCCTAATATTCTGTCTTGTAGTATTTTTTGATATTCTTACTCTGTTCCGGCTCTGTTTCTTCATTATCAAATGAGATTTGTCAAAATACAGCACATTATTTTCGTCCATAAGAGTCGCCCTTGTAATTTGTCGCTGCTAATCTGAATCCTGGGTTTGTGGGTCTTTAGCTGGATATGGTGATGATCCACTTAAGGACGATCCTACAAATTGGCGTTTAAAGCAAGAATTTCATGAAACCTCAGTTAATATTTTAAGAAGATAATAATTTTTTTAATGATTATTAGAGATTTTACAGAGTTGCGGTATGATTTTGGGATTGGACGGAATCAGAAATAAATTTGGTGCAATTGTGAATTCAACATCTTATAGATTAATAAATATAATGAAATCTTAAAGAGACAGAAAGAAAGTTAATGAAAAGAATTTGGTAGAGATTGTTATTTTTAGATTTTAAAACTTTCTGTAAGGTTTTACGTAGACTTGTAAAAATTTATATTATAAAACAGGGCAGGGTTCAATAAATTCATCCGACGGCCTCAAAAAGACTTATCCAATGACTACCAACATCTCTCTTAAATTTTCAACTCGGGTTACCCCTTTTATTATTACATTTTATGACTTTTTATAAGGCTTTAGATATACTTGTACACAATTGTATGAGCAGAGCGAGCACTTACATACCTACGGTTCAACCACACACGCGTCGCCCGCCCGCCATGCCACAACCCAACCCGGTCGGCTCAGATGTGGATGTGGGTTAGACCGGGCCCTATCTTTTTGGATAAAATTTATTTAAATCAATGGGCTTGAATTTCTGAACGAAAATTAATTTTCGATATTTGTTAGATCACATTGGTTTGGATTTATTGCATCCCTCCAGTCCGAAATAGAGTTGTGACTGTTCATGGAGAACAGTTACTCAAGGTGTCTATTGGTTTGCATTTGTCTTCATGAGTTGTGTCCTTTAGAGTGGTAGCTATCCAGAAAGTCACCAAAGAGTCTATAAAAACCCAAGTTCATTATCATTCAGTCATTCATTAATCAGTCCATTAAGGCAAGCTTGTGCATTACATTTTTGGCATTAGACAGCCTGCTTTTGGAGCATTTGGAGAGTACACAATATAAATTTGGTTCGCTGGACTACTAGATTGAAGTGTTACTTCTATCTATGTAAAGATCATTGTATCATGGGAGGCAGACGCTTGATATTTCATAAGCACCGTATGTGGGGGCGAAATCTGTTTTAAGGACATAGTGTCAAACACTAGCATTGATCTGTCTAAAGGTCAATAACAGTTCTTGTTCTGCAATCGGGTTAGTATTTACATTGGTTATACAAACTGTTACATGTAACAGTTTGATGTTACACTTTCGTAAAACTGTTGTAACAGTTTTCTGTAACTCTTTCGTTTCTGTGTAACTCTTAACTGTTACTGTTTTATTAGAATAACTCGATTCTGTGTAACTCTTTACATGTATCAAATAAAAAATTTCAATAAGTAATTTTACTATATTTGGAACACCACAAACAATAATCTTAACACAGATTTTATGATTAGTTTAATTACTTGTTGTGTTTCTAATACATGTTTTAGTGTTCTAAAATATTGTAAATTGTTAAAACTTATTTTTACAATCTTTGATAGTAGGAAAAAAGACTTGAAAAATTTTGTAAAAATTTGCATGTTCTGTTTCTGTGTTTGATTTAAACAGTGACACCATATAGAAACGTTAATAGGTAACTTCAAAATAGTTACACCAAACAGTAACATAGATTGTCTCTGTTTTAATAACTTACTGTTTTCCAATTTTTGAATATTTTATAATCTTTGTTTATCATAAATGGATGCAAATGATAATAATGTTCCTGCTACTACAATTCATGTTGTGCCTGTGGTGTCTATTTTTGTTACTATTCATGTGTCTCATGGGGAGAAACCCGAAAAGTTCAGTGGGAACAATTTAAAGAGAGGACAACAAAAAATATTATTTTATCTCACTACGTTGAATCTTGCAAAGTTTCTTCGTGAGGATGTTCCTGTTTATGGTGAGAATGAGACCAACAGCTAGGTTGTTGTTGTGGTGGATGCATGGAAGCACTCTGATTTTCTGTGTGAAAATTATATCCTCAATAGGTTGGATAACACATTATATAATGTGTATAGTCCAATGAAAACGGCTAGAGAGCTATGGGATTTCTTGGATAGAAAATACAAGACGGAGGATGTCGGAATAAAGAAATTCGTTATGAGCAATTTTCTTGACTACAAAATGGTGGATTCTAAGACTACCATAAGTCAAGTTTAAGATCTTCAAGTAATCCTACATGAAATTCATGCCGAAGGAATAGTGCTTAGTGAATCTTTTCAAGTGGCTGCAATTATTAAAAAATTACCGCCAAATTGGAAGGATTTCAAAAATTATTTGAAGCACAAACGCAAGGAGATGAAACTTGAAAACTTGATCATGAGATTGAGGATTGAGGAGGACAATAGAGTCTCCAAAAAGAAAGTGGGTAATCATTCCATGAAGTCAAAGACACGTGTGATTGAAGAGGGACATAAAACTAACAAGAAAATGAAGTATGTTGGCCAATAAAGGGCCAAGGGTGGTGATTAGAAATTGTTCAAAGACAACTGCTTTGTGTGCAATAAATCGTGATATCGTGTAAATGACTGTCGAAGCCGTAAAGCACAAGTGAAATGCAAGAGAAGGCTGTCCAAGCCAATATAACCAAGGTAGAAAAACTTTCTGAAACTGTTTCTAACAGGAGTTTTTCTATTGTAGTATCCGAAGTCAATTTGGTGGAAAATACCAAGGAATGGTGGGTGGATACCGAGGCCACTAGACACATATGTTCGGATAAGAAGATGTTCTCCTTATATGAAATAATTAATGATGGAGAACAACTCTTCATGGAAAATTCCTCCATTTCCAAAATTGAAGGCAAAAGAAAGGTTATATTGAAGATGACTTCTGGGAAAGAACTCACTCTCAACGATGTGTTATATATTCCCAAAATTCGAAAGAATCTTGTGTCTGGATCATTGTTGAGAAAGAAGGGTTTTAAGTTGGTTTTTGAGTTCGACAAATTTGTACTCACCAATAGTGAGTTTTATGTAAGCAAGGTATATATGAGCAATGAGCCTTTTAAGATGAATGTAATAACTATTGTATATGATTTTAATAATAAGAACATATCTTCTGTTTATATGCTTGAGTCTTGTAATATATGGCATGGTAGATTAGGGCATGTTAATTTTGATACTTTACGTAAATTAATGAATTTAGAATTGTTGCCTAAATTCAATATTGATGCAAATCATAAATGTGAGACATGTGTTGAATCAAAATTATCTAGAGTATCATTTCATAATATTGAAAGAAGTGCTGAACCTCTAGAGTTAATTCATAGTGATACATGTGATTTGAAATATGTTTAAACTAGAGGTGGAAATAAATACTTGTTACCTTTATTGATTATTGCATAAGATATTGCTATGTATATTTGCGAAGAAGTAAAGATGAAGCATTGAAAAATTTTATGCATTATAAGAATGATGTTGAGAATCAACTTGACAAAAAGATTAAGGCTATAAAGAGTGATCAAGGTGGTGAATATGATGCACCTTTCGATAGGTTCTGTCAAGAACATGGTATTATTCATCAAATTTCTGCGCCTTATACACCTCAGCAAAATAGAATTTTGAACATAAAAATAGGACATTAAAAGAGATGATGAATGCCATGTTGATTAGTTCGGAATTACCTCAGAACTTGTTAGGGGGAAGCTTTGCTTTCAGTAAATTATATTTTAAATAGATTACCCCACAAGAAGTTAGACAAAACCCCTTATGAATTATGGAAAGGTTGGAGTCTTTCCTACAAATATTTAAAAGTGTGGGGGTGTTTGGCTAAGGTGATGGTTCCTTTTCCCAAAAGGATTAGAATAGGACCTAAGACTATTGATTGTATATTTATTCGTTATGCAATAAATAGTAATGCATATCGTTTTCTAGTGCATAAATTTGATATTCCTTATATACATGTCATTACAATTATTGAGTCAAGAAATGCATCATTCTTTGAAAATATATTTCCTAGTAAAAATACATGTGATGGGAGTTCTTTTAAAAGAACTCATTATACTGCAACTAGTAATATAGACCATAAGTCTATAAATGAAGAAAGTGAAGAGGCACTTAAACGTTGTAAGAGGGCAAGGACTTCCAAGTCCTATGATCCTGATTTTCTAACATATTTGTTAGAAATGAGCGTCAAATCTTCAATGAAGCGATGTCCACTCCTCAAGCACCTATGTGGAATGAAGCTGTAAAAAATGAAATTGAATCCATCATGCAAAATCACACTTGAAAATTGGTAGATCTTCCTCTAGGGAGTAATGGGTTGTAAATGGATTTTCAAAAGAAAAATGAAAACTGATGGATCAATTGATAAGTACAAGGCTAGACTTGTAGCTAAATGCTATAAACAAAAGGAATTTCTTGATTACTTTGATACATATTCTCTTGTCACGAGAATAACATCTATTTGTATGCTCATAATTATTGCAGCGTTGCATAATTTTGAGATACATCAAATGGATGTGAAAATAACTTTCATAAATGGTGACTTAAATGAGGAGATTTATATAGACCAACCCGAAGGGTTTGTTTCTCTGGGACAAGAGAAGAATGTGTGTAGACTTGTTAAATCATTTTATGGTTTAAAGCAAGCACCAAAATAATAGCATGAGAAATTTGACAAGGTAATGATGTCAAATGATTTCACAATTAATGAATGTGATAAATGTGTCATGTTAAAAACACAAATAATTGATATATCATTGTTTGTCTATATATGGATGATATGCTTATTTTAGGTGGTAATAATTATATTATTACATCTACCAAAAAAATGTTGTCTAGTAAATTTGACATGAAGAATTTGGGTGTTGCAGATGTTATACTAGGAATTAAAATTTCTAGAACATATCTGGTGGATTTATATTATCTCAATCTCATTATATTGAGAAAATACTTGAAAAGTTCGACAAAGATGAAAACAACATTGCTCGAACACCAGTTGATATAAATCTTCATCTGTCTTAAAATACTGGCCAAAATATACCACAATTGGAATACTCTCGTATCATTGACAGTCTAATGTATGTCATGAATTGCACTAGACCAGATATAGTATACTCAGTTAGTAAATTGAGTAGATATACGAGTAATTCGAGAGTAGACCATTGGAAGACAATTATCAGGGTTCTTAAATACTTAAGATATACCCTGAATTATGAATTGCACTATACAAGATGTCCACTTGTACTTGAAGGGTATAGTGATGCAAACTGGATATTTAATATGAAGGATACAAAATCCACAAGTGATTATGTTTTTACACTTGGTGGTGCAGCTGTATCTTGTAAATTCTCTAAGCAAACGTGTATTGCTAGGTCCACAATGAAATCTGAATTTATTTCTTTAGATAAAGTAGGAGAGGAAGTTGAGTGGTTTCGCCAATTTCTAGAGGATATTCTAATATGGTCTAAACTTATGCCAGCAATTTGTATACATTGCGATAGCCAATCTGTAATTGGTATGGCACAAAGTGACATGTATAATGGTAAGTCTAGATATATACGTCGTAGACATAATACCATTAGGCAATTGCTCTCAAATGAGATTATTTCTATTGATTATATAAAATCAAAGGAAAATCTAACGGATCTGCTTTCTAAAGGTTTAACGAGAGAGCAAGTAAATTGCACATCGAGGGGAATGAGATTAAAGCCTATGACACAAGAGTCACCTTAATGGAAACTCAACCTAGTTGACTGGAGATCCCAAGATCTAGGTTCAAAGGGACAACTGAATTATGCGTGATTAAAAAGAAGCACTAAGGAGATATTCTTTCCTACCTATTCATATGATAAACTAGTGTTGCCTGCAGAGTTTATTAGGGTAAGCAATGCTTTTAATGACTCTTATACCTAGAAAAATCTAAGTGGGGTATTGCAGGATATTCCTAATAGGAGTCACCTATATGGGTGTGAAGGGGTCACTTCTATGAGAATTTTAAAGGCTGAATTTTCTAAAGCACTCATGAAAACCAGGAGTTGTTCAAGGCCAAAATGAACACAACCATGAGAACCAATTGTATTAGAAAAGAGACTGTGTGAAGTCTATTTGATCTAATTTATCAAACAACTGAATAGTTCAAGACACCACGTTCACTATTTAGCCGATAAGTCCGATGGGCTTTCATTAGGGAAGGTCCAAGGTCAAAAGCTACATATCTCAATGCACAATTTTTTTGAAGATGTACTCTTTATAGTGTGTCAGCATTATCATTTGTATACTAACAGCCAATTTTCCTTTCATGTGGGGGATTGTTAGAACCAAAACAATTTTTTAGTGTAAAAACTGAGTTTTTGATCGAATTTGAGTCAAAATTAAAGTGAAACCCGATTGTTATTTTGAATAAATTTTCGTGGGTTCATATTCTACTCCGTAAGAAGAATAATGTAATATATTCATTTGCTCAAATCGAGTAAGAAATGAATGAAAAAAGAGGCTTCAAAGTGACCCTCTTGAAGTGTGAAAATAAATGACGTGCAATATGAAATTTGACATCAATCCCACATCGGTTAAGTAAGAGATTCAACATGGACATATATAAGCCAAGTTTGCTCTATAAGATTGGGTCCTAAGGGGTACCACAATTTTATGAACGGAGCGAGCATCTACATACCTACGGTTCAACCACACACGCGCCGCCCGCCATGCCACGACCCGACCCGACCCGACCCGGGCTCAGATGTGGATGTGGATGTGAATGTGGGTTAGACTAGGCCCTATCTTTTTGGATAAAATTTATTTAAATCAATGGGCTTGAATTTCTGAACTAAAATTAATTTTCGATATATGTTGGATCACACTGGTTCGGATTTATTGCAACCCTCCAATCCGAAACAGAGTTGTGATTGTTCGTGGAGAACAGTTACTCAAGGTGTCTATTGGTTTGCATTTGTCTTCATGAGTTGTGTCCTTCAAAGTGATGGCTGTATGAAAAATCACCAAAGAGTCTATAAATACCTAGGTTCATTACCATTCAGTCATTCATTAATCAGTCCATTAAGGTAGGCTTGTGCATTATATTTCGGCATTAGACAGTCTGCTTTTGGAGCATTTGGAGAGTACTCAACACAAGTTTGGTTCGCTGGACGACTAGATTGGAGTGTTATTTCTATCCATGTAAAGATCATTGTATCCGGGGAGGCAGACGCTTGATCTTTCATAAGCGCCGTATGTGGGGGCGAAATATGTCTTAAAGACATAGTGTCAAACACTAGCTTTGATCTGTCTAAAGGTCAATAACAGTTCTTGTTCTACAATCGGGTTAGTATTTACATTAGTTATACAAACTGTTACATGTAACAGTTTGATGTTACACTTTCGTAAAACTATTGTAACAATTTCTTGTTACTCTTTCATTTCTGCGTAACTCTTAACTGTTACTGTTTTGTTAGAGTAACTCGATTCTGTGTAACTCTTTACATGTATCAAATAAAAAATTTCAATAAGTGATTTTGCTATATTCGAAACACCACAAACAACATTTTTAACATGTTCTAATACGGTTTTTGTAAAACTACAATCTATTCTTAATAAAAATTCTGAATTTAACAAATCATCATGAAATTTACTGACACGTTTAACTATAGATAAAATTTCTTTTTTAATAGTTTAGTAATTTAATTGAGTTGTATTCCATTTTTAGAAGTAAATCTTATAAGAGTTTCTTTACTAGTAATGAGATTTTATGTTTAAGAATGTCTCCATAATCTTTATCTAAAACATCAGTTTTCACAATTTTATACCAGTTTGGATTAGATAAAGATAAACACGACAAGTTCTTAGCTTCAAACTTAATTTTTTTAACTACTTCTATATGATGATATGTCCATTTAGACAGATTCTTTTGAAGCCTTGTATATAAAATAGTTGTATCTTGTGTCAGATTTTTATAAAAGTGTGATAAGTAATTGAGACTCCCCAAAAAATTTTGCAGTTGTCTTTTATCTTTAATTTAATCAGAAAATTTGAAGTCAAATTCAATACTCCGTTCAATGGGAACGATTTTTCCTTGTTCTATATAGTGACCTAGAAAACTAACTTTAAGTTGAAATAATTTCATTTTTATGGCAGATACGACTAAACCATTTCTTTTAAATACTTGAATCAATATATTCAGATATTTAAAATGTTGATCAATGGAATCAAAAAAGATAAGTATATCATCTGTATGAACTATGCAATCCTAAATAAGGATAAAATATATTAGTCATAATGTTTTGAAATTTAGAAGGGGCATTTTTAAACTCAAATGGCATAGCATTCCATTCATAGTGTCTCAAAGGAAATGTGAGAGAAATTTTGTACTTGTCTTCCTCAGCTATTTGGATTTGTCAATAACTTGACTTTAAATCTAACTTAGAAAAGATTTTAGCATTATACAGTCTCGATAACAAATCTTTTTTGTTAGGAATGGGATATATAATCCATTGAAGAACTTTATTTAAAGGTTTATAATTAATTACTAATTTAAGTACTCCTCGTTCCTTTTCAGCATTATTATTTACATAGAAAATAGCACAACTCCAAGGAAAGTAGCCTTTACGAATTAATAATTTTTCCAATAGGGTCTCAAACTCCTTTTAGCAGAGTTCTAAATATGTTTTATTCATTTGGGTTGATTTTGTTTTAGTTGGAATATTCTTTTCATTAAAGTCTTTAGTATAAGAAAGTATCACTACATGTTTTTTCCTATCCCAAAAAGTTGTGGGAAGAATATTGCATATTTCTCTAATCATTTTTTCTTTTAATTGTTTTAATTGAGTTTTAAATTGATTTGTCTCCATTTTATGGAACATATTTAAAAATTTTACTTCTTGTTGTAAAAAAGTTTATCTAATTTTCTTTATAAATACAATTTTCTCTAATTTGATTTATTATTTTAACTTGGGGTGGAGTTATAAACTCAAATAATACTTTTTTATCTTTTAAGGTAGTTAGAATTCCTTTAGAATCAGTTCTTTCAATTGGTTCTATTATAGATAAGAACAGTGTTCCCAAAATTATCAATTGATTTAAATTTGCTATAAAAATAAAAGTAGTAAGAATACAAATCCCTTGGTTACAGATTAAAACATTTGACAGTTTAAATTTAATATTTAATTTAGAACCATCAGTCGTACTTAATGACGGTGTAATTTTTTTTCAAAATATTTAGTAGGTAATCCTTCTATTATGCAGTTCATATTTGCACCATTGTCTATTTAAAAAAAATTGTCTATTAAAGTAATGGTTTCAACAGTAATTCTTGATCAATTACTAGTATGATTTTAACATTCTTTTTTAATAAGTTACTTTATCCAATAAATTTAAGTAATTTTTTGAAGAGTTTTGACCCTTTTCTTTTGGTTGCTGAGTTAACTTAGTTAAACTTGAGTTTTTTTTTACAGAAAATGTGGATGCTATAGGTATCAAATTAGCTTGAGTTTCTCCACTAATAACTTCAATTGGGGTTTTCTATAATGCTAGAATTCTTTGTTTAATTACTTTAATTTCAACTTTAAGTTGATTAATTTCACCTTTAAGATTCTTCATAGAAGTTTCTTTTTCTTTTATTACTTCTTTTAATAAATACAACTTAGATATATAAGGTGTTTTCTCTTCAAGAGTTGATTCTAAATATTGTTCTATTGCAATTCTTTTAGATATAGGATCTTGAATCTGATCTAAAAGATCTAGTATCAATGATTGTGATGTAGCTAAAGTATTTAAACTTAAGACATTCATGTCTAATATAACCTTATAATAATTAGTTTGGGCTTGACAATTAGATGAGCAAACTTTATCCTTATTTTCTTGCTTAGCTTCTTCAGATTCTTCTGTTGTTTCACTTATATTATCAATATTACATATTTCTTTGGAAGAAAATTAGTCTTTAGAATCTTCTTCTGATTCTAAATTAATTACAATTTTTAATATTTTTCTCGAAGACCTTAATCCTGAATTAATTCATGAATTTATTTAGTCAGACATTTGCTAGCATAGTGTCCTATCTTTCCACATTTAAAACATTTAATATTTTTATTAGGTTTATTTTTAGGTTTATAAAACTTGTAAGGAGTCAAATTGTAATGGACACAATATAATTTATCTTTAATTGGGGCAATTTGGTCGTTTAATAGATTTTGTTAATTTTGTAATTAATAATGGGTCTAAGTGTAATATTTTAAACTTAAGAGGTCTAAGTGTTACACGCCTATAAACTTCAAGGGATTTGAGTGTAATTTATTAATGGATATACAAACGGATCGACAACAGGGGTCTAAGTATTATCCTAGTACAAATTTTAGGGGGCCTATGTATAATATTTTAAATGTTAGAGATCAAAGTGATTAAGTAACAAATTTCACTAGATTTGAATGGTCTCATATATATAAAACAATCAATTTCTTGGGAATAAGGCTCGAGAAGTTTTTCCTCATTTTTCTAATTTTTAAGAATTCTGAATTTTTAAATTTCTCATCTTTCAATCATATTCTACCAAGTGCCTCAAATAGTTATCCTAAATAACTATTCATATCAAAACCTTTGTGGAATCGATTGCACATTATCAAAACCGTTAAAATAAAAAAAGAATAAATTATTTACCGTCATCCTATAAATTAATAAATTATTTATAGGCAGCCAATCAAAATTTGATACCTATACCGACTTATTGAGAATCCTCAATATTGGTTTGTGTGTTTGTGTAGTTATCAAATTTTGATTAACTGCAATAGTGCAATAGATCACTTAATTTTATTTTGGTTATAAATTTTATGTTTGGGATTGAGATCCCGGCTCATAATGAATAGTTGAACTCAAACTCATACATGGGCTTCAACAAATTCAGGGGGAGGGGTGGGTTTCAAATATGCCAGCCAGAATATATTGGCAAAAAGAGCCTTCTATCTTTAATGGAAATTAAAACTCTTACCCAAATTTAAATAAAAAAATGGTAAAAAACCTGATTTGGTGTAGACCTCTCGAATAGAGAAACTTGTTAAAAATTGAAACACAAAGTACACAACAATTCTGGGAATGACTACTTTCTTATTGAACAATCTAGGCTTATAAATAGTCCTCTACAATCTAAACAGAATGAGAAAAACTAGCTCACGTTTACAACCAATCAACGTGATAAGTGCAACTAGAAGAAGTCAAGAAGCACCAAACAAATACCCTAAAGACTAGGGCTTATTCAAACTGAATGCTACTACTTATATGAATTCCTAACAAAAACCCAAACTTTCTCTTCATTCCCTCCCTTAGCCTAGTTCCCAACTGGAACTAGTTTAGTTCAGGAACTTGGCAAACTCCCAACTGACTCCGAGACCTCTGAAACGCATCCAATGTGCGGGGCTTTGTCATCATATTTGCCAGCTGATCTTGTGTTCCACAATAAATCAACTTAACTGCTCCTTCTTGTGTGAGATCACGAAGAAAATGGAAGCACACATCAATGTGCTTACTTCGACCATGTAACACAAGGTTTTTTGATAGTTTAATTGTGGAACTATTGTCACAAAGGATTGTCGTACACTTACTCCCCTCCAGACTCAGTTTTTCAAGTATCCTCTTCATCCAAACAGCTAGGCTAGCACAAGCAGTTGCAGCCACGAACTCTGCTTCAATGGTTGAAAGTGTGACTATAGGTCGTTTTCTTGAGGACCAGGCAACAACTCTAGATCCCAACATGAAGACATAGCCTAAGGTGCTTTTCCTATCTTCTAGATCTCCTGTATAGTCGCTATCTGCATAATCAACCAGACCTTCACACCCTCCCTTCTTGTAAAAAACTCCAAGTCCAATGGTTCCTTTCAAGTACCTAGTATCCTTTTGGTTGCCCGCAAGTGCAGCTCAATTGGTTTAGCCATGTACCTGCTAATCAAGCTTACTGCAAACATCAAGTCCGACCTCGTAACTGTTAAGTACATGAGGCATCCCACCATCTGTTTAAACAAAGTCTCATCAACACCAACCTCATTCTCATCTTTAAAAAGTTTACAACTTGGAACAATGGGATTATGAACCAAGTTGCTATTCTCCAGCCTAAACCACTTCAACACCTCCAAAGCATACTTGCTCTGGCAAATATAAATTTCATCCGATCTCTGCAATACTTCTATGCCAAGAAAAAACCTCATTCTCCCCAAATCAGTCATATCAAACTCCCTCAACATGGAATCCTTAAACTCAGTAAACATTAATTCATCATTACCAGTAAATATTAAATCATCTACATATAAATTGACAATGAGAATCTTACCTCCCTTATTTGTTTTAGTGAACAAAGTATGTTCACTATAACATTTCTCGAACCCTTCACTTATGAAATGTGTTTCAATACGACTGAACCAAGCTCGTGGGGCTTGTTTTAGTCCATAAAGGGCTTTCTTCAACCTGTATACTTTCTGAGGATTGTTCTTTAGCTCATAACCCTTAGGCTGCTCCATGTACACTTCTTCATTAAGTTCCCCATGCAGGAAGGCGGATTTGACATCAACTTGATAGAGAGTTTATCCTTTTTGAGCT
The DNA here is from genome assembly GCA_023539305.1 of Ilex asprella. Lineage (NCBI taxonomy): Eukaryota > Viridiplantae > Streptophyta > Magnoliopsida > Aquifoliales > Aquifoliaceae > Ilex > Ilex asprella. The sequence continues at coordinate 13,241,471 of CM042195.1, read as the reverse complement.
GCTAGAGCTACAATCATTCTCACTGTATTCATTCTCGTAACCGGTGCAAACACTTTTATGTAGTCTACCTCTTGTTGTTGCACATACCCTTTGGCCACCAAACGAGCCTTGAACTTGTCCACTTTTCCATTCTCCATGAGTTTGGCCTTATAGACCCATTTCACTCCAATCTTCTTTGCACCTGTAGGCAAATCAGTGAGTTCCCATGTGTTGTTTCTCTCTAAAGCCTTCATCTCCATGTCCATAGCTATCCTCCAGTGGTCATGCTTCACTGCCTCCTCAAAATGCACTGAATCTGCTGAAGCTAATAGAGCCAAATTAACATTTTCTTCCTCTGAAAGCCCTTCCCCACTTGCTATGAAGTACGGATACTTTGAAAGGGTCAAAGTATCGGTATCGGATACGGATACGCCTCCGATACGGGCGGATACGTATCGGACACGGCTGAGAAGTATCCTAAAATAAAATAAAATAAAAATTGACTTTCGGATACGGCCGGATACGGATGGAATACACTTAGGATACTTTTAGGATACGGCGGGGTATTACTTGAATTTTTTAAAAAAATATAAGGGCACAAGAGCAAATATGTTTGGACCCTTATATATATATTATAGAAGTATAGAACCCTAATTTCATTTAGGGAGAATTACACCCAGACCCTATGAGGTTTGCCACTTAATCACTCAGACCCCTTGACTTTTAAAATATTACATGCAGACCCCCTGAAGTTTGTACGCGCGTAACACTTAGACCTTTGCCATAAATATATCCGTTAATAAATTACACTTAGACCTCCTAAAGCTTGTAGGTATATAATACTTAAACCTTTTAAGTTTAAAATATTATATTTAGACCAAAAATATTCCAATCAAAGATAAAATATTAAATATTTTATGGACGTATCCTAGCCGTATCCGTATCCTGTTTTTTAAAGTTTTGCCGTATCGCCATATCCGTACTCGTGCTTCATAGCCCACTTGCATAGTCTCTCATCCACCCTAGGGGTCTTCTACCTCTTCTTTCATCAGAACTTGATGATTTTCTTCCATTCTCACCAATTTGAGGACTACTAACTAGTTCTTCAGTGACTTCTTCTTCTTCCCCACTCACTTTTCCATCATTCTCTGTGTTCACTGCCTCATTAGCTTCTTCATCATCCCATTCAAAATCAACCATTATATGTTCTTCATAACTCTTATCCCAGTTCTAAGACTTGTCTTCCTCAAACACTACATCCTTGCTAATTACAACCTTCTTTGCAACTGGATCATAGAGTCTATATGTCTTAGACTCTTCACTTACTCCCAATAACACACAGGTGAAGCTCTTTACTTCTAGATTTGTCCTTCTCACATCAGGAATATGCACATGTGCCACGCATCCAAAAATCGTAAAATGCTCAACTAAGGGTTTGCTTCCACTCCAAGCTTCCTCAGGTGTTTGATTCTTTACAGCCAATGTAGGACTCCGATTTGGAACATATGGTGTCCAGTTTACTATCTCTGGCCAGAAAGTCTTGGGAATCCTTTTTTCAGACAGCATGCATCGAACCATGTTCATCACTGTTCGATTTTTTCTTTTAGCTACTCCGTTCCACTGTGAAGTATACGCTGCAGTCTAGGAAGCACGGATACATATACGGGACACGGATACGATACGAAACGGATACGACGATACAACAAAATTTAAAAAAAAAATAGGATACGGGTACGGCTAGGATACGTCTATAATAAAATATATTTTATATTTTACTATTATTTAACAACTTAGAAATTACAAATTTTTAATAATTCTTTTAGCATTAGTAAATAAAATTAAAAAATTTTACCATGAAAAGGATGTAATATCGTCTCATTATGATATATTCATAAAATGAGCATGACAAATTAAAGGAATCATAACAACATTTAATTAGTTGGTTTTATAAGTATAGTATAAGTGACTCATTTTTTTGTACTCTCTTAACATGTAATAATAAATAATACTTAAAAAACACTCGTATCTTCAAAATCAAATGAAATTTTATTGATATTTTATATTGTATGTGAACTCCAAAAAAGAGGTATATCTTAAAATTAAAAATTGTATATCTTGTTTTATGTTTAGAAGTATCCGCGAAGTATCCATATATTTTATTAATTATCGGGTACAGATGATGTGTATCCGATACGTCTCATCGAGTATCCGACGAGTATCGTATCCGATGCGGGTACGTCAACCTTGACGAAGTATCTGTGCTTCATAGGTTGTAGTCAATTGCCTCTTGATGCCATGCTCTGTACAAAACTCATTGAATTCGAATGATGTGAACTCTCCTCCTCGGTCTGTTCTCAAACATTTTATATACCCTCCTACTTCTTTCTGAACATAACTCTTAGAACGTTTGAACATGCTTAATGCTTCAGATTTTTCTACTAAAAAATAAGTCCATGCATTTTTAGTAAAGTCATCCATAAAGCATATAATGTACCTCTTCTTACTATTGGAGATGGGAGAGATTGGTCCGCAGAGGTCTGCATGAACAAGCTGGAGGTTCTCTATGGCCCTCTAATTGCTCTTCTTTGGGATTGAATCCCTGTGTTGCTTCCCAATCATACAATTAGCACACATTGTCGATGGATTCTTGAACTGAGGTATCCCATGCACCATCTTCTTGAACTGGAGTGTCCTCAATCCTTTGTAACTCAAATGTTCATAGCGACAGTGTCATAAGTGTGCCAAATCCTACGTGGAAGTGTTAAGACAAGCTGGCTTTGAAGACAGTGAGTTTGCTAGCAACACAAACATCCAATTTGTTGTCATCTCGGTTTGTATTATGAGCCCTTTCTCTGGATGATAAATTTTGAGCTTTCCATGTTGAATGAGAATCGTCAACCCTATTTCTTGTAGGTGACCAATGCTCAGAAGATTGTTTTTTTAGTTCAGGCACAAAAAATACTTAACTAACAACGTGTAAAACCACTTATTGTCAATTTTACGTTGCCTTTTCCTAACACGACCATCTTTGTGTTATTTCCCAGCGATACCTTTTGCATGAAGTCCTCATTTAGATCACAGAATAGACTCTTGTCACCATACATGTGGTTGCTACATCCAGAATCTAGGAATCAGACATCTTCCCTTCGAGCACCGTTCATCTCCACATATGACATGAGCAACATCTTTTCTTCTTCTCCTAATTCAGCGCAGTTGGCTTCCTTATCCCAGCTTGGACACTCAGATTGAAAATTTCCAAGCATGTGACTCTTATAACATTCCATTGTTGCCTTGTTGTACGACTGGCGGCCTCTCTATCTTCCTCTACCTCTGTATGCACCTCGGCCTCGTCCACTTATACTAAACCTGTCTTCAGAGATTATCTTGAGTGTTTGTTCTTCTCCTGTATGTCACTGGAATTTTTCCTCATAAAAAATTAGACAACTTTGCAGTTCATCAATGGAGTTGATCGATGTCTTTGGACTCCTCGATCGAGCAAACAACATAATTAAACTTTTCACTCAATGATCTGAGAATCTTCTCCACCACTGTGACGTCTTGCATCTGTTCTCCATGTGTTCTCATCTTGTTGGCCATTGACAACACTCTTGAAAAGTACTCAAAGACTCCTTCTCCTGCCTTCATCTCTAGGCAGTGGGGGTTACTGATACCAGAATGTTAAGAATCGAAACACAAAAAACAAAGTACACAACAATTCTGGGAATGACTACTTTCTTGTTGAACAATCTGGGCTTATAAATAGCCCTCTACAATCTTAATAGAATGAGAAAAACTAGCTCACGTTTACAACTAAACAACGTGATAAGTGCAACTACAAGAAGTCAAGAAACACCAAACAAATACCCTAAAGACTAGGGCTTATTCAAATTGAATGCTACTACTTATCTGAATTCCTAACAGAAGCCCTAACTTTCTCTTCAAAACTCACATTTAAAAGAAGAGAAACTCAAATTTAATTGAGAACAAACCTTAATTTAAAAGAAAATAAAATATGACCATTGAATCTTTGAAAGAGGGTGAAATCTTATCATTAAAGATATGGGTATGCGTTTGAGTCTCCTTTGATTTGAATGAAAAAAATGAATCTCACTTGATTTGATACGAATATAAGTTTAGCATTGAAGAAGATTTTCAGGAGTTTTTTTTTAACCAAATTTATATTTGGGTTTAAAAAAAGGATAACGTATAGACATGCTCAAGTAACTCTCCTAACTACCCAAATCAGATTCGAAACATAAGTATGCATTGAATTGGTCAATAGACAATTTAGTTAAATATATGGTGATAATTGTGATAAATTTGCAGATTCCACTTTTATTTATATTACTTACCAAGCATAGGATTGGATTGGATTGAATTTATGTTTGAATCCCAAGTAAAAATTATTGGGTTAAGTTTGAAGGGTCGAAACGTGCCCTAAGATATTTTTTTTTTACAGAAACATCTTTGGTTCCACACGACTAAGAATCCTCTGTTGTTGATTAAAACGATTAAAGATAAGTTAGTCGGAAAAAAAAAAAAAAAAGAGGAAAACTATCAAGAAATGTTGCTTTTTTCCATCAAAATCTATTAAGTCCTATCATTTTTATTTTATATCAATAAAGTCCTATTTTTGATATTTTTTATCAAATAAGTTCGAATTCCATTATACTTTAATTTTATCCCTTACTTTTAGTTATCAAAACCCATCTATTTTTTACTGGTATCATAGCACCGATGGCAAAGTGGAGGCTTTTCAATTGTCATTTGTTCCCTTGATCAACTACGGTGATGACACGATGGAGGCTTCTTAATTGTCATTTGTTCCATTGCTCAACTACGGCAACGGGTTTACTTCTGATCACAACTCCTAATTTTCAATTCAACTAAAGTATTATTTATGTATTGCAGATTCTATTGAGACATTATATTTGTGGTTTGGGGTTATTGTATAAATTTATATTGGATTTAATGTAATTAGTTTCCTTAGTAGAGCTTTTTTGCCCTTTTATTCTCACTTTTTCCTGGTTGAAAAATTGTTAGAGCTAAGGATAAATTAAAACACAAGAAGTTGGGGTATTTATGAATTAAAAAAGACTATTTTATACCTTAAGTATCTATTTTTTTTTTAAGAGAATGATAAAATTAGAATAAAATATAGTATTTATGAAGATTTGGACTTCATTAACATAATTATTGGAAAATAAGACTTTATTGATATAAAACAAAAAAAAATAGGATTTAATGAATTTTTGTGAAAAAAAATAATACTTATTAGTAATTTTTTCAACAACAAAAAAAAAAGACCACCAAAAACGACGACGACCAATCAGTAGGAAAGTCATCTTATTGAACATTTGATTATATATAATCTTGTGAATATTACAACTAATTAATTCAGAGTCTTTTATACATTTATATTCAAGTTTATATTTATACCTGAGCATACAAGAAAAAGTAAAAGTGAGCTTCCTAAAGTTAGAGTGAGGGAGAAATCTTAGTCATCGGTGACCGTAAAAACATTCCACTTTCTATTCTTAGACTTTTTAGTAATTAACCATAACACTTGATATTTTTCTTGATTTATCTGTTTAAGATTGTCACAAACATACAGGGTCCCCAGGTTATCCAAAATTGTCCTCCCAGCTTCCTTTTATTGATGTCCTTTCATTGATTTTTCATAAATTACATTGATTTATTCTAAGCATTTTATTTAAATTGGAATTTAGTTATTCATCATGTACGAGGATCTCCGTTAAGCATTCATGGTTGAATGGTTAGTGCGCTCAACTCATAATTGACGAATTCATAAGTTCGATTCTTTCTGGATGCACACCAATAACACCCTCCAATAAGTCTATTGGAATTGACTACTTTCTTCTTGGAGCTTCTCTGGGCTTATGGGCTTATAGTTTGAGGCCAATGCAAATCTATATATATATATATATATATATA
>CM042195.1:13219054-13235137 GCA_023539305.1 Ilex asprella | reverse complement strand
TATATATATATATATATATATATATATATATACACTACTCTAAAAAACCACTATAGTTGAAAAACTTTTAGTTTCCCTTTTCATCCTTCAATAATCTAATCTAATTAATCCATTTTAATCCTTAAATGTGAATGAATAAAGATAAACCTCCTACACCTGAAATTTTAATCAATTACATTTAAGCTCAAGAGTTTGCTATTAATCACATTCTTACCACTTTCTCCACTACATGAAGTACAAAATTTAGAGAGGAGAAATGAGCATAACTCCTAATTAACCAAATAGTTATTGTAAATAATTCTGATTTTAGTGTGTCTCTATAATAATTAATGTAACTTATTTTTCTTTAACTTATGTAGTGCGTCTCTTCCACAGATTGTGACAAAAAATTAAAAAAACTCTGAAAGGGAAATGTGACTTTACTAATATTGGAAGTTGAATCACTGTGACTATCAAGTTTAGTGGATGATCCATACTAATCAACCTCTCTATTGACTCCACTGTCAAGTACCTCAATTCTTTCTTTTAACCCCTCACCAACATCATCACTTACGGGCAAACACTCATCTTCAAAGGTGTTCTATAACTCACGTCTGAAAATGCCATTAATTACATGTAAGCTCAAGAGTTAGTTATTAATCACATTCTTACCACTTTCTCTACTATGTCAAGTAGAAAAGTTAGAGAGGCAAAGGAGCATACCTCCTAATTAGCCCAGTAGTTATTGTAAATAATTCTAATTTTACTGTGTCTCTACAGTAATTAATAACTTATTTTTCTTTAACTTATGAAGTGTGTATCTTCCAAAGATTGTGAAAAAAAAAAAACTAAAAAAATGGTGAAAGGGAAATGTGGCTTTACCAATACTGGGAGTTGAATCGCCGTGACTATCAAGTATAGTGGGTGATAGATACTAATCAGCCTGTCTCTTGACTCCATTGTCAAAGACCTCAATTCTCTCTTTTAACCCCTCACCAACATCCTCACTTACGGGCAAACACTCATCTTCAAAGGTGTTTTGTAACTCATTTTGTATGAATGTGTATGGATACTGATATCTAACACGAAATTGTTAGTTCTTGATGTTTTTGTTGTTTTAAGAGATATTTTTGGTTGATTACATGAGAGAGAGGTCATCAAGACTCGAATGTCACAATGGGTCCGAGATCGTGTTGATGGCTTCTTAGGGATTTACAAAGGGGTATTCTTTATGGAAGGGTGATTCTAAATTCAACTTTGTTTGTAGTACTTGTGTCAATATTGGTAAGATGTAAAATTTTTTATCATAACATAGTGCCAATTTGAAAAAAAAAATGAAAATTTCTAACTATATCTAACAAAGATTAAGTTCAAAATAAGTTTGCAAAATTTGAAGTAGTTTTGGTTGAAGACAGCAAAGTTTTGTGATGGTGGTAGTTTTTGAAAGGAAAGTGTAGTTTTACACTTTCTAGAATGGTTTTGAAAGTAGAAGATTGGAAAATGGTGGAATAGCCTTTGTCATTCGGTTTTGAATTCTAATGAGTTGAAAATTTCTAATGATTAAAGTTGGTCTCATTAGATTGATAGTAGATTTTATTCATTATACTAAGACCCATTATCAATCTAATGAGCATAATGAACTAGATGATTAAATTAGATCCCAATAGTATTGTCCATTAAGCAATGTTATTACAAATTTCTTAGTGATTAATGTTTTTGTAAGAGAGTGTCGACGTTGGAAACATTGGAGAGTATATATAGTTATATATAGTTTGACACCTAAAATAGTCCACGTACAAGACACATGTGCACCAATTAGTCATGTACAAATATGTTGATAAATAAAACAATCTTGTATTGGTATAAAATTTATTGGGAAGTTGATTCTCTTATGGGAGTAGTCTTGTTTGTTGTAAGGTCAATTTTTAATTACTCTCACATGATTCAACTTAACCTAGACAAAATGACAGCATAGTGATTAATCTAACTTGTGTTTTACTTCTTTTCTTCGAAAAGAAACTCGTGTTCACAACTTGACGTGTCTAGTCATCCACAAATGATACATATTGAAATAACCAAATCATTTTTAGGAGAGTTGAACTTATCATTGCAACGGTGAGACCATGTCACTATCACATGAAGTTACCATTCAATTAAAAGACTAGAAATCGGTAAAGTAAACTCTGCTATTTTTATAATTATCAGAAACCACCACATCAAGTCAACAACACATAGAATTAGTGGGATCCATTTTACCTATTTGTTGTCTTCTAATTAGATTGTGACAATGAATATTTTCTCCATTCGGAGATGGTGACCCCTAATACCTTTTGGATTGATCTTGGTTATTTTCAATGGTTGTGATTAAATTCTAGCACTTTGTGTCTAGATCTGCCCAATTTGATTAGTATCTTTGGCACTTACGTATGCTCTAAGTGATACCCAACTAACACACATAGACATTGAATGTGGAACTCTTGTGATTTTCAAATTCTGATTCTCAAGACCCGAGGAGAGAACCAAACCCTGTCAAGAAATAACAAAGCAGTTGTTTTATTTACTTGATAGGGCATTCCGGGTATAGAGGAATGTGAAGGATTCCGTGTTTTAAGGGTGTATAGATATATATAAACTGAAAAATTATATAAAAGAAAAATTATACTTTTACCCTCTTAACTATGACCTTGATCTCAATTTACCCCTTTCACTATTGAATTTCTCACATTCGCTCTTTAACTACTTCAATTGCTTTCATATCACCCCAAAAGCAAACGGGGGGTTGTCTTTTGGGCATAAAATGTGTCCATGTATAGAGAAAAGGTAAAACATGGATGTTAATTGTTGGAGAAATATGTACCTAATGATAATGACAAGGGGCGGAGCCATAAATTTGGTGTAGTTGGGGAAAAATTTTAACAACAACAATACTATATGTACTAAATTGGAAAAGCTAATACATTATTACCGTTGAATTAACAAATAAAATGCATTTAATGTTGATACCCTATGCTAATTCAACAATAACAATGCGATATATTATCAAATTAGGCCTTTCAATTATATGTTAGTAACATTTTTTTAACAAAAGTAAAATTTAAAACTTTGAAGTAATAATAAATAAAACGAAGTGGCCCAACGTATGGCTTCTGCTATCGTAAGGTCTAGAGTAAGATGTACGTATTCTTATCTTGCATGCGCGGGTATTTTTTTGCAGCTTGAATCCTTGACATTCAAATCATCAAAGAGTAACGTATATCTTCTCTTACTATCTTATTGACTAATTTTTATATTATAAAAATATTACATAATAATATTATAATTCAGTGTGTCAAAATTTACAAAGATGAGAGTAAGGGGCTTCATGTGAGGGGGAGAACGAAAAGCTCCAAAATTTCTTGAACACATGTTGAGAGATTCAACTAAATAATAAATAATAAAGTTAAGAAATTTAATCTTAATGTTCAAAATTATTAAGTAAATTAAAATGTATATGAATTTTTGTGGGGGCAAATTTAGAATATATTAAAATTTATATAAAAAAACGTTTGGACAAAAAAATTGAGAGTGGGGGCAACTGTCCCCACAAAGGTAAGTGTAGCTCCGCCCCTGCTAATCACTATAGTTAAATGTACAATGTGAAAAGTATGATAGTTGAGGGAAAGATACAAAGATAAAGACAATAGGTGAAGGGCCAAAGTATAGTTTGCTATGTATGCACACACCTTCACTTCACCCAGGGTTTGGGGTTGAGGGATATCTAGGATTGTGTGTGTGAATGTGTTCATTTTTAAGGGATCGAGGAGAGCTAAGAAAGAATCCTAATGGTTCAATTATTAAGCTCCGAATGCTTAATGCCAAAAGTTGTTGAGTAAAAGATAAGCCCCACTATTTCTTTAATCAACAATTTCTGCACGTATCATCTTTGTGTATAACTTCAATATGAACTATTAGATTAATGCGTCTATTGAATTTATTGAATATTTAATAGCTAAGATCATAGTCACATCAAGAAGTGTAGAGGAGGTAGTGTATAAAAGTGATGAACATATCATTATTTTTTTTTACACTAATGTTCTCGGTATATAATTTGAGTACTTAATGCATTATGACTATTGGATTAATTGTTTTAGGATCCTGTGATACTTAATTCACTGACAATCTAATTGTCACAATCATTAAATCTCTATATTAATCATTAAATTATATCCCAATAACATTATTCTTTTCTTTAATTTGTAGCAGGAGACTTGGAGCAAGTGACAGAGGCACAAGTTGGTTACACCATGTGGAAAATCAACCAATTATGAGATTACATCTGGAGATAGTTATCTATACCTGTGCCCTCTATATCTAGAAAAAATAGTGTATAAAATTGTTATACCACGTCAGTAGTGTCATATGATATAATCGTTCACTAATAATTAAATAAATTTGTAAGTGAATCCCACTAAAATTTATAACCACTCAGACATGTAATACATAATTACTTTCATGATAGAAAATGTACCTTATTTTATCCATTTTTTTATTGGATGGGTACATCGTGTCAGCATTGTTGACATCAGGGGAGGCTCAAAGTAATTTGAGGCCTAAAATGCAAACACTAAATGAAAATTTTTTTATTTTTAGTATTGAAGAAGGATGCGCTAGTAGAGGTTTTAACTTTTTTTTTAATCTTTTATTGGAAGAGTAATGTTATTGGGATCTAATTTGTTGACCTAATTTATTGACATAATTCACTATGGTCTTTGGATTGACTGTGGACTCCATTAAACATTAGAATTTGGTGTTGATCTAATGGTTCCACTGAAACCACATAGGTATATCAACAAATTAGGTCAGATTTTTAAGCTCAAATAACATTACTATTATTGGAAAGAGAGAGTTTTGATTTTAATTTTTGTTTCTATTTTTTAATTTTTTTTACCGAAGAGAAAGAGAGAATGAGTGGGGTAAATATAAGTTGACTTTTGAGATTTTTTTTTATTTTTTTTAACTTTCGATTTTTAAAATTTTAATGTTATGAATTGAATCATGAATCCAAATTATTACAATAAAATTTCAATTAGGCTTAATTTTTTGGGGCTTTTTTAGGACTTACAATTTAATGAATTTAATTTTTTTTGTGGACTAATAATATGTCTAAAATTATAAGACCTTCTAAAAACTTGGAACTTAAAGCCCAAAAAAATTATCTAAAATTATAATTTTTTTTTGGACTAATAATGTATCTAAAATAATAGGACCTTCTGCAAACTTGGAACCTAAAGCCCAGGCTTTGCTTTTTAAACTGTTGGACTGGCCTTAGTTGACATTATGTAACTGTTACATCTAATATTTACTAATCTATGCATAAACTCAATTAATTAATACTAATATTGTTTAAACTTAATTTGTTAACTCAATTTATAATAATTATTATATTGATGGCAAGTTTCAATTGATACTAAGACCTGCTCTCAATTCGATTGTAATTTATTAGGTCAATAAAAAAATAGATTCTTGAAGCCTTGGTGCATAATTAAAGGTGAATCTAGTGTTGGGTGTGATCATGTGGGGGTACCTTAAAACTTTAATAAAGTTGTCTGCAAACACATTGTCTCTAGTCACGAGCTTCTTTATGAGAACAAAAATGGAGAAATTTAGTGGATTCTACCGATTAGTAGGCTTCAAGAGGGAAACGAATAGGGTATATATTGAATTAAGTTTTTCAGTCATTGTTATTAGGGCAGTTAGTCGAACGAGTTCAAACCAAATTTAAAAAACTTGTTTTTTAATCGAGTTTAAAAAATTGTTCAAGTTTAGCTCGTTTAGAAAACGAGCCGAGCCTGAACAAGCCCAAAACAAGTCGAGTTCAAGCAGAGCCAAAGTATTTGCACATAAACGAGTCGAGTCTGTCGAGTTTGAGCAGACCTTGTAGAACTTGTTTTTTTAACGAGCTTAAAAACTTGTTCAAGTTCGGACTTGTTTAGAAAACAAATTAAGCATGAACGAGTCAAATCTGAACCGAATTTGAGTCAAACTCAAATAACTCAATTTGATTAATAACCCTAATTGTTACGCATGGAGGGTGAGTGCCAAAACCCATCAGATTGCGAATTGAGGTAGAAACCAGAAAAAATACTTGCCAAGGCTAATTGATGGTGGGATGAACAGAGTAAGAAAATTTACCGTTCAACTCGCACTGGTAATCCAGTGGTATAGGATTGGATGCGGGGCGAAGCATAAAGTCTGACTTCTTGAGTTTCACTCCCGATTTAACTAATATTTTGAGTTAACAGGTGATTGTATGTATTTAAAATTTATTTTTTTAGTTTAATGGTCAGAGATGTCTAAGTCAATTTACGTAAACCTCGATTAATATCCTTCTCGGTCTAATCAAAGGCAGACCATCTACGCAGGAACTAGAGTTTTCATGAGAGATATAACTCTTATGACCTAATTTCAAAGAGTTGTCATAATTTAAACTCACGATATCGAAATTTATAACTCAACTCTATTATTACCTAAGTTATCTTTCAGGTTTAAAATTTATTTTATAACATTAATGATTGCCACTTTTGGAGCACTGTTGGGAGTGAATAGACAGCTTGCCCAGCTTTGTAAAAGAAAAAGAAATAAATACAAAGTTGCATGACATATGTATGCATTATCATTTATAAGCTATGAACAGAAAAGGAACCCTAAACTCCCGGGCTGTTTGGTAAGAGGGTATAGAATGGTTTGATAATATGAATTTGAAAAAAATAGTTTAAAAGACCCTTAAATTTCATGTTTGTATAGAACATTTAGTCTTGGGTTTTCAAACCTGATTCGTAGCTGACCCGAAGATTAAACCGATAATCATGAATTTCATCAAACTTATGAGGGGGTGGGTTTGGAAACATGGGTAAGGGGTTAAGGATCTATCAGACAATTATACCCTTTAATATTTGTAAAAATTAGATTAATCAATGGTAAAATAATTATTTATAAGATAAATAATTGTTAATAATTATGATATATTCGTGAGTCTTATATGTATACATATTATATATCAAATATAGATATGAATTGAATTAAATGTTAAATCTTATCTTTATAAAGAAGTGTTTGAGTTTATAAAAATTTAAAAAGATTTGGAGTTTTTTCAAATCCTTTCATAAATTTCTTCCAAACAAGCGCCAAAAATTCTGTTGCCGTGCAGAAAGATTCTCTACAAATTCTGGTAGGCCCACGCGCAGGCCATCCATCTGTTTGAGTTCAAATTTCTGGAATAACACATATTGTTCTTGTTCGGCTGTGTCTCGTGGGCTGGCGGACATATCCAGAAGTACCAGTCACCTCTTGTCTTCGTATTATCAACTTCGACACCCACTGCCACATATATATATATATATATATATATATATATACACGTATGACTATGATACTCTGGTGGGTCCCCACCATACCCACTACCCTTTCCGCTCACCCTTCCAACTCAGCCCATTTATATGAGAAATTTTTAATGAATTTTAGTATCATGTGACAATGTTAATGTGAAAAAAATATTAGGCGTTACTATTACACTATTTTAGCAATATTATATAGTGTAATCAATAATAAATAAATAAGTTGAGTCTCATAAAATTCATAACTACCCGACAATATAATATATAAGCACCTTCTCGATAGGAAATGAGCTCTATTTTATCTATATTTTAAAAAAAAAATTAAATGTTTTTACACATCAGTATTACTGACATTATATAAATGTTACACCTAATATTTACTCATCAGTATTTTGAATAAATGAATGGGTGGGGGGTAAGGAAGATCGTCCAACGACTATCCCGTTAAGCTCTCACTGGTGAAATTATAAAAACGCTTGACAGCACCTAAAACAGTTCTCGGAATCAGACCTAACTAGCTAACGTAACATCCAATCACAAAACGCTAATGGAACTTCAAAACTCGAACTTTCATTCTTTGAATGAGAAGTAAACTCGTACCATCACTAGACAATCCTACTTGGTGGTCATCAATTTATATACGTTACCAATAAATATTTAGCATATATCTGTTTGTCAGATTTTTTTTTTATAAAAAAATTATTACATATCTCACAAAGTATTTTTATAGCAGTCTCTTATTGGATAAGCAATCACTCAAAAAAATTTCCATTTTGAAATGGGGACATCGTTCACGGACTGCACCTTGAAGGTAAGATTCCATCACTCTTTCACACACACGCGTTTTGGTCCAAAAACAATTATGTTATAATCATTTTCACCTGATGAATGGGTTGTAAAGGTGAACCACTTTACTCCCTTTCACACCTTTTTGACATCTAAGATTGATTCAACCTTTTTAAACTTTATTTCACCATTTTGTTTTACCATCTTTTTTTTTTTTTTCTTTTTTTTTTATCGAGATCTTTTTTTCTTTTCTTTTCTTTTCTTTAACAATGCAAGTTTGCACTTCATAAAATCGATAACAACACCGGTGAAAGGCAATTTAAATCTTATAACACATGGAAGACACACTTGTTTGGGGATTGTTATGTAGGGGATTAGTTGATGAATTTCATATACTTTCAATACAATGAAAAATTAATAGCGATAATAAAAAAAATGCAATTTTCATATTTATTTTAGCAATATGTTTTGTTGTGGGACTTACTAAAAAAAATTATTCTGTCACATCTCATATGGAAAATAGACTTGTTTTTCCGTAATATTACCTTAGAGATAAGTGGAAAGGGGTATTACAGTCATTTAGTTCTCTTATACCGTCGGTGTCTCTTCCTCCACCTTTTAATACCACCTGCCAAGTGGTATTAAATATAGAGTAATACTATTTGGACCTAAAAATCTGGCATAATTTGTTGACCTAATGATGTGGCTTCATTAGAACTATTAGATTAACACCAAGTTCCAATATTTGATGGAGTCCACAGCCAATCCAATAGTCACAACGAATTAGATCAGTAAATTAAGTCAGATTTTTAGGTCCCAATAGTATTGCTCTTAAATATAATCATGTAGATGGGTTTAACACCACTGTTCATATCCGGTCGATATTAAAATTCAAAAATTAGTACTTTAATAAAAATGGTTAACCAAAATATACGTGTGACTCATGCACTAATAAATACTACCCTACCTCCTTATACACCACTTCTCTCCTAAACAAACACACCCACAATGTATAATATTTGCTCGTAACATTGTAACAGCTTATATTCACTTACCATTAAATTACAACTTACAGCATGTGAGAGAAATTTGCAGTATGTTGGTGTGTGTGTATAGATATATGTGTGTGTAGAGAGAGAGAGAGAAAGAGTGGTCCACGCGGGTCTATGGCTGACCAACTTTAGAAAGGAGCCGTGTAAGATAAGGAATTCTTGAGAGAGACATAGAGAGTGGAAAATATTCTCTTCAGCTAGCTTCCATGGTATATTGTATTTTCTTCCAAAAAAGATCCAAACAAGGTGGGGGAGATTTCTCTAAGAACTAAGCAAGAGGTGGAGTTTTAGACTAATGGAACCAAGTTCTACTCCAGTTTCACTTTGCTTTGGGGGAAGGTGTTAGGCTAATTTCGAGGAAAAATCTTTTTGATTATCAGCAAGTTCGTTTGTTTCTTTCTCTGTGTTACTGTCTCAGACTCAGCTTTTGAGTTGCTTCTTCTAATCCCACTACCTCAGTTACCTTCAAAGTCAGTTTCACGATGATGTCTGATGATGGGTTTTCTTCAGTTCCTTCTTCTATTCGAGGGTTCATTCAGGAATTGAACCCAAACCCTAACCCTAGTTCAAATCCTGCCAAGAGGAAGAGAAGTCTACCAGGAACACCAGGCGAGATATACTTCATCACTATTCATCACACCTTGTTCAACCTTTCATCTCTCCTAGTTTGAATTAATTTCAATGTTTTTTTATTGGTTTGAAGCAGATCCAGATGCAGAAGTGATAGTTTTATCTCCCAAGTCTCTCATGGCCACAAATCGATTCATATGCGAAATCTGCAACAAGGGTTTTCAGAGAGAACAGAACTTGCAGCTACACAGAAGAGGCCACAACCTTCCATGGAAGCTTAAGCAACGAAACAACAAAGAGGTGATCAGAAAGAAGGTGTACATATGCCCTGAGAAGAGCTGCGTCCACCACGATCCGTCGAGAGCTCTCGGCGACCTCACCGGAATAAAGAAGCATTTCAGCAGAAAGCATGGAGAGAAGAAATGGAAGTGCGAGAAATGTTCCAAGAAATATGCAGTTCAATCGGATTGGAAGGCTCATAGTAAGATTTGTGGGACTAGAGAGTATAAATGCGACTGTGGAACTCTCTTCTCCAGGTACTGTCCTTCAGACATCTCTAAAATTCTGTGGTTTATATGATTAGTTAGTTGAAGTAATAAATGATCAATCTTGAGCATTCATGGCTTTCATATCTGAATTCAATGAGATTTTCGATCAAACATTACAGGGATATTTTTGATTTAATTGAGTTGAGTTTGTTTTTATCAAACAGAAAGGACAGCTTCATCACCCATAGAGCCTTCTGTGATGCTTTAGCAGAAGAAAGTGCAAAATTCACTTCAGTTCCACCACCAAATTTGAACTTCAGAAATGAACTGATTAATGGAACACTTGGCAATTATCTTCAATCTTCCGGAATACCACAAATTCCGGCAGTGTTTCAGCCTGAATTCTCCAGCCTAGAATCAGCTCCGGCGGGCCAATTCAACATGGATGGGCAGAAACCTAGGCTACCACCTTGGTTGGACAATGCCAATTCTCATCTAAATCTAAACCCCATTGGAATTCCAGTAAATTCTAATGCTTTCTTGGCATCAAGCTCCACCGGCTTGCCGGAGATGGTGCAAATGGAACCGGAAAATATGTTGGGACTCTCATCTCTCCAGTGGTTTAAGAGGGGCCATGAAGCGTCATTTGCAGGTGCCAATCTTTCATCATCGTCAATGCCAAGAGTATTGAAAGAGGAAGAAGAGAATAAAGGAAATTTGTGTCAAAGCATGAGTTCATTGTATTATACTCATCAGAATCATCAAGAAACAACTCATACTCCTATGTCAGCCACTGCACTTTTGCAAAAAGCAGCCCAAATGGGATCTACAAAGAGCAACTCAGCTCTTTTTGGCAGTGGGTTTGGACTCATGAGCTCATCTCTCTCCGGTCTTTCCAGCTACAATTCTTTGAAACAAAATAGAAATGAAGTTCAATATTCTATGAACCAAGGACAAGCTCAGAACTTGAATGGATTGATGAATTCTGCGACTGATTCAACACGGGCCATCAACGGCGAAGATGGGTTGTTGTTGGGTGATATGAACTCGACCTCGTTTGCGGGTAGCATAAAGAACTCAGACCCTAGGATGAATTTGAGAGGCAATGGAGTTGAAGGTAGTTTAACAAGAGATTTTCTGGGTGTGGGGGTTAATGAAAGCAGACGATTCTTGCAACAAGATCAGCTAGCCAACTTTGATCCTTTGGGTCCAGCCATGGACTTAAGCCAGTACAATAGGTGCCACTGAACTCCATAGATTGTAATTATACCCCTTCCACGTGGCATAATCTGAGCATTATTGTGTGTGTGTGTGTGTGAGAGAGAGAGAGAGAGAGGGAGGGAGGAGAGGCAGAGAGAGAGATCCTGTGAATTGTCAGAGGTAGGAGGGACGCGAGGCTACTGCACGTTGGAAGGGACTTGACAAAAAGCGACTTGGCAATCACAAGGCAGAAAGTTGTCTGCATTTTTTAGGGGTGAGGGTTGTCTACTGTGATCCTGTGACTATTTTGAGTTGCACCTAAAGTGGGCACATAGACTTTGGAGTTGAATAAAGCACTGTATTTGTATCGGTAAGGACCTGCTTGACATGACCTTCACTGATGTTGAAAGTACCCAGAAAAATCAAACAATGGAGAAGAGAGTTACTTACCAATAATATAGTCATCATTTGGACTCATCACTAGGCATTTATCAGTTTGGTTTTGTTCCTTTTCTTTTCCTTTTTTGATCAGTTTGAGTTTGATCAAGCATTCCAATTCTGAAGTTTATTTCAGTATTTCATGTTTTCCCAGAAAAATTTCAGGTATGAAGCAATAACCTAATTCCGATGTGAAATTCATACGCATGCAATATCCAATAAATTCGTTCGTGCAATATTATATTTGTCAGAATTAGAGGAGTTAACCATTCAAAATGGAGATAAGTTTTATTTTCTCATGAAGGATACTTCTGACCAAGTTCAAAGATATAGGAACCACTTTATGGTGGTTTTCCCCTCATACGTATGTAATTTGGTTGAAGTTGTTTAGAGATACTCATTTGACTTAATTTGCTAATCTCGTCTACTAGCTATCATTGAATATGTAGTGGACTTGATCCAATAACATCTTCTCGTGAATCTAAACTATTGAAAACCTAGTTACAACTCTAAATAATTTTTGAACCAAAAAAGGAATGAACAATACCCTTTTCTATATAGGCCACCTAAAGTATAGTTGCATACTTAGACATAATCATCTCATAAATTTTGTTGACATGATCCTCTACTATTGCTAGATTAGACTGTAGCTCATCCAATACAGTTTCTCAAATAGATTGACACAAATGAAAACTTAATTATAACTGAAAAGGCACTACATTTTTGACACATTTACTGGCATTTAATACTCTCACGTGGGAGTGATAAGACCAGTCACGTGATGAAACAATAGAATCACAGTCTAACCAAACTTTTGGATCATTACTTGGCAGAGATGTGCCGAACTATTCAATAGCTCGGTAAGGAAGGGATAACACTTGACTCCAACTAGACTGAGCTCCTCATATAAACAAGTGTTTAGAAAATGTCTATAGATCAGCCATTCTGGTATAACAACAGAGTGTGATATTGGCTCAATGAGAGCGATTCAGTCAAGAAAACTAATTGAGAGATTTCAACAAATCCTTAACAAAGTTCCCAGATTGAAGGAAAGTGTGACACCTTATATCATCAATCAGGGAAACCCTAATGGAAGGAGACTCTATAAAAGAAGCAAGAACTCAAGGAGAAAGGTCCACACAATTCTCCCTACAGAGCAAATCATCTCATTTAAGTATTGACTTAAGCATCGGAGTGTCTTCGACCAAATACTTCAATCTTGGATAGTTTGCTTGTTTTGCAGGGATAGAGAAAGGAAATATACATATCCTCAATTCGCATATTCTTTGAAGGAGGTAAACTCATTTCTCGCCTCTTACAATAACCTAAGAATATTTCAGAACAAGTGAGAGATGAACCATGATATTCTTGTAAGAAATTTTAATGATTCGTACATGAAATTTAGAACACCTAATATTCAAGATTTATGTCATATACAAGATTTAGAACATACTTGTATGAGCCATAATACTCGATCTCTTGATTGCTTTCTTGAAAGGGCAAGGTCTTCCTCTCCGTCTTCAAGATCAATAGGCGGCTATCAATGGGACAAGTCAATTTAGGGTTATGAAGAGGAGAGGGGACCTAGCCTGTATTTATAATGAAATCTAATGGGCCCTCCCATTACGGACCACAATTAGATTAAGGCCTACACTTAACCGCCTCAACCACACCAATTAAAAGATGTACATAAGCCCATCAAAATAGATCACTTAATAATATTGGGCTTATCTCATTGGACCATAAATTCAGCCCGTTTTTCACAAACTAAAATTAACTACCAATTAATAGAAGTCCAATATAGGAAAAATTCTAACATTCTTCCACTTGGACAACATTAATTATAGTCAATAAAATATATATATATATATATTTTTGAAAAACAACTCTTGGGCTAATCAAACAAAACTCAATGTGGCCACAATAAAAATAATATGGTCCTGAGACAACATCTCAAACACAACCCGGTCCAATAAAACTATTATTTTCGAACCATGGCGGCCTTTACATCCTTTATTGACATAGGACCAATCCATAATTACAAAAAATAATAATTCTATTGACATGGATTAAGATGTGGTAGTGTAGCAAGAAAATAACATCTCAATATGTGATCTGATAAACATGTTATTTTCATTATCAGTCCTCCAAATGATTTCTCTATAACAACATGCTTCAACAATAAGCTAGAGAAATCCATTAGCTTCAACAATAAGCTAGTATGTCTCCAAACTTAAAATCACAAGATTTTCTCAAATAGTGTAATCGGAGACATACTCAATTGACAAAACAGTCATACTTAAGACATACACCAAGCCTTAAGATTTTGTATAAAATGACATGTTATAAATGTACACACATATAACATAGCAAAAGCATCATGCTAACAATGAGGATAATCATCCAAATATTTATTATTCATCAAATAGATGTATCTCAACCATAATGAGTATCAAATATTACATATGAAATTAAATCAATACTAAAATTATTAATACATAAATAAACTCCCACTAACCAAGTACATCAAAAGACCCCAAAATACCCATGTTATCAACATGTTTCTTAAAAATTATAGGTCTCAGTCCCTTGGTTAAAGGATCAGCAAGCATTGATTCTGTATCAATATGTTCGATCACAATGTCACCTTTCTTCACAAGATCCTTAACAGAAAGATATTTAATTTTCATATGTTTAGACCCACTAGAATGTTTGTTATTCTTTGAGAAGAACACAGCTGCACTATTATCACAATAAATTGTTAGTGGCCTAGAGATGGAATCAACAATCATAAGTCCTGAAATAAAATTCCTGAGTCATATAGCTTGTGTTGCAGCCCCATAACAAGCTACAAATTCAGCTTGCATAGTAGAAGAAGCTGTGAGGGTTTGTTTAACACTCTTCAATGCTATTGCTCCTCCAGCTAACATGAAAATATATCCTGAAGTGGATTTTAAATCATCTGGACACCCAGCAAAATCTGAATCTGAGTAACCAATCACTTCAAGACTATCAACTCTCCTATAAACAAGCATGTAATTTTTTTTTCTTTGCAAGTATCCCATAACTTTCTTAGCTATCACTCAGTGATCTACTCCTGGTTTAGAAAGATATCTGCCAAGAACACTAACTGCAAAAGCAATGTCAGGTCTGGTACAAACTTGTACATACATTAAACTGCCAATATCACTTGCATAAGGTATATTCTTCATAGACTCCTCCTCAAGATCATTCTTAGGGCATTAACTTAAACTGGATTTATCACCTTTTACAACAGGTACATCACCAAACTTACAATTATGTATACTAAATCTTTTAAGCACTTGATCTATATATGCCCTTTGAGAAAGTCCCAATAACCCACGACTTCTATCTCGATGAATCTGAATGTCTAACACAAAAGATGCTTCCCCAAGATCTTTTATGTCAAATATTTTGCACAATAATTGCTTAATCTCATGAAGTAAGCTCAAATTATTACTTGCAAGCAAAATATCATCAACATAAAAAATAAGAAAAATAAATTTGCTCCCACTGACCTTAAGATATATGCATTGATTCATCTTGTTCTCAACAAAACCAAGAGAATTTACTATCTCATCAAATTTCAAGTACCAAGTGTAGGACAATAGAACTAATATCCTTTTGAATGTTCTCGATAATCTATGAAAAAATAACGAATAGTTGTAAGATCAGTCTTTTTCTCAAAAAAAGGGTTATAGATTTTGACTTCAGTAGGACAACCCCAGACTCGAAAATGGTTAAGGCTTGGTTTCCTATTGGTCCATAATTCAAAAGGTGTTTTTGGAACAGATTTACTAGGAACTCTATTAAAAATGTATGAAGCCGTTTTAATGGCTTCTCCCCAAAGATAATCAGGTAAGTTACACCTACTCATCATGCTCCTCATCATGTCTTTAAGGGTGCGATTACGCCTTTCAGCCACACCATTCTGCTCGGGACTACCAGGCATGGTATATTGGGCAACAATCCCACAATCTTGCAAGTACTTGGCAAACGATCCCAAATGCTGCCCAGACACGCCATGTTTGTCATAATACTCACCACCACGGTCAGACCTAACAATTTTGATGACTTTCCCTAATTGTTTCTCTACCTCAGTTTTAAAAATTTTAAACTTTTCAAGAGAATCAGATTTCTCATTAATTAAATAAATATATCCATAACGAGAGAAAT
>CM042195.1:13140709-13199054 GCA_023539305.1 Ilex asprella | reverse complement strand
ATATATATATATATAAGAGAAAAACTTTTAATGTTAGTCAAACTTTTAACCTATATATAAATATAGATAGATATGAGAAAGAAAATATTTTAATGTTAGTCAATCTCTTAAGATTTAGGAGTTTTTAATTTTAAGTTTTATTTCACTTCTAAATGGAAGGGTTAGCATGACAAAATTGACAAAAAACGAATTTCATAACAAATAAGTTTCTTTGACTGACTTAAGTCCAAACAAGTCCATATAGGGGGACCGACCTCCAAATTTCTCCATAATTATTTAGTTTTCATGAAATTTGTAACTTATTTACAAACATCAATGTTATTGGGACATAATTTATGAATATAATTTGGGAATATAATGAGTTGTCATCAAAATAATAGAATCTAATAGAAATGTCACATTATAATTATTTTTGATACATTGAGAGTGTAATATGAAAAAATTTAATCATTGAAAATACAAAATGAGAATTCTTAAAATTTTCAGGGTACAAAGTAATATTCTCCCAAGATCTAATGTGCAAACTGGCCTAATTTAAATTCTTGCTTATTAGATTTTCAAGTTGATACGGACCAAGAAGGTTTTAAGATAAATTACACTTTATCCCCATGAACTATTATATTTATTTTACTTTACACTCTTAGCTATAAAATTTTTTATATTACATCTTAAAGTATCAATTTTGTTTCATATAACTCCAATAAATAACGTTTGTCAATGTTTTGATGGTAAATGCGTCTATGGGTGCTCTGTACTACCAATAAACAATTGTCTATTGCACAAGTATATGCCAAAAAACAAGAAAAATACATTGCCTTTCCTAAGCTCAATTTTTTTTTTCGTCTGACCGACTTTCTTTTTCTTTTCAACAACCATTTAATTACAAAAGAGATAAAATAAAGTGGTACTAAGCACTTGAAATTCTCTCTCTTTTGACATATTTTCAAGTTTGTCATTTTAATCCATCAAAAAATTAATAGTTATTATCTATTAGAGTGATATAAAACAAAATTAATACTTTAGGATGTAATGTGAGAAATTTTATAGTTGAGAGTACAAAATAAAATAAAGGTGATAGTTCAAAGGGATAAAAAGGAATTTACCCAAGGTTTTAATAAAGCTGATTCAATGTCCCTTACAATATAGTTATAAAAGAAACAAAATCAAAGAACAACCAAATGTGACGAGCCTGAATTTACCTAGGCCGAGCCCAGTCAAAATAAACCGAGAAAGCCCAAGAGTGAGTTCAATCAAAATCCACCAATCGGAGAAAGTTCAAATCGAGGCTGGTTCGACCCATGGATAAGGAATGCATCAAGAGAAAGGCACCAAGCCAGAGCCCAAGAGCCCTTGGGCGCCGCCTAGGCTGGCTCCCTTGGGCGCTGGCTTGGGCTGGCCCCTTTGAGCGTCTCCTCCTCTTTCTTGCTTCGGCCTCTTAGCTTTAATATGGGTCCAAGCCTACTCCAATGCAATTCCGAGCTCAAGATGACGATTGAATCTAATGCCAGCTAAGAGATCTCCTCCGACTAAATAGGAGCACGAGGGAGGAAAAGACGGGGTACGAAGATCTCCTACTATAATTATACCTACTAAATTGGTGGAAGACTCCTTCCTCACGTCACCGCCTCACCGCCTAACCCTAGCTATATAATGAAAGCCCTCTCAATGTTGAGGACACGCCTTCGAATCCCACACACACACCTCTTTCTCTCTCTCTATCTCTCTAAGCATTGTAAACTCTCCAGAGTACTTTGATACATTAATAAAGATCGTCGGCCACCGTTGCCATTCAAGAAAGTGGACGTAGGTCATTCGAGGTCATCCGAGACCGAACCTCTATAAATCCCTAAGTCGACTATTTATTTTCTGTTCTCTATTAATTGTTTGGTTATTGCTCTTTGATTGCGACCGTACAAATACTTGACTGTTGATCTCGCATAAGGACGATTTTGTGCATTATCAATTTGGCGCCGTCTGTAGGAACTACATAGTTTTTACTACCTTTTAGTCCATTTTCTCAATCCATGGCGATTACCACCCAATCAATGAGCCAACAGCAGGGAGACCACAACCCAGTCCACCGGGAGGAGGTTTCGCCTCCCTTCGCACCGTCTGAACCATCCACTATTGCGACTCCTACTGGTCAGTAACAACAACTCCTCCAAACTATGCAATTGCTGGTGAAACAAAACCAGCAGATCATCCAACTGATGCTTACCCAAGGAGGTACTACCCCTCATCCAGAAGGAGTAATCCCTATCCCTCCGGCAAGGGAGGAATAACAATCTGCACCTCATGAGCGTCAAGCTGCCCCTCACCATGGGGCCCTTCGCCAGAACGCCCTGCGACCATAGGGCGCCCCTCGCCTAGCAGTCCCTCCTCAACGCGCAGGGAGCTCGCGCATCCCCCTTCTTATGTGCATGCGCAGGAGGACGAAAGAGAAAGTCAATATGGAGACCATGAAAGCCAGTACCATCACCCGACCAAGGATGTCCCCAACCAGTGGGACGAGAAGATAAGGGAAGTACAAAATCAGCTTGGCGATACCCTCAACGCCATTAAGGCACAAGTGCCTACGACCGTGGACTACTTGGTAAGACGCACTGACACGCCCTTTATCACTGATATTGTCAACTATCCACTGCCTTCGAAGTTCAAGATGCCCAACATCGAAACATTCGATGGCAATAGAGACCCCCTCGACCATCTGGATACCTACAAGTCCTTCATGCAGCTCCATAATGTGCGAGAGGAGATCATGTGCAGGGCGTTCCCTACCACCTTGAAGGGGTTCGCCCGCTAGTGGCCTTCTTCCATCCGATCTTTCGCAGAACTAAGTAAGTCCTTCGTCTCCCACTTCATAGGGGGACGCCGCCATAAAAAACCAGTGACCCACCTGCTCACCATCAAGCAGGATAAGGATGAAAGTCTTCGTAGCTACCTTGCCTGCTTCAATGAGGAGATCCTCCAAGTTGAAGAACCAGATGACAAGATAGCCTTAGCCGTCTTTATCGCTGGACTTCGCACCTCCAACTCCATGTTCTCAGTCATAAAAAAGCCATCCTCTAGCATGCCCGAGTTACTGTCTAGGGCCCAAACACCGAGGACATCACCAAAGCCAGTAGAGGTGAGTCCTCCCGAGGAGAGAAAAGGAAAGACAGTCGAGAAGACCAAAAAGAGATCAAGAACAAGAGAAAGAAAGCTGAGAGGGTTCCCATAAAGGACCGCCTTGGACCACTACCCCCGAGGGACCGACAGCCATTCACTTCACTCAATGCCTCGGTGGAGCACATCCTACTCCAGATACAGGATGGCCAACCATCCGCTGGCCCGGAAAGATGAAGTCTGACCCCAAGGGTCGAAATCCCAATAAGTATTGTCGCTTCCACCGCGATCATAGACATGACACGGACGACTGTTTCCAGCTGAAGAAGCAGATTGAGGAGCTTATCCAACGGGGTCATCTCAGACAGTATGTGGCTAATCGAGGACCTGCCCCT
Organism: Ilex asprella; assembly: GCA_023539305.1. Taxonomy (NCBI): domain Eukaryota; kingdom Viridiplantae; phylum Streptophyta; class Magnoliopsida; order Aquifoliales; family Aquifoliaceae; genus Ilex; species Ilex asprella. The sequence continues at coordinate 13,195,554 of CM042195.1, read as the reverse complement.
CCGCAAGGAGACCGAGAATACCAGCAACCCCTCAGTGAGATTCAGATCATCGCCAGAGGACTAGGAAAAGGAGGTGACTCCAACTCCGCCAGGAAGGCACACGCCCGTAAAGCTAGACAAGTAGAGTCTTATGACTTTCGCCCAATGAAGACCCCACGACATGGGTAGGAGGAGGTCATTACCTTGTCAGACAGAGACCTGGTGGGGGTCCAAACCCCTCATGATGACCCTTTAGTTTTGACCTTGATGGTGGTCCACTACCAAGTGAGGAGAATCCTAGTTGATAGTGGAAGCTCAACCGACATCCTGTTTGCCACTGCTTATGATAGCCTTCACCTCGGCAGAGAGAGATTACAGTCTGTCAGGACTCCCTTGGTTGGTTTCTCGAGAGAGAGAGTCCAGCCTTTGGGATCCATCACCCTTCCTATCACAGCAGGAATTGCACCAAGGAGCTCTACTATCATGATAATTTTTCTTGTGCTTGATTACTCTTCTACTTACAACATAATACTTGGACGTCCTACCCTCAATGCCTTAAGGGCAGTACCCTCTACTTACCACCTCCTCCTCCGTTTCTCTACTTACAATGGGATTAGAGGAGACCAGGTCTCAGCCAGAGAGTGCTACATGGCCTCTATGAGGGCTAGGAGACCGAATAAGACACTCTAGGTCGAGGTTCTTAACCCTAGAGATGATAGTACCTTGGAGAGGGGTGAACCAACAGAGGAATTTTGCCCAATGATACTGGATGACAACCTTCCAGAAAAGAAAGTTTACCTAGGCTCCTCGCTCTCCCAGGAGCTGGCATCTGCTTTGGTAGACTTCCTCAAGAGAAACACCGACGTCTTCGCCTGGTCCCATGGGGACCTGGAGGGCATTAACCCCGAGGTGGCCTCCTACCGACTGAATGTTGACCCCAGATACAAGTCTGTCCACCACAAGTTAAGAAGTGTGAGCACTGAGAGGGGGCAAGCCATGGGAAAAGAGGTAGACAAGTTGCTGAACAATGGGTCAGTGAGGGAGGTAGCCTACCCAGAATGCCTATCCAATGTGGTAATGCTGACAAAAACCAATGAAAAGTGGCGCCTCTGCGTAGATTTTACGGAGTTCAATAACGCCTATCCCAAGGACAATTATCCTCTCCCTCGAATCGACCTGCTCATTGACGCCACTGCGGAACACGAGCTCCTGAGTTTCCTCGATGCCTACTCCGGTTACAACCAGATCAGCATGTTCCTTCCAGACCAAGAGAAGACCTCATTCATCACCCCTAGAGGAACTTACTGCTATAGGGTGATGCCTTTCGGACTCAAGAACGCCGTCGCCACATACTAGCGTCTCGTTAACAGAATGTTCGAGGCCCAGATTGAGAAGACAATGAAAACCTATGTGGATGATATGTTAGTGAAGAGTGTAGTAGCCACAGATCATATCGCACACCTACAGGAGACCTTCGATGTGCTAAGAGCCTACAAGATGAAATTGAACCCTGAAAAATGCGCCTTTAGTGTGGGCTCAGGAAAGTTCTTAGGCTTCATGGTCCATAAAAGGGGCATTGAAGCCAACCCCAATAAAATTAGAACAGTCTTGGAGATGAAGTTCCCTGCCTCAACTAAGGAGGTCCATCGCCTCAACGGGAGAGTAGCAGCCCTGAACAAGTTTGTTTCTAAATCTGTTGACAAATGTCTTCCATTTTTTAAGATCCTCTGCAGGTCTTTCCAGTGGGGCTCAGATGCTGAGGAGGCCTTCTAGAAGCTCAAAGCTTACCTCTCCACACCACCACTACTCTCCCATATTATGCCAAGAGAAATCGTCTACCTCTACCTCTCATTTTCTCACTCTGCCGTAAGTTCTGTACTTATCAGAGAAGAGAGAGGCATCCAGAAGCCTATCTACTATGTAAGTAGAGCCTACTGAGGAGCAGAGGTAAGGTACTCAGAGTTAGAAAAGTTAGCTCTCGCCCTTGTCACTGCTGCCAGACATCTGCGCCACTACTTCCAATGTCATACCATTACGGTGGTCACTGATCAGCCGCTTAAAAGAATCTTGGGGAAGCCTGATGTCTTAGGCAGACTCCTCAAATGGGCTATAGAGTTAAGTGAATTCGACGTGTAGTACCAGCCTAGGGCCGCCATTAAAGCACAAGTCCTCGCAGATTTCGTAGCAAAGTACACACCGCTACAAGAGTTACAAGAGGAGGCACCAGGCTCCCCTCCACCCATCTGTTCAGTGCACATCAGCTGCGCCCTCCAAGAAAACCCAACAGGCGTGACCCCCGGAGGACATGACAACTCGGAGGAGCAACAGTGGACTGAGCAGCCTAAGGCACACCCCACCATAAATAGAACGCCGCCCACCTTGCCCGGGGTGCTGACTTCTCCTTCTACCTCGCACCTCTCCTACCGGAGTCATCCAGTACACCTTTCTGGAAGCTTTATGTAGATGGGTCCTCCACCAACGAGGGAGGGGGAGCTGGACTAGTATTAATCAGCCCTCATGGTTCTCCACTGAAGTATGCAGTCTCTCTCCACTTTGCCATGTCCAACAATCAAGCTGAGTATGAGTCCTTCATATCAGGTTTGAGATTGGCATTGGAGATGGAGGTCCTCTACTTGACAGCCTACAGCGATTCCTAGCTCGTGGTCAATCAGGTAAAAAGAGATTTTGAAGCCAAAGAAGAAAGGATGCAAGAATACCTCTTGGTGGTCCAAACACTCCTCACAAGGTTTACATGCTTCGAGATCCACCATGTACCTCGAGAAGAGAATGTCATGATTGATGCTCTTGTCAAGTCTACCTCTGTCAATATACTCATGGGACCGGCGTTGACAGGTCACTAGTCTGAGCCTAGCACCTCCAAGCTAGAGGAGGTCGAGATTCACTATGCATTATCGGATTCCAATTAGATGACTTCTATCAGAGGCTACCTAGAGGAGGGAACTCTCCCAAACAACCCAGTGGAAGCCAAAAATTTGAGGATGAGGGTATCCGGGTATGTTATATTATAAAACACCTTTTACAAAAAGAGTCATTCTCTCCCACTACTCCGCTGTCTCAACCCAGAGGAGGCGGACTATGCTATGAGGGAGATTCATGAGGGGATATGTGGAAACCACTCAGGAGGACGTGCATTGGCTCATAAAGCAGTCAGATAGGGATACTATTGGCCCACCATGATCAGAGACACCTGAGACTTCGTCAGGAGATGTGATAAGTGCCAGCGCTTTGCGACTGTACCTAGACAGCCGCCCGAGGAACTCACCACAATTCAGAGCCCAAACCCTTCTCCATGTGGGGGATTGACATTCTAGGTCCCCTCCCTGTGAGTCGAGGCCAATGCAAGTTCGCTGTCATAGTCATCGATTACTTCATAAAATGGACAGAAACTGAAGCCTTAGCCAGAATCACAGACCAGAAGATAAAAGACGTCATATGGAAGAGTCTAGTCTGCCGCTTCGGGGTACTTCATGCAATTGTGAGCGACAACGCCAAGCAATTTGATAACAAACTTCTCAACACTTTTTGTGCAGACCTCCAGATTAAACAACCCCACTCTAGTCCTGCCCATCCACAGGCGAACGGGTAAGCGAAGGTCATTGTCAGGATCATACTCTGTAACTTGAAAGCCATATTGGAGACTACAAAAGGGAAGTGGGCAGACGAACTCCTAGGAGTTCTATGGGCATATCGGACCATACCAAGAGGCCCTACGGGCGAAACCCCATTCTTTCTAACCTATAGAACAGAGGTAGTGATACCCGTTGAAATCGGGGTACACTCCCTTAGGGTCCAGAATCATGACCCTACCAGTAATGAAGAAGGCCTCCGCATCAACCTTGACTTGGTGGAGGAGGAGAGAGAGATAGTCATGCTCAGAAATGCATAGTACACGTCGCATGACCAAGTACTACAATTCGAGGGTGAAGCCTCGTGCCTTCTTACCTGGGGACCTGGTTCTCAAGAAGGTCATCCTGTCCACCAAAGACTCTAGGGAAGGGAAATTGGGACCCAACTGGGAAGGACCCTACACAGTCACAGAGATTGTAAGGCCGGGTACCTACAGAATTTGAAACTTTGAAGGAAGGGTCTTAGGCCACCCATGGAACGCAGAGCGCCTAAAGAAATACTACCAGTAACTGGGGGCAGTAAATCATGAGTTGGTGACCACTGTTTAGGTTATTTACCTTATTAGTTAATTTCCTATGTTAGTCTTTTTCAAATATTTACTTTGGATTATAAAATAAAATTGCTCAATATTTTTCTCAAAAGATTTGTAATCCACTCAAAAAAACTTTACAAAAGTGATGTGTTTTTCAAATACATGAACTCTTGACAAAAAGGTGGACATAGTGTATCAACAGAACAAAAGACACAAAGACAACACACTCTTAGTGACCCTCACTGCTTCCACTCACATAGTCCTCATCATCGGACTCAGGAGCCTCAGAAGGCTTAACATCAGAAAGATCACAGTAAGGGAATGCTATAGAGGCCTTCCTCCTGAGCTCCTCGTAGCCGTCAATGAAGACGCTGGTCCTAGCCCTCTCAGCGGCATCCCTCTGAGTCTCTGCTCTGATAGCTCTCTCAAGTGCTGCGTGAAGGTTAGCCTCAAGTGGAGCAGTCTTCCCTTGCATCTGCCTCAACTGCTCAGCGACATCCTCTTGTGCCTGCCTCAACTCCTCAGCGGCATCCTCTCGTGCCTGTCGAGCTAGTCCCGCAGCATCCTCTCGTGCCTGCGCAGCTGCTCCTCAACAACCTCACATACCTGCCTCTCCTTCGCCTGGCCACTAACGGCCTCCCCGATCTTCAGGGTATTATTGAACAGGCTGGGCAAGGCAGTAGCCATCTATAGACATTCAAAAACAAGACATAGAGATAGTCAGGAACTAAGCCAAGATATAACAAAAGAAGCCAAGAACAAAACAAGAAGGAAGAGCATACCAGAGCAAAGCCCTCAACAGCGGCATTGACCATGCCTTTTAGATCCCGAGAGGTAATCTCTTGAGTTTCAGCATCGCTCACGAAGTCACAGATTCTCCCCCTTGCTAAACTCAGATTTCAGAGCATAGACACCGGAGGAACGTCCGAGGTAGGGTAGCTTGGCGAGTCCGCTATTCTGGCAGAAGATGACGTCGGGACCTCAGCCCCCACAGCAGTGCTAAAACAATCCCTCGGGGGAGAGGAGACATCGATTAGAGAAGAGGGTGGGGAATCACCAAGCTCAGCCCTCATGAGACCAGTAGACCCTGGTTGAGAAGAGTTGGGGGCACTGGACTTCCCCCTCTTAGAAGGAGGAGGGGGAATAGACGGCACCTTGGAAGTGAGTACCTCGTCCACTATAAACCTGTCAATGGGGGTATCTGCAAAGTCAGTGTAAGTAAGAAAACCTGTTACGTCACATTCTTAAGAAGACTACTAAGGTATCAAGTACCTTTCTTCTTCTACTTTGATGGAGTCGGGGAGATGTCGGTTGCCTGCATAATCTCGGATGCGTCCGTTATGGGATTGTTGCGAACCATTTCGAGAAACCTTGCTTGATCCCGAGATAGAGTCGGTGAGGCTGCAAGAAGACAGTAGCATCATAAAAACACATACATGAAAATTAAGACAAAAATTGAAGGTAAGATTCTCACCCAGCTTAGTATTTGAGATTGTATCCCATCGAGTAGGCACCACATCATGGTCGGATTCAGAAGCCCACTCACCTCCGACAAAAAAGAATTTCCTCTTCCATTTGTGAAGATTGGAAGTGAGACCAGTAATAAACTTGCCCGATCTCGGGGCAAAACGGTACCACCCCTGGTGGGGAGCAGGGTTCTCGAGAAGCATGCATGTAGCAACAAATTTTTTAAACAAAGGAGGAACAGCAGCGTTATGTACTAACGGCCATAGTGCAAAAAATGCAGAGAACACCCTCCAGCCATTGGGAGCCAGCCTCCTTAGAACTAAAGACAAGTGCCCAAGAACCCGACATATGGGTCCAGGGATAGGGAACCGAAGGCCCGCCTCCAACATACCTCGTAAACAACTATCTCACCCGAGGAGTCACAGCACGCAGACTCGTTGGCCTCAAGATGACGGCACGTCACAGAATGCGGAATATGATACCAGACAACTATTTTAGAGATGTCCTCATCATGCTCAAATAGGCAAAATATCAAAGCTACCTTACGACGGTCGTCTCCTCCACTTAGACCCCTGTCGAGGTCGCGAACAGTCTCCCTCTTGCCTGGATGAATACTAGCAAAAAACAAGTTCAGATCATAGCAAAGAAAAACAATTGTGTCAACAAAGAAAAAAATGCCAAGACACATACCTTGAGAGCTCGTGTCACTCAGTCGTTTCCTAGACTCGTGAAGGGAGGACTGCACAGCACCCGAGGAGCCTGGAGCGTCGCCTGTGCTTGTGGTGCCGCCTACTCCATGACAGGCGCCTCCTGCCTCTTTCGGTGATCCCCCCCGTTGCCTACATGCATCTATGGTCCCTCGTGATGTGCCAAAAGGATTAGACGAAGACTCTTTGCCCATACCTGGTCTTGGGCCAAGAACTCCGAAAGGTCTCTCACTCGCCGTTGGGACCACGCTGAAACCACCACGACAAGAAGGACCCAAGCGTCCGAAGGCCAGAGGAGAGCCGCCCAAGGAGGCGTCACCCGGAGCCTGGGCGTCGCCCATGGAGGCGTCAGCCAGGGCTTGGGAGCTGCCCATGGAGGCCCTTCCCCTTCCCTCGCCTTGCTCAGACACTCCGACTCCACCGCCCGCACTGTGAAGGATTTCACCTGCTATTGGGACCACGCCAAAGCCACCACGAGGAGAAGGACCCGAGTGTCCAAAGGCCAGAGGGGAGCTGCCTGGGCTAGCACCTTGGGCTCCGCCTGGGCTGGACCCTTGGGCGCCGCCTAGGTAGGCACCTTGGGCGTCGCCTAGGCCGGCGCTTTAGGCGTTGGCTCCCTTCGCTTCATTTCCTCTACTCTTCAAGCCCCTAATCCTCATGTGCTTTAAAAAAAAGGAGGAAGAAGAGAGAAATGGAAAAGAGTGGGATGAACAGTAGCTTGAAGACCCCTTAAATAGAGAAGGAATGGCTTCTCAAGGAGGCCTTGCTAAAGCTTGTTAAGGAAGCTTGGTGTGTAGCTTCTTGAGGAAGTTTGAATGAACAACTTCTTAGGGAAGCTTGGGAGAGGAAATCTTTGGTCAGGAAAATGAGGAATGGGAGAGAAATGAAGAAGATGGGAACAGTGGCCTCTATTTATAGACGATGATATATATATATATAAAGTTATTTTCAATCAGTTTGTCGGGGTTGCGCTAAAAACTCAATTTCAAAGAGATAGAAGCATTTTTTGGAAAAATTTGTTGGCCAAACCGCCTTTGGCAGTCTGCGAGTCGTAGATCTCAAAAAAATATCCGAAATTAATTTTTTTTTTGCCTCAAACGGACTTTTGTGCATAAAGTTATGGCCCTTCGAAGATTTGCCGGTAGTTCCGGCACTCCAACAACTCCTCTCACCCATGGGCGCCGCCCAGCTCTTGGGCGCATGCCTCATGGCCATGGTCGCCTGCCTCAGCAACATGGGCGCCTACCTCATTGCCTTGGGCTCCCAGGAAGTCTCGTCTATTATTACACTTATCAGTGAATTCGACAAGTCCCCAAAGACCAAAGGAACACCGCAAGGGAGCAAGAAAACTCCTACCCGAAAGGTTACACATGCCTTCAACCCCTTCCTCTAGCAAGAATTAGAGGCTTGAGGCATGGGACAAATGACGAGCCCGAATTTAGCTAGGCTGAGCCCAGTCAAGATAAATCGAGAAAGCCCAACAGTGAGTCCAATCAAAGTCTACCAATCGGAGAAAGTCCAAATTGAGACTGGTTCGACCATGGATAAGGAAAGCATCAAGAAGAAGACATCAAGCCAGAGCCCAAGAGCCCCCTTGGGCGCTGGCCCCTTAGGGCGTCTCCTCCTCTTTCTTACTTCGGCCTCTTAACTCTAATATGGGTCCAAGCCCACTCCAATGCAAGTTCGAGCTCAAGATGACGATCGAATCTAATGCCAACTGAGAGACCTCCTTCTACTAAATAGGAGCACGAGGGAAAGAAAGACGGGGTACGAAGATCTCCTTCCATAACTATACCTACTAAATTGGTGGAAGACTCATTCCTCACGTCACCGCCTCACAACCATAACCCTAGCTATATAATGAAAACCCTCTCAATGTTGAGGGCATGCCTCCGAATCCCACACACACACCTCTCTCTCTCTCTCTCTTTCTCTAAGCATTGTAAACTCTCCGAAGTACCTTGATACATTAATAAAAATCACCGGCCACTGTTACCATTCAAGAAAATTGACGTAGATCATCTAAGACCGAACCACTATAAATCCCTGAGTCAACTATTTATTTTCTGTTCTCTATTAATTGCTTGGTTATTATTTTTTGATTGCGACCGTACGAATACTTGACTGTTGATCTCGTACACAAGGACGATTTTGTGCATTATCAAAATAAAATGCAAGAGGGATGAATCAGAAAAATAGGATGAAGTGGACAACTTTGTCTCGTACGAATTAGAGCAATCGATGAATGAATATTGCATGAAATTAGCCTCAACAAAACATGTAATAACAAAAATGTTACAACAAGAATATGGAACAAGGAAATAAAACAAAATTTTATAAACTTAATATATTATGACTATTGAATTCATAATAGAGATGTGTGGATTATTTGTGTGTTATATGTGCATGCCATAGTCGAAAAAAAAATCATAATAAAGTGTATTTAATGTTAGGACTCATTGATAATTTAATGATTATAATCATTATATATCTAAATTATGATCCAATAACATTACTTGGATTAATATGTGGTGATTGCAGTGTATATCAACTCTCCCAATCAAGAACTAATATATATAAATATATATATATATATATATATATATTATCAATTGTTCATGTCTGAAGGCACGGTGTTACTCATAAATTAGTTAAAAATATTTGCTCATACATAAATACAACATTGTAGTAAACGACGAACAAAATGAGTCCGCTAATATTTTTTATAACATCAACCTACATGCATATCATACATTTTCAAATTAAATTGTTACGCCACGAAAATTATATTATAACTACTGAAATATAGTAATTCAAATATCTAAATAAATATATCAGTTGATAATATTCAATATTCTGTTTTTTTATTCAAAATCCACGATTTTAATATTTAGAATCAACTTTATTTAAATAATAGCAGAATTCATAACTAATAGAATGAAAATTAAAACAATACTCCCACAAATAAACTAAGTCTGCAGATGTTGTCAAATAACCAAATATAACTATTATAAATTCAACCAACTTCCAAAAGACACGGCCTGACTACTGAATTTGTATGATTCGAGTTTATAGTAGTGTTTTTAATTTTATATCTTTTTTCGATTATTTATATTCTTAGTATATTTTCTTAAACTAAACGTTATTTAATATTGAATTATTTAGTAAAGATTGTTGATTCGTGTTGTTCACTAAATATTGAATTTGTATGATTCATGTTCATAATATTGCTTATAATTTTGTATCGTTTCTCTCGTTTGTAATTTTGTATCATTTTTCTCGGGTATTTAGATTTGGATTATTTAGTAAATATTGTTATTTTGTGTTGCTCATTAAATATTGAATTTATTTGATTCGTATTTGTATATAAATTTAATCTTGTATATTTTAAATGTTAAACATATTTTCTTTAATATATCTCCTGATATCTGAGTTGCCCAATAACTTAAATTTTTTTTACTTGATATCTGAGTTGCCCAATAACATGAATTTAATCTTGTATATTTTACATGTTAAATTTATTTTCTTTGTTAAATTAGATTTTTTGTAAGTTGTGTTTTTTTATTGATTATGGAAAAAACAAATTTGACTATAAAATTTGTATTATTCGAGTTTATAGTAGTGCTTTTAATTTTATATCATTATTTTCTGTTATTTATATTATTAGTATATTTTCTTAAATTAAACGTTATTTAGTATTGAATTATTTAGTAAAGATTATTGTTTTATGTTGTTCACTAAATATTGATTTTTTATAATTCGTGTTCATAGTATTATTTATAATTTTGTATCTTTTATCTCACTTGTAATTTTGTATCATTTTTATTGGGTATTTAGATTTGAATTATTTAGTAAATATTGTTATTTTGTGTTACTCATTAAATATTGAATTTATTTGATTCGTATTTGTATATAAATTTAATCTTGTATATTTTAAATGTTAAACATATTTTCTTTAATATATCTCCTGATATCTGAGTTGCCCAATAACTTGAATTTAATCTTGTATATTTTACATGTTAAATTTTTTTTTTGTTAAATTAGATTTTTTGCACGCTATGTTTTTTTTATTGATTATAGAAAAAACAAATTTGACTATAAAATTTGTATTATTCGAGTTTATAGTAGTGCTTTTAATTTTATATCATTATTTTCTGTTATTTATATTATTAGTATATTTTCTTAAATTAAACGTTATTTAGTAATGAATTATTTAGTAAAGATTGTTGTTTTATGTTGTTCACTAAATATTGATTTTTATAATTCGTGTTCATAGTATTGTTTATAATTTTGTATCTTTTATCTCGCTTGTAATTTTGTATCATTTTTATTGGGTATTTAAATTTGGATTATTTAGTAAATATTGGTACTTTATGTTGTTTACCAAATATTGAATTTTGTATGATTCGTGTTTGTATATAAATTCAATCATGTATATTTTAAATGTTAAACATATTTTTTTAATATATCTCTTAGTATCTGAGTTGTTCAATAGCTTGAATTTAATCTTGTATATTTTACATGTTAAGCATATTTTATTTGTTAAATTATATTTTTTGCAAGTTATACTTTTTTTATTGATTATGGAAAAAAAATTGACTATTGAATTTGTATGATTCGAGTTTATAGTAATACTTTTAAATTTATATCACTTTTTTCGGTTATTTATATTGTTAGTATTTTTTCTTAAACTAAACGTTATTTAGTATTGAATTATTTAGTAAAGATTGTTGTTTTATGTTGTTCACTAAATATTGATTTTTTATAATTCGTGTTCATAGTGTTGCTTATAATTTTGTATCATTTTTCTCGGGTATTTAGATTTGGATTATTTAGTAAATATTGTTACTCTGTGTTGTTTATTAAATATTGAATTTTTTTTTGAAAAGGATTAAATATTGAATTTGTATAATTCGTGTTTGTATATGAATTTAATTTTGTATATTTTAAATGTTAAACATATATTTTTTAATATATCTCTTAATATCTGAGTTGTGCAATAACTTGAATTTAATCTTGTATATTTTACATGTTAAACATATTTTCTTTATTAAATTGGATTTTTTGCAAGTTATTCTTTTTTTTATTGATTATGAAAAAAACAAAATTGACTATTGAATTTTTATGATTCGTGTTTGTAGTATTGCTTGAATGAAAGAAAGAGATACAGATGAATATTTTGGTGATATATACTATCTATCTAATATTTATTACATAATTTTATTTTAGAGAGAAATACAGATGAATATTTTTCGTAATAAACTATCTCTCTCTATGATATATACTATCTATCTACAGAGAGATGTAGTATTTGCTTGAATCAGATACTATTTAATATTTTCGTGAGATACAAAAGAAAATATTATAAAAAATTGATATTTTTTGCGTGAATTGAGCGTGAGAAAGATATACAAAGGAATAAGAGAGAGAATTGCTTGATTTAAGAAAAAAGATTTAGGTGAATTAAATTTTGAAATATCAATTTTAGAAATTATAAATTTTGAGCAGCAAAAATATTTCAAAAGAGTTAATGTGGTACGTCAGATTGAAACGATATGAGACGTCAATAGCTCGAGAAAGTTTGAAATAATGTCATTCGTTAGATGATGTTTTTTTTTTGTCATGAAACGATCTAAACCACTATTTATCTCTAAAATTTAAATTCGTCTACTTTATTATATATATTAAAAAAATTTGTCGGGATTTTACATATTTATTTAAAAATTGCTAGTATATATATAATTTACGAATCGAATCCAATAATAACAACTTGATGGGACTGATATTAATTAAATTTTTATATTTAAATTTTTGTTATCATATTTGAACTTAATGGTAAGACTGAGAAAAAAATAGAAAAAATGATTGAAAAAATGGTAAGTTTAAACTTAGCTTTTGTTAGGATTAAAACTAGATTTTTTAGTAGTTTTAGTTTTACATTTAATTTTTTTTCTTTATTTAAACAAATAAATTTTAGGGCCTTTTTTAATTTTATGACTGAATTAATAGACCTAATCTATTTAAGTTAAAATATTTTATTTAGACATGAATTTAATTTTTTTATTTGAATTATTATTGTACACTTATAAATTATGGATCTTTTTTGAAGTAACGACTTAATTTTTTTTTATTAGACTTGTATTTTTATAAAATTTTTTTGTAACACTTAAAATATTTATAAATTTAATTTTCTTACATCAACTATTTATAATATTTAAAAATTTGACATCTTACCAACTTTGTTTTTTTGACGAAGACGCCATTTTCAAATGAAAGGGACGGGCAACTGCATTATTACAGCACAATAGCAGAAGTCAAGAAGGAAAACGTTGTCCGAAGGAGGAGAAGCCAGCAGCCAAACGCAAAAGACACCAACAAACCATACAAAGTCTCCGTGTAACACTTACTCTCAGCAAATCAGTTTGGTTGTTGAAAAAAACACTGTTCTTAACCTCAACATCCATAGAAATCAAGATTTAAAACTAGGGATCAAACAAGGGGTTTGATACTACTTTGAACATGATGGGAAAAGGGTTTCTCATCGTTTTGTTTTTAGTGATTGGAGTTCTTGCAACGATGCTGTTTGCCGCCAATGTGACGTACGATCACCGAGCGTTGGTCATCGACGGAAGGCGGAGGCTCTTGATTTCCGGCGCCATTCATTATCCTCGCAGCACCCCCGACGTTTGTCTCTCTCTCTCTCTCTCTCTGCACACAATTTCTCTCTCTGAATGTGTTTTTTCTGTGAATATATATTGTATGTATATACAAATTGGTGCAGATGTGGCCGGACCTTATTCAGAAATCAAAAGACGGAGGCTTGGATGTAATCGACACTTACGTTTTCTGGAACTTGCACGAACCAGTTCGAAACCAGGTTTCGTTTCACATTTGTTGCGGATCGCTTAATTTTGATTTTAGCTTTGTTTCGGTGCCGATTAAACGAGGAAAATAAAACAAAAATGGAGTTTTTAATTTTGTCTGATATTTTACTGATCTAAGCCAAGTATTAAAGACTTTAACGGTTCCCTTGCCTCTGTTATTTGGGGGTCATATGTTGACTCTCTCTTTCCTGCTCCCTCATACACGGAGGACCAAGGTTCTTGATTATTTCCATTTGCCCATCTAACATGTTGGTTTAAAATGCCAAATTTTTCTAGCCAACAATTAAGGGGAGCAGTAATTTCATTAGGCCAGGTTAGTGATCTTAGTTAATCTAATCCTATGATTCATAAATGGAGCAGTAAATTAAAAGCATAAATTACTTCTCTTACCAAATTTAGTTTATCGAATCATTGTGGATTATCTCATTAACTTTTTTCAGTACAACTCACCGATCCAACTGCTCGTGTTCCTTCGGTAAATAAAATTTTGTAAGGGTTTTGGTATCAGCATCATTACTCTTTAAAATGTGCCCTGTTTTCTTCATGTTAGCAATCTTGAATTTAATTATTTTAAATCAATTCAATGGTTGAGTACTAGTCATGTTGGTAATTACTGATATGCCAAGAAATTTTGCAGTATGACTTCGAAGGTAGAAAAGATTTGGTTAAGTTTGTGACATTGGTTGCGGAAGCTGGTCTTTATGTTAGTCTGCGGATTGGTCCTTATGTCTGTGCTCAGTGGAACTACGGGTAAATTTTATATGGATTTCCACAGAGATTAAGTTATATGCTGCTTGTGTAATTTCATTCTTTCATTATATAGAAAGGAAGGGTTGATTAATGTTACATAATTTTACCATACACAGTTAATTATGTAGGAATCTAAGTTTCTATTTATGAACAGTGGATTTCCGCTGTGGTTGCGTGATATACCTGGAATACTGTTTCGAACTGATAACAAGCCTTTCAAGGTTTCTCCCGATCAGTCTTTTGTTGCTCTTAGTTTGTAAGTTGATGGTTCCATATTTGAAATCATCCATAAGCTTTATTTTTTAGGCTGAAATGACGCGATTCACAGCCAAGATTGTAGACATGATGAAGCAGGAGAATCTCTATGCCTCGCAAGGTGGACCCATTATCTTCTCTCAGGTTCGTTTCTTGTGTTTTTTTTTGTGATTCATTGTAATTGGCTATTAACACGAGATTCTATATTGGTTTCTCCATATCATCACCTTATTGATTTGTAGAGGATAATATATTTGATTTTCTTGTCATGGAGTAATGAAAGGGCACTTGTCATTTTTTAATGTCAGATTGAGAACGAGTATGAAGTCCTTGAAGCAGAATTTGGGCCACCTGGAAAAACTTATATTAAATGGGCAGCAACCATGGCAACTTTTTTGGATACTGGGGTGCCCTGGGTGATGTCCATTCAATCAGATGCCCCTGATCCTATGGTGAGAGTTTCACTCTTCCAATATGTATGATAGTTTGTTAACATCAAAATCTAAATTTGTTACTTTCTAATCTTTGGTAGAGTTGCCAACTTCTTGTACGATGTGTCTTCTTACCAAGTAAACTAATAAACATGCATTTTATTCCTATATATAATTGTAGATTAACACTTGCAATGGGTTTTACTGCGAGACATTCACCCCAAATTCTGGCGAGAAACCAAAAATGTGGACTGAGAATTATAGTGGCTGGTAAAGTGGGCTACTTGGTCTCTCCAAAGTTCTAATTGTTCTTTGATTGTATACGTCTTTGTTTTCTTATCTCTACTTCAACATTTTTAACCCTTGTCAGTCTTTGAAATATTAGGTCTGTTTCATTTGGAAGTGCTGTGCCCTACAGACCCGTGGAAGACCTTGCTTTTGCTGTGGCGCGGTTTTTCCAGCGAGGTGGAACCTTCCAGAATTACTATATGGTACTATTTTTTTTTTGAACTTTTTTTTTTGGGGGAGGGGAGACTTGAACTCTTGACCTCAAGAAGATAAAGTTTTTACAAGATAAAGAGTATTATTAGACCAAATGATCGTTGGTTACTATATGGTGGTATATCTGTTCATTTGTAGGCATTTTACAAGTTCTTTTATGATAGTAAGTGTTGATATATTCTGAACTCTAAAGACTGTAAAGTTCCATGTTCTGGTTACCTTTTAACAGTACCATGGTGGAACTAACTTCGGCCGGATTACTGCTGGGCCTTTTTATGCTACAAGCTACGATTTGGATGCTCCAATAGATGAGTATGGTATGCTTTGTTCACCAACCAAGTATTTAATTTTTCAATTACATTCGTGAATCAATTATTTTTTTGTTTACTTCTCGATACAAGAGGATGAGCATTAGTGTAGCGTAACCGTAAGGTTGATTCATTGTAACTCGGATATCAAAAGTTCGAGTTATGAAATTAGCCTATATGCATATGCATGTAGGGTAAAGTTGCGTACATCTAGTCTTCCACAGTTCGTGAAATAATGGGAGCCTTGTGCACTGGGCTAACCTTTTTTTTTGAACTTCTTTATACTGTCGGCCTTACATTTATGGTACCCAAATGCAACTCCAGTTATTAGTTGGTACTCATGCAAAACTGGACTAATATTTCTCGGACACAATTTAACTAGTTCTTAAGTTTTCTTTGGAAACCAGGGATATCCACATGACTACTAAATTCCTAAAATATACATCCATAAGGGAAAATCTTTTAATAAATCTGCATCATGCCTTATATCTGTAAAAGGGGTTTACACTGTCACTCTGTTGCAGGACTTCTTAGACAACCTAAGTGGGGCCACCTAAAAGATTTGCATAAGGCCATAAAGCTTTGTGAAGAGGCAATGATGGCAACTGATCCAACTAATACTGCTCTTGATTCAAATGTTGAGGTATACGGTTCACATTTGACATTTGGTTCAATAGTACTCTTTGAGCTTTGCTAAAGTCAAGGATTCAAGTCCCCCTCCCCTTCCTCCCCGCCTCCAAAAAAAAAAAAAGGTATACAGTTCTCCTCATGGACAGGGATGATTAATTTCTTCTTCATTCGAAGAAGCAGCACAAGACTGTAACGCCTCAAAAATCACCTTGGACGACATTAAAATCTACAATCATTCACATCATGAGAGCAACTAAATAAATCCATCAATAAAAAAAATTTCATTCATCATATCGAATATTTACAACATCATTCAAAAAAATAGGCCAAACAATGGCCTTTACATCCCAAAAGAATATGTCAAGTTAAGGCATTTACACCCCAAAAAATCCAACTTAATCGTGCAGTGGAATAACAAAATACTAACATGAATATTTTCTCAAAAGGTGTCTCCTAGTCAAGAATCGAAAAGCACAGTCTAGACATCTCCCTCCGGATCTACCTGTCCATCCACTTGAGCTTCCCAAGTTATTTGTTCATCTATTCTGGGCTCTTTCTCTAAACAGAAATCTGAAAGTAGATATTATTTGTAAGGGGGTGAGCATTATGCTCTGTAAGAAAATCCTCCCAAATTCAAACAAGGTTTAGAAAACATATAAAACGAGTCGGTCTCATTTCATATATATCATATATCAATGTTGAGGAGAAAACTGTGACATTTCAATGGATTTCAAGTTTAAGCAATAACAATAAATTAAATGAAGAGTAAAACCAATTTCTAAATAGTAAACTATTCCATATTAAACCATTTTCAACAAGTTCTTATAGAATTGCCTAATTCCACAAGTTCTTATAGGAAACCATTTCCACAATAAACCATAACCACCATAGATCTCAATCCACCGTTTGCACAATAAACAACAATCAACAATATAGATATCCGTGTATCTCAAGTATAATGTATGAAAAATCACATGAATCAACACATTTAAAATCTCCTGGCCCACACATGGTATATATTGCCCTCTTTGGCATGAGCATCCTTACCAGGAACCTTTCACCCTCAAGGTTTTATTTTTTAGGCATCCTTACAAGGAACCTCATTAGAAGACCTTATATCATAGTGACACCGGCGGAAACTCAACTTGCCCACCCATGGTCATCCAAACAATCATACATGAGATACAATCCAAACCAATTTTCACAAATCACAAACAAAGTTCCAAAATCCCTAAATTTTTTACAAATATTATTTCGATAACACAATTTCAAGAAAAACATGCAAGAGATCCTCAATCACATCATTTATTGTTCAATACAAAGAACTAAAGTTTTTGAGTTAAAGAACAAGTGAAGACTAAGAAAAAAATTCATATTTATCAAAAACTTGGGTTTTAAAGCAAGGGAAGAGATTTAATGGCTATTTCACCATACATTTATTTAAAACAAGGTATTCTTTGCTAGAATACCAAGAGAATGATTTTATAGCATACATAGGAGATTTAGAGTCAAAAGAATACAAATAGACATAAGCCCTAGCTTCAATGTAAGAGAATGAGTAGAAACCCCTACCTTGTGTTCTTGAAATTAAGTTTTTGATCCAATCTACGGTGCAAATCCACTTAAATCTTGTGTTTTTCTTTCTCTCTAATATTTTCTAGGGTTAGAGGTGCTGAAATGGGGTTAAAGGAGGCGTTCTAATATATTTATAGGGCAAAAATGGATCACAAATCATGACTTTAAAAAGTCAGATCTCTTTCGGCAGTACCGGTACGACAAATTCTCTAGATCTCGGGGTACCAATACGCAGTACCGGTATAGTTTGTCCAGTTTTGCCTATTTTCTCTGTTTTCTATTTTCAATTCAATCCAAACCCTTCTAAAACCAACACAAACTTATACTACCTATATTTGTGCATTAACCTAATAGTATAAGTTCTATTGCAAACGATTTCATATGTTTACAAGCTACAACTCAGTTTTAACTATTATTTACAATATCAGCATTTTCTACGGTTATAACCTATATGATTCATTCCTAAACATTAATAAATTATTAAACATTCTTTTATTATTCTATTAATAGTAACATGTGGGGGTTTATAATCCACCCTCCTTAAAGAAAGTTTTGTCCTCGAAACTTACTTCAAGTAGCGAACAAAAACAGGTATTTCTCTCGCATCTCCAGCTCTGGTTCCCAAGTAGCTTCTTCCATTCCATGATGTTGCCATAAGACTTTCACCAGTCAGATGACTTTGTTGCGAAGCACCTTCTCCTTGACATCGAGGATCTCTACCAGTTGTTCTTTATATGTTGCTCTATCTTGAACTTCTATATTTTTCAAATCTACGATATGCGTTGTATTCGATTTACACTTCTTCAACATTGAAACATGGAATACGTCATGTACTGTTCAAAACTGGGCTAGTAACCGAAGTTGATACGACACTTTGTCCACCGCTTTGATCACTTCGAATGATCTAATATACCTTGGAGCTAATTTTTCCTTCTTGCCAAATCTCAACACTCCTTTCTTGGGTGACACGTTGAGGAACACATAGTTTCCCGCTTGAAACTCTAAGGATTTTCACCTTCTGTCCACATAGCTTTTCTGTCGACTTTGTGCCGTGCGTAATCTCTCCCGGATAAGTTGAATCTTCTCCGCAGTCTCCCGAATAATTTCTAGCCCAAACAAGTTACTCTCGCCCGTTTCTAACCAACACGTCGGGGACTTGCATGGTCTTCCATACAATGCCTCGTAAGGAGCCATTTCGATACTTGCTTGATAGCTATTGTTGTATGCAAATTTCACTAACGACAAATGATCACTCTAACTTTCCTTGAAATCCAACACGCAAGCCCGTAACATGTCTTCCAAAATTTGTACACCTTCTTAGATTGGCCATCCGTTTGTGGATGAAATGTGGTGCTAAAGTATAACTCAGTTCCCATAGCTCGTTGCAGGCTTTGCCAGAATTGAGCCAAAAAGCGAGAATCACGATCCGACACAATGGAGAGCGGAACCCCATGCAATCTAACAATCTTGTGGATATAAAGTTTACTCAAGGTCTCTAACGTATTAGTGGTCTTCATACTCAAGAAGCGAGCGGATTTGGTGAGTCTATCAACGATGACCCATACTGTATTATGTCCTTGCAACGTCCGTGGAAAGCCAGACACGAAGTCTATGGTGATGTGATCCCACTTTTACTCTGGAATAGGCAAGGACTGTAGTAATCCTCCGGGTTTTTGATGTTCGATCCTCATCTGCTGGCACACCGCGCACTTTGAAATGTACTTAGCCACATCTCACTTCATTCCTCTCCACAAATACTGGCGCTTTATAATCCTATGCATCTTGGTACTACCCGGATGTATGGAGAATTTTGAACGATGGCACGCGCCTAACACTTCTTCCCTCACTTGGTCATTCTGGGGTACACGCAGTCTTCCCCGAAACCGTAACTCATCATCCTTTATCGACCAATTCTCAACAACTTCATTTCTCTCCAATATACCATAGCTTCCAACTCTGTGTTTAATTGTTGTAACTCCGCAATCCTTTGTCGGAGAATTAGTTGAGCCATAAGGTTAAATAAGCATGGTCGATCCCCTTGTTTATCCATCGATAGCTCGAATTCCTCCAACGCATCAATCATCTTCCACCTATATATAGCAAGAGCATTGATTTCACCCCGAGACTTCCTGCTCAGTGCATCTGCTACCACATTCGCCTTCCCTGGATGGTAGTTGAGTGTGAAATCGTAGTCTTTTAGATACTCAATCCATCTTCTTTGTCGAAGATTTAAGTATTTCTGGGTGAATATGTACTTGAGGCTCTTATGATCTGAATACACTTGAAACTTCTCTCCATTACTTGATGCACACGTACGTTGCACGTAGACAATTGTAAATTATATTTTTTTTTGCTTTTATATTTCATTTGTATGGCAAACTTTTGATTGGCATTTGGTTATGTTATTAGAAAACTATGTCAAAAAACTTACTTTAAAGAAGGGCCTAAAAAAAAATGATTTTCAGTGTCTTTTTCATCCCAAAACTTATTTGGTTACATCATTCTATAACAATTTTGTCGTTGAGAAAATAATAAAACTTGTTTGGATAATAACACATAAAATAATGCAAATGCTAAATGGCATTATGATTGACTTTTTTCCCCAAAAAATATAACAATCATGGGGCAACTATGCATGTTTGGTGATGAGATGGAACAACTATATTATGTATTGCTTAATTTACAAATATTTCTGTAGTACTTAAACCATAATTTTGATGTCATCATGAAGTATTTTACAAAGTCATTATTTACCAAAATGCATAAATATACTTTTCGAAAAAAGAAGTATCAATATTTCACAAACTGGCGTGTATTTTATTTATTTATTTATTTATTTATTTGAACACATACATGCATTTTATTCACATCATCTATTTGTAACATAACAATGCAATATAATTAGTTTGTCAATGAACTACTAGTTTATTAGACTCCCTACGAAAGGATAACTTTGTTTGAAGTTGCTATATCTTTTGCAGATATTCATTGAATTATGGAATTTTTCATTTTACTTGTGCAGCAAATATAACAAAATTCCAATTAAAGTTCATTATTTGCCATACGGTAATTAATTAGGTTATTAATTTCAAATACTATAAGAAAATAATTTTAAATTCTTATATAATAAAACATGAGTAACATTTATAATGATTTTATCTTTCATTTTGGTGTAAGAAGTTGAGAATGGACAATAATCAATTCATGTAATGTACATTATCAAGACCACCAAATTTTTCTTTCTTTGCAACATGCATAAATATCTCAAGATGCTGTTAGCACTCCCTTCCGTCTTGTCAAGTTCAACGACACCTCAAGACTTGGAGTACTTAAAGCTATGGTTCTATGTCAAGTATTTCTTGCTAGTGATGATAGTGTCAAAAGTGTTCCTAAAAATTATGATTATAAGCAAATATTTCAATGTTACATGCCATTAAAATTTGACAATACTCGTAATCTTCACAACGCTATACTTAAATATGCAACAATTTATTGAAGAACTTATAATCAAAACTGAATAGTTATCGAAGTATTATAACAAATCAATATATTCATGAAGCAATTTTGAAAGCATTATTATTAATTTTGAGACGGCAAATGACACAAAGTAAGATTTGATTTTTCTTTTTTTTTTTTATGACATGGTGGCACAATCACATTAGCGAATCAATTATAGAATGTGTAAGAAAATAGAGACAATATGAATGCATGACTTTTATTACAACACAAAAGATCCTAGTGACAGAGTTACGCTCCGTTATGGAAGATTCATTCATGAAGCTCCTATTAATCAGATGCACCTAGCATCCAATCATGATGTGAATGGTGGACATCAAACATGTAATTTGAAATAAAACATAGCAAAATAGGTAGACATGATAATACAAACATATAACAAGTTCAACTTTTTCTATTTTATTCTCTACCTCGTAACAATTAAGGGAGCTTCTCTACCAGTTGGGTTGTTGCATAACGATAAAGATCTATTGAATTATGCTATACATAAATGTCTTAAGCATGTTCCTTTCGTCTTCGATCAATTAGAATTGATAATTGCAAGAAAGTGAGCAATTTTCCAAATTGTCTCCAAATGCTTTTGTCTCTCAATGATTTATGAATAAATGTTGTCCAACTCGCAAGTCAATTCCAAGCATAAATGACTTCACATCCCTTCTCAATTTGACTCTTAGAAGTTGTAATGGATTTACATGTTTGTCGAGTGAGCTACAACGATAATTATCAATAAAACGATGTCAAAAACCAAACTTTTTAATTGAATTAAGATGTCTAAATGGTAAAGTAGTTTTGACCATTGAATTAAATAATCAATAAAAAATCATTATATTTAGCATTATAAGCCCAATTGTGGGAATTAATAATTAGATGTGATTGGTAAATATGTTTGAAATGTATAAAACATGGCGGAATATTGGCAAAGATGAACTGACGAATATGAAAAGTAACCAAACTTCTGCAGTGTAAACATCATTTTTTGGCAAACTATTCATGCCATGAAATTTTGAAGGATCAAAACCCCACAAAATCTTGAACATCATATCTACAAACACACATACATATAACATTGCAATTGAAAATTAGCAAACTCAAAGGGAGATTTTGTTATTAAATTATGTCCAAAACAATACAAAAAAAACTTAATCTCAGTTATTATAGATGAATAATGATCACTTTTAAAAAACAAAATGCAACTCCAATGGGAAAAAAATAAAAAGAACAGAACAACAGTAGGTAAATGTGATAGACACTTCAATCCAATCGAACCGGAAGAAAATGTCAATCTTGCAAGAGTTTGACAGCCATAAGCATCATAACTTACTCAATAAATAAACCAAGAAGGTGAACATGTAAAGGATCAAGAGATGCAAAGACTATTGGTTTTGGATTTATTATAGAACCCAAATAAGTAATTAAAAAATAAAAGAGTACAATATGTAAGTTTGCAACATTTTTTCTGACAAAATAAATAGGTAAATGACCATCATTTGTTTTAACAAACAAATATACTTACAAGGAAAAACCCCCAGAATGTCAAACCCACCATAGCACAAAAGGTTCTTCCAACAAGTTTTATATTCATTTTGGTTTCAAAGAAGCTCCAGTGAAGAAATTAATCAAAAAATGCAACACATGAAATTGATCATTAACACAAAATTGATCATACTCCAAGAATATAATTAAAGCGAACTGCTACTTTTGCACTTTAGGAAGAAGTCGAGATTACTATAGTATAATAAAGGAAATTAATGAAAAACTCAGCAAATGATTGATCATATGAGGTTTACAAACATGAACAAAAATGATATGCAAGAGATTTGGGACTTCAATGCGTAGAGAGTCCTTGGGTCGTGGCTCATGAGGCGTAGTGAGGATCTCATTCAATTCCAAAGGGGCTACTTTTTGTTCCTTACCATTTTGCTAAATTTAATTTTATCTGTTATTTTTGACGAAGAAGAAAAGACATATTAAAAGACAAAATTATAACATTAGAGGAATAACATAAGTCACATACAAGAAAGTCAATTTATTTGCTATGGGTAGAAGAGAACAATTGGTAGGTGAAGGATGGAAATAAATGTGGAGAGGTGTGTGAGAGAAAAGGAGGTTAGGAAACCAAAAGTTTAAAAACGGAGATGTGTATGATTAATGTCACAAATGTTTGGTATTTAAATTCAATGGTGATCTTGGCATTTTCAAAATTTTGGAGGACAAAAGTGTCTAAAAAATATTTTTCATGTATCTTGATATTTATACTAGTATAGATACAAGTAACACCTCCACAACTTAAGAGCAAAGACCACAGCGGCCAGCTCCAAGTCGTGAGTGGGATAATTATGCTCATGAGTCTTGAGTTGTCTCGAGAAATAAGCAAGTACCTTACCTCCTTGCATGAGCACACCTCCCAAGCCTAGTAACGAAACATAGGTGTAGACATCGTATCCTTCCCCACTGCTCGGAATGATGAGGACAGGAGCTGTTGTCATTCTTTTCTTCAAGGTGCGAAAAGCTAATTCACACGGTTGAGTCCATAAGAATCTTTCCCCTTCTTCATAAGGCGAGTCATTAACATCGCTAGCTTGGAGAACCCTTCCACAAACCTCCAGTATTAGCTAGCCAAACCCAGGAAATTACGTACCTCGGTTACATTCTTCGGTGGTTCCCATTTTATCGCAACTTCAATCTTTGCAGGGTCAATCGCTACACCCTGTTCGGACACCATATGGCTAAGGAATTTCACTTCCTTCATCCAAAACTCACATTTACTCAACTTAGCATATAACTTGTGCTCTCTCAATATTTGTAGCACAATTGAGAGGTGGCGTTCATATTCCCCTCGTGTCTTTGAATAAATCAATATGTCATCAATAAATACAATGACAAACTGATCTAAATACGACCGAAATACCCTGTGCATCAGATCCATAAAGGCTGCTGGAGCATTTGTTAATCCGAACGGCATCACCGTATATTCGAAATGACCATACTGGATACGAAAAGCTGTCTTAGGAATATCGTCCTCCTTGATCCGCAGTTGATGATACTCTGTACGAAGATCAATCTTAGAGTAATACTTAGAGCCCCTCAACTAATCAAACAGATCATCAATTCTTGACAATGGATATTTATTCTTCACTGTTACCCGATTCAACCTTCGATAATCCGTGCACAACCGAAGCGTTTCATCATGCTTTTTCACAAAGAAGACTGGGGCTCCCCAAGGTGAAGTACTCAAACGGATAAACCCAATGGTCAATAGATGGTCCAATTGCTTTCTTAGCTCCTTTAACTCTAAAGGTGCCATCCGATAATGAGCAATAGATATGGGTTCGATTTTCTGATAGAGATCAATCTTGAACTCAATCTCTCTTTGTGGGGGTAACCCTGGTAATTCATCAGGGAAGACATCCGAAAAATTCGATACTATCAATACCACATTCGTAGAGAATTTATTCTGATCATCTCCCATCAAGCTAGCTAAGAAACTTAAATGGCTCCCCGCCTTAGCTTTCAAGAATCTACTACCCGTAATAGGAAATGAATGAGAAGAATTTCGGTCATTCATGAAATTGAAGACTACCTCTTCCGGTAATTGAAATGAAATCCGTTTACGAAAACAATCCATTGCCGCACGAAAAATGGATAACAAATCCATCCCAAATATTATATCGTACCCCTTCATGTCTAACGCAACTAAATTTACAATCAATTCTTGTTCCCCAATTCGAAGCACACAACCTCTACACACCCTTTTTGTATCCAACCGTTTTCCCGTAGGCATGTTAATACTCAATATATGTTATAAATTCTCAATTTCCAATCCCAAATAAAAAGCATATATGATGCGTATGAGTGAATGAGTGGCATCGGGATCGAATAAAATTCGGGTCCAAGAATTGTAGAGAAGAGTTATACCTTCCACAACTGCATTTGAAGTATCTTTCTCTGGTTGAGTCAAAGCAAACACTCTTCCCTGATTGGCGCCGTCGTGGGGTAGAGCTCCTAACAGTCTCTACTATTGGGGATTTTGTAGTGGTGGCTTGTTTGCTGGTACTTGTCCTGCCGTCTGGGTATTCTTCTGAGGTGGAAAAATTAGACAATGCATCCGAATATGCCCTAAACCTCCACATGCAAAACAGGATCGTGGGTCTGTGACTGTTCTCTCTGGTACGCCTCTAGCTCCTCGAGCTGTCTGAAGTCTCTGTCCCACCGCTTGGTCTGGGCGACGGTAAGGTGCCGCTCTCTGTACTCCACTGCTGCTAACACCGGTCCAGATCAGACCTCCCCTCGTGAAGTTCTATCGTCGCTAGGTGTCCTCCAGGTCTCTCTCCACCAATGCGGCTCTATCAACTAGATCCCCATAATCCCGGATCTTGTGAGCAACAAGCTTCTCTCAAATGGCAAGCCTCAAGCCCTGCTCAAAGCATTTGGCCCTTTTGGCCTCATTAGATATGAACTCCGTAGCATAGCGGGACAACTCGTCAAACCTCCTCTCATATTCGACCACCGTCATGCTACACTGCCGTAGCACAAGAAAATCTACACTCATCTTATCTCGGACCGATCAGGAAAATACTTGTCTTGGAAGATTTGATCAAACTCCTCCCAAGTAAGAGTACTTGTAGTCCTCCTTCTCTTCACTGATTCCCACCAGTGGCTTGCCTCCCCCTCTAGCAGATATGTAGTTAAGCCGACCCAAAGATCCTCGACTACTTCCATGCCATTACACATCTTCTTAACTCGGCGAATCCATTTATCCTCATCCAAGGGGTTAAAACTTCCTTGGAAAGTAGGTGGGTGTTGTCTCAGAAATTCTCGAAGGACTACCATCCGCCGATTCTCATTCTCGTTGCCCGGTACTTGGGCTAATGGATGAGCCTCACCGAGGTATACGGTTCACATTTGACATTTGGTTCAATAGTACTCTTTGAGCTTTGCTGAAGTCAAGGATTCTAGTCCCCCTCCCCCCTCCCAAAAAAAAAAGGTATACAGTTCACCTCATGGACAGGGATGATTAATTTCTTCTTCTTTCGAAGAAGCAGCACCGACATCGCCTCCTTTGCTTTTTATTGTTATAAATAGGAATGTGTCTCAAGGTTTTTTGCATCTCCCATCATCTATCTTTTTCAACTCATATTTGCTCATGCATAACATAAGTCCTAGCTCATGAAAGAGAGAGAGAGAGAGAGAGAATATTCAAATTGTAGGTGTTTCATTATGTAAAGTGTTTTAAACTTGTATGTGACTACCTTAAAGTAGACAAATTGTACGATGTGAGTTCGGTGCATTACAAATGTTATTAGAGCTAGCGCCACAAGAACTATGGGATTGATCAGGAGAATGTGTGGTTCAAAGGGGAGGATTGTGGGCATTTGATGCATTTGATACTGAAGTTAAGACTCCTTAAGATTAGGGTTAAAATGGATGAGGTGAGGTAAAGGTACCAAGCACATGTACTATGGCCCCTATTGCTTAGTGAAGTGTGTTTATGTGCTTTGTATAACTACGAACATTCATTATGCAATGTGTAATGAATTTACAAAATTTTGAGGAGGCTTCAAGCCACGCCAATTCCTCCTTATGTTGGTTTGGACCATGGATCCATTTTCTACTCAACTATTTGGCATGCTTTATCACAATACATTAGTTGAAATATCCCAAAATATATCAAAACATTCTAAAACATCACAAAAATATAGGAATTTTATATTCGATCACTGATTCATTTCCATTTCTATTGAAACCGAAACGTTTCGCTCATTTTGCTAGAAAATGGAATGAGATTTCGAACCTTGTCAATACTATATTTATGAAAAATTCTTCCTCCTTTCATAATGTGTTTCTTGAAACTGTAAGTTGTAAATTATTTTGATTTTTGTCTATTTTTGTGTAAACAATACAGCCACTGGTACTCTTGGAGATTCCATAACCTAGCTTACAACACTAACCACGAAAGAGATATCTGGTCTTGTAATATTCAAGTAATTCAATTTTTCCACTAGTTTTTTATACCTTTATGGATGTTTAAATAGCTCCCTCTATTTTGTGGTCAGTTTTGTATTAGATTCCATGAGAGTATCAATTGGTGTTGTACCAATAAGTCTCGTTTTAGCAAGTAGATTCAGTACATACTACTCCATGCTCGGATGTTGCCACTTCAATTACTACAAAGTACCATAACTTACTCAGATTTTTAATATAAAACATATGTTGTAAGAATGCTTTTAGAGCAATAATACCTTCACTACCACTCCCCGTAATAACAATATCATCAACATAGACAACTAAAACGATCATGCTAGATTCAGAATTCTTACTAAACACTGAGTGATCTACTTGACATTGTTGAAGTCTAGAGTCTAATACAACTTCACTGAATTTGTCAAACCACGCTCCGGGTGATTCTTTTAGGTCATATATCGCCTTCTTAATTTGCATATCTTTCCACTAGACTCCTCTTGAGTAACAAACTCCGGTGGTTGCTCCATATGGACTTACTCAATCAATTTACCGTGTAGAAAAGAATTTTTGACATCTAACTGAAACAAGGATCATTGAAAATTAGTTGTTAGAGAGATAATAACATAAAAAGATGAGATCTTGGTAATAGGCGAAAAGGTTTTAGCATAATCCACACCATATGTCTGAATAAAACCCTTGGCAACCAGTCGGACCTTTAATCTTTCAATGGAACCATTAGGCAGGTACTTGATAACATACACCTAGCGCCAACCAACTAATTTTTTTCTAGAGGGTAGAGGAACAAGTTCCCAAATCTGGTTCTCATGCGTAGTAGGGAGTTCCTTTTTCATTGCTTGACACCACCCAGGATGAGCAAGAGCTTCATGAATAGTGTGAGAAACAAAATGAGACAAGACAAATGATATATAACAACGAAAGATAGGAGATATGCTATCATAAGATAGAAAGTGTTTAATAGTATGAGCAATAGAACTTGTAAGGAGGGTACATAAGTGCTTACCTTCTTGAAGTGAAACAAGAAGATTGACATCTAGAGATGGTTGGAGAGCAAGACCTTCCGACAATATAAAGGATAGCGGAGGCAATTGGACAACAGTTTTTTTTCGATAGGAGTACACCTGCGTAATAAAGTTTTACAGAATGAGAGAAAGTGGGCGAAGACAAAACAGAAAGGGGCAAAGGAAGGGAAGACTGATGAAATGCAACATCAGTTGCAGCCTAAAAAACAAAGGAATAGACTCGAAGAATGTAACATCAGCATAGACAAATTGACAATGAAGGGTTGTATTATAACACTTATACCCATAGTTGTTAGAATGGTACGATAATCGATACAATACATACGATATGTTGCGATACAGGAAGAAAATGATATGTATCGCTTAAGTGTATTAGTTTGCATCCTATCATGTGGTACACGATACAATATACTCGATATACTAGACAATATGCACGAGTTACTCGATCATGGACAAAACAGATTAAGAAAATAGCGTCTTTTCATTTGCAAGTAATTTTTTCAAACACTAGGTAATAAAACGATGTTGTTTCATCATCTACAGTTTTTAAGAAATAAAAGTCTTCTTTTTTATTTTTTCCATCGAAGGTGTAAATAGTTTGATCATTAAAAGTGTCCTCCTTTGGTTACTTTAGATGTTAGAACTAGAACTCACTAAATTTTGATATTAATGAATTATGTTAAAAACTTCAATACTTAGATTGTTATTTTTTTTTGTTTTAGTCCTTGTAGTCTCTTTAAATTATTTTATGTTAGAAATTTGTGGTACAATGAAATATAAATATGATATTTATATATATATATTATGTATTTTTTAATATCTTTTATAAAATTGCATGTATTGTTAGATATGCAATACATTGTTTTTAAAAAACGATACGCCTTCTGATATATATTTTGACAACTTTGCTTGTACCTTTTTCGTGTACGAGAATAACCCAAGAAAAGGCAGTTGAAAGATTTAGGATTAAGTTTGTCTATGTTTGGACCTAACTGATGAACAAAGGCTATATAACCAAAGACACGTTGTGGAATAGAGAAAAAAGAACAATCAGAAAATACAATTTGATTATCAAGAATAGACAAAGGCATACTATTAATTAGGTGACATGCAGTAAGTACAACATCACTCCAAAAAACTTTAGGTTCTTTCATATGAATCAAAAGAGTACGAGTAAATTGTAAAATGTGTACAAACACACCAAATTTGAGTCTTTATTTCCATAACAAAGACTTTGAAAATAGAAAACAATTCGGGACGATCTTTCATTAACAATAGCAAGGGCAGCTTGGAAAAATCATCTACAATGGTAACAAAATACTTAAATCCTAAATAAGAAAAAACACGACTAGAATCCCAAATATCCGAATGAACAACTTCAAATAAACTAAAGACACGATCACAAACTCTAGGAGTAAATGAATTCCAAATATGTTTACCTAAGTGACATGACTCACAATCTAAAGACGACAACTGAGGAACTAACTTCTGAAGACTTCACAAAGATGGATGTTTAAGTTGACAATGCCACTGATGTGAAGAACTTGAAGTGTGTAGCAAGGAGGAATTGCATCACGATGGTAAAGACCATTGTTTTCATGACCTCCATCAATTATTTTCCTCGTCTAGAGGTCCTGAAACACATAGAAAGATGGATAAAAGGTTATTAAACAATTTAAAGATTTAGTGAGTTGACTCACAGATATTAAATTGAATGAAAATTTAGGAACATGCACGACTAAGGATAGAGACAAAAGAAGTAGGATTCACAGTGTCAACACCAGTTACTAAATATGAAGATCCATCAGCTAATGTGACATGTTGGTTAGTAGAAATATGATTAAAATTTGATAATGTGCTCATATTACTTGTCATATGATCAGAGGCCCCAGAGCTAATGATCCATAGAGATGTGGTAGACGAATGGGACATCAAACATGCTTTACTTGACTGAGCCAAAGTAGCTGTAGAAGTAAAAGTAGGAGTAGCAGACTTAGAAACAAGTCGATTATATTGCTCGTTGGACATAGAAATAATCTTTGATGTGGATGTAGGCTCACTAATAACAGACTGTTCGAAACCCAAATCATCTAATAAAGACACAGCATGCGCGTAAGAGGAGGGTTTGTCGTATAGATCCAAACAATACCTTTTAGTCCACAATGAGTGTAAAACTTCACAGATATGCGGCCTGTACTACTGTGGTTGTCGGTTGACCGTCACCCACCTCTTTTTCGTGCACTGCGATTTCCTATGCCCCCGTGAGGGAAATTGTTACTCCCTTTATTAGACAGTACAACTGAAGCTGAGCGGTCAAGTACATAAACACCACTATCACTGAATAAAGCTCGTTGAATACGAGAAAAAACTTCTGTCATCGAAAGAATTTCCTTACTAGCCAAAATCTAAGCATGAACAGGTTCCAATTCTGATTGTAAACTTCAGAGGAAGCGAGCAACTATTAATTCCTCTTGCTGCTTTTTCAGGACTTTCAAATCAGTAGAGAATGACTTATAAGCATCGAGATTATTCATAATATTTTACAGTGTAGAGTAGTTTTCTTCAATGATCTTATCACCTTGTTCCAAACTGAACAAATCTTGAAATAACTAATAAATTCTAGTAATATTATCTTCTCCGAAAACTAACAACTAACTGCAATTCATATTTCCTTAGCAATTTCAAGAGACATGAGATGAATACTAATTCGAGGCTCCTTACTATTCCATAATAAAGTCATCACTTGTGCATTCTTTACTTTCCACTATTTAAGCTTTGAATTAAATTCACTAGGCTTATCCTCTGTAAGATATTCAACTTTATTTTTTGCAGTAAAAAGCACTTCAACAAGGCAAGACCATGACACTTAGTTATTGTCATTCAGCTTAATAAAGGTAATAGATAAACCAGTGAAGTCTTGACTCACCACAGACCTAACAACACTGGATTGGACTTATTTTCATACATAATACTAGACCCAAGCAAAAGAAAAATAGAGGAGAGAAATCCAGCAGAGTAGTACCCTTGTACGCTGAAACTGGGCACAAATAAAAAATAAATAAATGATTTATTTGGGCAGAACCAGTCTGGAATCACGATGAACCAACTTGAGATAGATTGAATCGGATAGAACTAAAGCTGAATCAATTTGGAAGGCGTCGAACCAGGCCGATTTAAGTGTGAAACGGTTTGAACCAAGTTTGAAAGATGTCAAACCAGTCTAGTCTGGACTGAACCGGCTGGTTTGGACCTAACTTCTAAGACGTGCTTCTAAAGATTGGGCTGGACTTGGATAAATGTAACTTGGGCTTGGGTTTCTGAAATAAATGTCCGAACTAGAAAGAAGGATCTGGACCCTTTCTTCAATCTTTGGACTATTTTGAAACTCTAGGATCCGATTAAATCTGGAACCTTTAAACTGCAACAACCTCTGGGCCTTGTCAAAACCCTAACCCTAATATGCTACAACCTCTGCCACCCAAAAAATGAATCAACCAACAATGGATCCAATTTCATTTAAGAACTCAACGAGGATACTTGGACATTCGATATTTAGCTCTTTTAACATCTTCACTTCACTGTGGTACATTCAATCACCCACATCAACGATTCTTGGACATTCAACGATCAATTTATTTGATCAACAA
Source organism: Ilex asprella (assembly GCA_023539305.1). NCBI lineage: Eukaryota > Viridiplantae > Streptophyta > Magnoliopsida > Aquifoliales > Aquifoliaceae > Ilex > Ilex asprella. The sequence continues at coordinate 13,163,723 of CM042195.1, read as the reverse complement.
CATCAGCGACTTCGGTGGTTAGGAAATAGTGACTCCTCATTGATGACAAATGACGGCTCAACGGTGGTCGGCAAACAGCGATTCTACCTCGACAACAAACGACGGTTAACAGCGGTGAAGAGTAACCTGCTTTGATACCACATGTAAACAATACAACTAGAGAAAGGGAGAGAGAGACATAATTGAATAGGGAATAGAACACTCATTTTTCATTGACTAAAGAGAGAGATATATAGTTACACATGTGAGAACAAAAGAATGACTCAATTATCCCTCACTCACTAACATGCATCTCTTTAGAGGATCTAAAAACCAATTAGCAATGGACAGAGTGGCTCGTTACCATATAAACAAACTTTAGAGTGCCATAATCATTCAATGTGGAATACAAGCTCTTGTTATCAAGGATCAAAATTTCATTTCGGTGCATTATTTCAGTCACTTAAGAAGTGGAAACGTTTCAACCTGTTTCGAAAACATAATGAAAAAAATTAAGAATTATTTTTTCAAAACATTGATCGAAATATACCAAAATATCTTGAAACATTCTGAAATATTTATGCAAATGAATTGAAATATAACAAAACATTTCAAAACATTATGGAACACCTCGAAGTATTGGAATTTTAATTCCATCACTGATTCGTTTCGGTCTCTTTGAAAACAAAAATATTTTGGATGTTTCAACCGTTTCGAAACAATATTTTGATCCTTACTCGTTATATCCTCCCTCATGTGAGATTAGGGCTCACACATGAGACTAACTAATAAATGTAATAATATGCATACCGAATAATTCAAATGGGTAAGAAACTTGGATCACTAACCGCTTAATTCTCTATTCTGATACCATGTTAGGGCATCCAACTCAAAACTAGTTGGGAATGAGTGGAGAGGCGCCATAAGCATATAAACCAATCAGAGGTAGCCCTAGTCGTTCGACTCAAGATACAAAATCTCTTCACAAATATATGATATGCTTCTTTTTTTCCTAAGCATTCTGTGTGTAACAAGTTACTCCCTCTGGCCTTTGACTTGTCATTATTTTGGTTTTCATTATTTTGGTTTTCAAATAGATGTGCTTGAAATTTGCGTTACTTTCTTCTTTCCCTACACATCACAGGGACTGGGCTTGTTTTATTCTTTCCCCCTTAGTATTGCATGTGGGTGAGTATTATTTAATCACAAGTTTCATTAACATGAATTTGTCTGTTTCAGGCCAGCGTTTATGAAACTGGATCAGGTTTATGTGCTGCTTTTATTGCCAACATTGATAACCAATCTGATACAACCGTGAATTTTAATGGCAATTCTTTTCACTTGCCTTCATGGTCTGTGAGCATCTTACCTGACTGCCAGAATGTAGTCTTTAACACCGCAAAGGTTTGCCTCCTCAGCTTGTGTTCTCTCTTTTTGGAAGTTCAGTTTCCTTTACTATATTAAAAGAAAAAAAGCAACTCAGATATGGTTTCTATTGTTGATTCGTTGCACCATAGTTAACTGGCTTAAGGAAGTTTGAAATCAATGATGGATTTTGGGGCTGAGGGGAAAATACTCCAAATTCCGTTAGTTTAAAACCTTGTTTGCTTAGTGAACTTCACAATCATAAGCAGTTTACACCCCAATTTTTTTGTACAATGGTTTACCCCAAAGCAGCCTAATTTCTGCATATGCCCTGTTCACAATAGGATGCCATTCTGTGGACATTAGAAAGTAACGGTAATAAATAAATGACAACTCAAAAAGATTAATGTATTACCGACGTGGGCAACATGATATTCAATGACCGTAGTGAAAATTATCAATGTCTTATAGCAACTGCTGACTTACATTCCACTTCATCATAAAAGATACCAGAACATATTTTTAAGGTACTTCTTGGGGTCAATGTGGCATTATGTGGTGAAGAAACAATTATCTCAGTGTTGTGCTCGATTTGACTTTGTGTTTTCTTCGAGATTCTATGTGGTGATACTGCCACTCCTATCTGATTGGTTCACGTGGGAACTGGATGTCAGCACTGATTTATGTCTGGTCTAATGCAAGAATTAATTTTCTTGTTATTTGAGATGGTTCACCTTTAACTCTTCTCTCAAATACTGATATGTCTTTGATAGTTTATATCAAATCACTGCGGTAGTTCCACAAGAATCCAAAATGAATTACTACGCTTGGTTTGACTCTAGGATTTCTCACCGTTGGATTGACTAAATATGGGATCCTGTTTACCTTATTTGCATGCTCTTAGATACTGTTCTAGATGCCTAAACGTTTGTGTATTGACGCAGTCATACTCATCTACAAATCTCTTTGGTATCTTAAAATAGTTTTCCCCCCCTATCCCAATAATGCTAGTTTTTTTTGTCTGCCTAATGGTTTAGTGGTTCCACTTTCTAATTCACTAATAACTTGATTAGTTCTTGTTATTTTTTTGACACGTGTTTGCACGAACGTGAATGTTTTTTGCTTGACTTATATCATCTCTCAGTCAAACTGGAAATAGAAGAAACTTCACCTCACAGGCTGTTCAACTAAAGTTTGTTGATGTTGGAATAGGTTGGTTTGTCTAACTGTTATTGATTTGTAGTTGATGAATAACATTATAATGATTTCTGAAGTATTCTAGTTGTCTACAGATACATTGTCCTCAATTTCTCTCGTGGTCATTCTGAATTGGTTTTTTTTCCAATACAAATCTTTTGCTTCATTTGGATGGCAGCATAAACTAATTTTTAGCTTTCTTGTGACAGATTAACTCTGAGACCACCATTCCACGATTCGTCAGTCTATCGTTGAAAGATGGCATTAATTTTGAAGCATTCCATGCAGATTGGAGTTGGTTTAATGAACCAGTGGGTGTCTCGAGTAACAACACATTCATGAAAGTTGGATTACTAGAGCAAATAAGTACTACAGCAGATAAAAGTGACTATCTGTGGTATTCACTTAGGTACTAGTAATCTACTCATAGCTTGGTTGCTGTGCAAGGCTCGACCCTTTCCCCCCTTCTGATTTTTTTTTTTTGGGATTTCAAAGATTTTCCTGGTTACTTTTGGCAGCACTGAAGTTAAAGGTGATGAGCGTTTTCTTCAAGATGGATTTCAAACAGTTCTCCATGTGGAATCACTTGGTCATGCCCTTCACGCTTTTGTTAACGGGAAGCTTGCAGGTGATGGGAAATGGTAGATGGTTGCAAGGAAATTATTATCTTGGATGTTGCTATTCTCTTTCTAATTTATGTTCCATTCCGTTTAATCTCCTCTCGAAGATCTTTTTCCCCCTTTTTGTAGAAGCACTCCACTGCATTTCTCTTCCACTTTACAATGAAAGGAACATTACTAAAATATTATTCGAATTGAAACCATTAAAGATAGTGTCACTTGGGAAAGCTTATAATGATTCATCAATAAGTAGCTGGTTGTTAGGACTAGGAGAAACCATCAATAGACAATTAGATAAATTGCCAGGAAAACATATTGAAACACAAGCTGCATGTCAGAATTTTCAGTAGAGGCGCAGTCACCAAATCTGAATTGGAATTTGGAACATGAGACTGATTCCTGCTATTTCTTAGCTGTCCTCATCGTCCCTTGTGATGTTAAGATGTATTGTTGCGAAATGAAATATGGATTTTGCTAGGACAACATATGTGTGAATTTTGAGCAGAAACACAATTATTTTTGGCATTAACTTTTACATTTTTGGTAGAATTTTATAATTCATATGATCACAAATTTTGAAGTTGGTTCCACTAAGCTAGTCTTTGCAATCTATGTAGGGAGTGGAAAAGGCAGTGGCAACAACTTTACTAGTCTCAACAATGCTTCGTTTTCTGTGGAGATTCCTGTCACACTAATACGTGGAAAGAACACAATCGATCTCCTAAGTTTGACAATGGGACTTCAGGTTCGACCTTAGTGATTATGATGTATGCGGGAGTCTTAAAAAGTGACGGCAGTATCTGCATTATATTCTTGCTGGTGGTTTCATGTTGAGTAACCATCAAAATGTTGCTATGAAGATAGTGCAATCTAATGCAATCCTATAATTGTCTGCAGTATTTTGGAGTTTTCTTTGAAAAGTGGGGTGCTGGAATCACTGGTCCAGTGCAACTGAAAGGCTTAAAAAACTGTTCTACTGTTGATCTCTCGTCACAGCAATGGATGTATCAGGTCGATTTGATTTCACAAATATGTGATATATATGATCAAAAAATTGGAGTTAATTAACAAGAAATTGACAATTACATTTACATGGCAAACTGTCTTATTTGAATTTCACTACTATTTTCTCCTGGAGAAGGTGTGCCTTTGCGTAGCGGTAAGGTTGCTCCTCGGTGACTTGGGTGTCACTGGTTGGAGGATGTTGGTGTACAACAATGTACATTTGACTCTTCCAGAGAGTGTGGGCCTAGTTCAATGGTGGAGCCTCTTGCACTTGGCCGTCATATTTTCTTCTACAAACCACTCCCAATATAAACAAGGAAGTAAAAATCCCCATTGCAGATTCTAATTGACGAGAATATGATAGCAGGAATGTAGATTTTCTGCCTTGGATAGATCACATGTTTAATTGTAATTGCAGTAATCTTGGTTTCTATGGATGCAGATTGGACTTAAAGGGGAAGAATTAGGTCTGTCTCGTGGAAGTTCCTCACTTTGGGTATCACAACCTAATTTGCCAAAGAAGAGACCCCTGGTATGGTACAAGGTAATATCAAATTCTTATTATTTCAGTTACAATTAAGAAGATTATAAGGAATGAATCAAGAACATCTGCAATAGAATCGTCAGTATTTGATTCCAAGTAGCCGCATTACGATGTAATTGTGCTATTATATTTTTAAGCTTTTACATATAATTAAAGGGGGGGGGGCAAAAAACAATCTTAGCTCAGACATTTGTTGTGGATGAAGGTAAATAAAGCACTGTTTATGAAGTTCCGATATTTCCTGTTCAGATTTATGTGCATAGCTTGGTACAATATATGTATTTTTTTGTTTTTTTTGGGTCCAAATGCACTTTGTCCATAATATATTGTGACCTTTGTCTATGACAGGTCCACTTTTTTCTAGGATAGGGTAAGGACAATACATTTTTTAAATAGATAACTTGCCCATTGCCCAGTTTTTGTTTTCTGGTGACATGCTTAACCATTCGCTCATTTGGTGGACTCCAGTAAGGCTGAACTAACAAAAATGATTTTAAGAAAATCAGCGGTTCCTTCAATACTAACAGAGTAAGCTTTCTTGTTAACCCAGGCAAATTTTGATGCCCCCATTGGCAATGATCCAATTGCCCTAGACTTAACAGGCATGGGGAAGGGTGAAGCCTGGGTAAATGGACAAAGCATTGGGCGTTATTGGCCAGCTTATATCTCACCGACTGGTGTATGCACTGACACTTGCGATTACAGAGGATCTTATATGCCAGACAAATGTCTCAAAAACTGTGGGAAACCATCTCAGCAACTGTAAGTGCTGGAGTTTTTGCTAAGATATATTTATTGTTGTTGTCACTTTGGTTCTAATCTCGTTGATCCTTCAGGTACCATGTACCTCGTTCATGGTTACAAACAAATGGAAACATTCTCGTGTTGTTTGAGGAAATGGGTGGGGATCCAACACAGATCTTTTGCCACCAGACAGATAGGAAGTTTGTGCTTGCAAGTATCAGAGTCTCACCAAAGCCTATAGACGTGGACCTCAGACCAAACAGAGGAAGGGAATCTGGAGCAACTCTTTTACTGGAGTGCCCTTTCCCAAATCAGGTCATTTCATCAATTAAGTTTTCCTACTTTTGTCTACCTCTGTAAGTGCCGATAAATATACCACTATATTGACTCTTTTTTGGAAGGCGAGGTACTCAAGTAGGAGAAACTGTAATTTAACGGGCAAATGTATAGCCCTTATTTAAATTATCTAACTTGCATTATTAATCCCAAGAAGTAGCTCCAAACATGTTTTCTTGAATCATACTTCTAGGTGAATGCTTGGTCAACATTACAATTTTCAACTTATATCAATTATCACCAGTATTGAGATAATTCCATTGTAGCTACTCCAGATGGTCTATGAAACCTGCAGGCCTTGCAGAGAGGTGAATAGAGAGATGGAGTCTGGTACTTGTCCTCCCCCCCCCATCATAGGCATTGGAACTCCTCTCTTGACTGGGCTGACATAGCCTGGCCTGTAAGTCTTACCCAGAACTCCCTCCACAAGATCTGATAGGTTGAAGAACCTGAACTGTGTCTCCAAGTGAGCAAAAGCATCATCAGCCGGTAACTGGTAACTGTGAATCCGGTTGTCTTCTTCTCCTATTGGTGTCACTTTCACATCCAATTCCACCAGCTCCGTGATAGTCACTCTTACAGTGTTGGTGTCATCTGTTCTTTCTACAATGACTTCTCTCTCTCTGCTGCTAATCCTCCATTCAGTGTCGCCGTCCATAGGGACGTTAACTGTCTCACCATCCGACTTCACAACAAGAGCATCAAAGTTGTCATCCCAGTGTGAGATTTTCTTTGCTGCAAGGACAAGAGTGTGAGTGTCGAACATCACTGAGAAGGCTTGAACCCATGTAAAGTCACGAGTCCTCCCCTCCGGTCGGGTTCCAATGAAGTGGGCATTGATGTGTAGGTTGTCATCTGAGACAATAGCAAAGTCTCCCCCCTTGGCTCCATGGAAGTAGAACATCACACCATCACCACCAACAAACCTAGGATCATAACACAGAGAGCCATATCCATGGCAATTGGGCCTTCTCCCTGACAAGGAATTTGAATTCTCTGTCAAGATCAAAACATTTTTATATTCTTTCACTTTCGGAAGCTAGAAAAGATTCTTCTTTAGGTTATGGGAAATTGCACATCTCTTAAACAACACAGTTTTTACACTCCTCAAGACGTGTGAACTTATGTCTCGCCCCTTATATGACTACCCATGCAAGTTGTTGTTAGAACGTATTTAAAGGGTAACTTCAAGGGGACTTGGAGCCAATTCTTTTTACAGCGGTTCTACTGTATCAACTTTTAACATTACTGTTCATTTCAATTTCTATTCCCTTTTTCTGTGCTTTTTAATGTTCGCGTTTGCCTTTTGGACCTGTTTAGTACCTCAATCATGTATGGGTTGAACTAGTTTTGTCATGAACCCATTTAGACATGAAAGGAACGGGTTGACACGATATGATTGTCAGACATATTAAATATGAAGTCCAATAATGAAAACGAGAGGGTTTAGGCCAGGAGGTATTAAAATGAGTAAGTAGACTTACACTTGCAGGTGACTTCACACCTGCTGCTGCAATCAACAAAGCACCCCTTTCTCTTCCTGTGGTTCTTGGGCTTCCTTTGAGGACACTGAGCCGGGCACGTTAGGGTTATGTTGTAACAAGCCCCTCTAGCTTCGCAGAGAGCTCGTTCCTCCTCCTTCCCTGGTAGCGGTTTCAACGTGCGGTAATGGGTCGAAGGAGCATCGTTAGGCGGCTTCTTTCGATTATTATTGTTGTTGTTGCCATTTTCGTTTCCCTTCCCATTGTTACCACCATTGCCTTGACCTTGGACAAAGGTGGCTTCTATGGAGAAGAATATAAGAAGGAAAACCACGAAAATGCATGACTTTTTCGTATCCATCTCTAAATTGCATGCGCTTCTTGTGTGTTGTCCCTTCTTGTGTTGATTTGGGGTATGAAGGGATATAATGGGACTAGAGTGTCCTTTATAAAGTATAACTGTGGTGATTAGACCTTGGAGTCCGGCTTTATTCTTGTGAGTTTAACTTGCTATGATGAATAAACAACTAAGAAATAGTTCATTTTTTGTTCTTGGGGCGATGGGTTTGACTTCATGGGTATGCCTTTTTTGGATTGAAATCCTCTTCATTACACTTTTCCTCAATTTTTTTTTCCTTTTTGAGTTCAACGGTCAAGAATATTCGAACCACTTTTCCTCAATTTTACTTGATTGTAAATCATTCACCGTTTATGATCGAGAGACCCACTAGTAAATTGTGGGTCTTATGTGTATTAAGGATAGATGATCTATTATTTAGTGAAATTGAATTAAAAGTATAATGAAAATGATTAAGATCCCACTTTTTTTTTTTTAAATGTTGGAAATGGTCAAACTTCAGGTTGGTACTTGGTTGAGTTAATAAGAAGCAAAGTTCTTGGGACAGTCTGGACTTTGTCAATTGAAAGTATTTTTTTTTCCAGGCGAAAGCTACATTAGCCCTTCGAAATTTTTAAAACTATTATAAAGTCTGGGAATAGGGTATGCTTTATGCTTAAAAGAGGCCGAAGCAAAGGAATTCATTTGATTCTAGGTCAAAGGGTCAGGTAGAAGAATAGCAAAGGATTTGATTACACTGTTCACTCTCGAAGGAAAGAACCCTTGGTCTTGGAGGGAAGAAAAGAGGCAATAGCGCAATACTAAAAAGAAAGCTAAGAGCACGGAGAGAGCAGAGTAGCATATAGCACGAAAGAGTCCAAATACAATAAAGACAGAGCGCGAAGCTTATGGTCTATTCGTTCTTTTCCCTTTTCTTTTTACCCTTTAAAGATTTTTTCTAAATCTCGTCATAGTCTAAAATAATATTAGCCTTAGCAATTTGTCCCTAGTGATGAACTGTTAGGGAAATTCACACAAAATTCCCAAATTCGTGAGAAACAAATTATAGGAAAAACACACGCCAAAGAAAAATTCAATCACACACACACAAGGCAATATTTATGTGGTTCGGTAATTTACCTACGTCCACAACAATGCAGAGATTTCACTATATTCAAGAAAGGGATTACATAAAGAGACAGTCGTACAATATATGCACCGTTTCAACACACTATCGAACCCTAGCCACCACCACATTAGTTATACCAGCACACCGAGCCATAAGCCAAAAAATCAACGTTTTCTAAAGACACGCGTCCAGACGCATTAGCATGTCGCGTCCGGACGCGACTTTCAGTGTGCTTGTTCTTGCTCTTTAACCTTCTATCACTTGCGTCCAGACGCCACTTCCAATACACTTCTCCTCATTCCCAAGCTCCTACTCCATAGACTAAGTCTCAGAAGCTTTTCAGAAAGGCAAAAATTAGGCTCTACAAAAGCCCAATAATTCTCCCACTTGGAGACTAGTTTAGTCACCAACATCAAATGCAATCCTCCAAGAATAGTCCCTCATCCCTACAACTCATCCTCCTGTTCTCAAGCCAGAAGACCAACTGAAGCTACACACAACTTCAGCTTCTCAATAGTAACACCTTTAGTCAACATGTCTGTCGGGTTCTTAGTTCCATAGATTTTCTCAAGTATCAACTGATCATCATCAAGTAAGAACCGTATGAAATGATACCTAATCTGAATGTGCTTCTTCTTGGAATGAAATGTTGGATTCTTGGCGAGGAATATGACACTTTGACTATCATTGTGAAGAGTTCCCTTCTGTTTCTCTTTACCCAGTTCCTCCAAGAACTCTGTAACCAAATCATCTCCTTTGAAGCCTCTGACACTGCAACATACTCGGTCTCTGTAATAAAAAGAGATACTGTTTTCTGTAGGTTGGAACTCCAAGATACGTCAGTACTTCCCGAAGTGTAAACAAAATTGGTGGTGCTTTTCCTACTATCAGTGTCTCCGGCTAAGTCGACATCAATAAAACCCTGTAACTCCAAACTATCTCCAGAGAAACACAAACATGTTTCTAAGGAACCTTTCAAGTACCTCAGAAATCCACTTCATAGCCTCCCAATGTTGTCTTCCTGGGTTGCTCATGTATCTACTTACAACTCTCACTGCATGGGCAATATCCGGTCTTGTGCAAACCATAGCATACATAAGTGAACTAATAGCTAAAGCGTAAGGAACCTTACTCATGTAATCATGTTCCTCCTCTGTCTTGGGTGACTGATCTTTGCTGAGTCTGAAGTGACTACCCAACGGTGTGCCAACTGGTTTGGCTAGGTCCATATTAAATTTACTGAGTATCTTTTTCACATACTCTGTCTGTGACAGTTTCAACGTGCCCTTGACTTTATCTCTGATGATTCTCATACTAAGGATTTATTTGGCAGCTCCCAAATCCTTCATTGACAACTGTTTCTTTAGATTGTTAATCTCCTCAATGTTAGACCCTACAACGAGCATATCATCCACATACATCAATAGGATGATTTAAGAGTTGTCAAATTTCTTGACATATCAACAATGATCTCCTTGACACCTGATGTACCCTGAACTGTACATAAAGCTGTCAAATTTCTTGTACCACTATCTAGCAGCTTGTTTCAGACCATACAGGCTCTTTGTCAGTTTGCAAACCGGATTCTCTTTGCCTTGCACTGTGAACCCTTCACGCTGATGCATGTAGATGTCTTCTTCAAGATCCCCATGAAGAAACGTCGTCTTCACATCTAACTGCTGAAGATGCAAGTCTTCAGAAGCAACCATTGCCAACACTAGCTTGATGGTTGTGATCTTCTGTTGAAAGTCTTTTACAACTAGCCTTGCCTTGTACTTTTTACTGTCATCATGCGCAGTCTTCACACGGTACACCCGTTTGTTGTGTAGGGCTTTCGTCCCAGATGGATGGAAGTTCTGTCAATTCCCATGTCTGATTCCATAGTAAGGAATCCATTTCCTCTTTCATGGCTAACTCCCACTTGCTAGAATTCTCATCTTGCAAGTTTTCTTTATAACTTTGCGGTTCTCCACCATCTATCAACATAATGTAATTCAGTATAAGTGAGAATCGATGTGGGGGTCAGATACTCTTGGAAGACTTTCGAGTCGCTGCTGCAGGTGTGAATGGTTCAGGATCTGATTGCGGAATAATGAGAATGAGCTCACTAGACCCACTCTCACCATCACTGTAGTCCCTGCACTGCACTATAACCTCTGGTAGGTCAACAAACTCGGATTGTTAAGAAGTTGTATCCGCAACTATACTGGGCTTGTCCTTGTACATGGCTTTCTCATTGAATACCACATTTCTGTTCTTGATAATCTTTCGACTTGCTCATCCCAACATCGATAACCAAATGCCTCATCTCCGTAACCAATAAAATAGCATTTTATTGATTTTGCCTCAAGCTTACTGCGAGTGTTAGCATCAACAAGAACATAAGAAACACAACCAAAAGTTCTAAGATGAGAAAGTTTAACCTCTTTTCCACTTCAGGCCTCCTCAGGTAGTCTGCACTCCAAGAGGACTGATGGTCCACGATTGATCAGGTCCACGATTAGATTTATGTTACAAAAAATAAACTTATACCTTTCTACTATGGTCATCAATAAACGTGATATAGTATCGGGAACCTCCAAGAGATGCCACAGGGGAGGGTCCCTATACATCTGTGTGTACAAGATCCAGCTTTTCTAATTTCAGAGCTCTGCCACTCTTCAAGAAACTGACATTTTTCTGTTTCCCAAGTATACATCTCTCACATATGCCCAAATCAACTGCTTTCAATTTTGGTAACTTGCCCTTTGACAAGAGTTCCTTCATGCCTTTCTGACTCATATGACCAAGTCTGCAATGTCACAAATCTGCAGTACTCTCTACGGTGGTGGTGGCAATAGTATCAATGGAATCGTCTGTCATGTACAAAGTACCAGTCTTGTTACCCCGGGCCAGTACCAGTGCTCCTTTAGAAACTTTCCAGGTTCTATTTGAGAACACTACTGAGTGACCACAGTCGTCGAGCTGTCCCACTAAGATAAGATTCTTCTTCAACTCGGGAATGTGCCTGACCTTCTGCAAGGTCCACACGTTCCTATTAGGAAGTGTAATGTCAACATCTCCCGTTTCCACTACGTTTAGTGTTTGTTCGTCTGCCAAGTACATTATCTCGAAATTACCGGCAACATAGTTCCACATGATTTCTCGATGAGAAGAGGTATGAAAGGAAGTCCTTGAATCCAGTATCCAGTCATCAACTGGACTATGAACTGCAAGTAGTAGCACGTCTTGCACTTCTTCAGCCACTTTATTCGTGCCATCGCCTTCTGTCTTATTCGGATTTTTGCAATTCCTCCTTATGTGGCCAGTTTTACCACAATTCCAGCAAGTCGTCTGCTGCTGTCTAGATTTTGACTTGTTATTGCTCCTGTTTTTTTATTTTGATCTTTCTCTATTTGAGTTCCTGACATTTAACCTCCCACGAGTGTCAACATTCAAAGCGGAACTCGATCCCGAGGTCTCACCAAAATCTTTCCTGTGCACCTCCTTAACCAAAATTAAATCACGAATATCATCGTATTTAAGTTTCATCTTTCAAGCAGAATTACTAACAGTCATCCTCATGGCTTCTCAACCGTTTTGGCAGTGATGCCAATAATATTAGATCCCGAATCTCATCATCAAATTCAATTTCAACATATGACAATTGATTTGTGATAGTATTGAATTCATTCAGGTGTTGGATAACAAACGTACCATCTGTAATTCTCAGATTGAATAACTTTTTCATCAGATACACCTTGTTATTCGTAGACAACTTTGCATACATACCTGATAAAACCGCCATGAGATCTGCAGTGGTCTTCTCCTTGGTAACGTTGTGTGCAACTGATCTTGAAATGGTCAGTCGAATAACCCCCAGAACCTGTCGATCTAACAAATTTCAGTATTCATCCGTCATACTCTCTGGCTTCGTCCCTAATAGTGGAAGATGAAGTTTCTTCCCATAAAGGTAGTCATCTATCTGCATCCTCCAGTACCCATAATCTGTGCCATCGAACTTTGTATTTCATACGCCTTTCCTGTTTCCTCTGTCATTGTTCCCATTCAAGCCTAAACCAGACTCTGATACTAGTTGTTAGGGAAATTCACACAAAATTTCCAAACTCGTGAGAAAAAAATTATAGGAAAAACACACGTCAAAAAAAAAAATCAATCACACACACACAAGACAATATTTACTTGGTTCGGTAATTTGCCTACGTCCACGACGATGTAGAAATTTCATTATATTCAAGAAATGGATTACAGAGAGAGACAGTCGTATAGTATATGTACCGTTTCAACACACTCTATCGAACCCTAGCCACGACCACATTAGTTATACCAGCACACCGAGCCATAAGCCAAAAAATCGACGTTTTCTCAAGACACACGCCCGGACGCATGAGCATGTCGCATCCGGACGCGACTTCCAGTGTGCTCGTTCTTGCTCTTTCAACCTTCTGTCACTTGCGTCCGGGCGCGAGTCCTTTCACCATCCGGACGCGACTTTCAGTACACTTCTCCTCAGTCCCAAGCTCTTGCTTCATAGTCTAGGTCTCAAAAGCTTTTCAGAAAGGCAAAAACTAGGCTCCACAAAAGCCCAACAATGAACGACGTGTAATTTCTTATTTTTTAGTATCTAACTATGATGAGCGTAATCTGAGACAATTAATTTTTTATAGAGAAAGACTACGGTATCAAAAACAATATCGTATTGAAAATTATAATATTTTAAGGTCAAGTTGCAATTTCTTAGAGTCTAAATCACAACTCCAAAGTCAAAGGATACAATCAATCACAATTCCAAATGACATTTAATCTTTATGAAATGTTGTAACTGATTATAAAAGTTATAAATTTTAAAAATAAGTTATTACCCTTAAAAGTGAAGTTACAATTCATAAAAAAAGTGTTGCAAGTGATTAAGTAATTCATGATCAATCACAACATCTAATTATCGATAACGAATTACTCTAAACAATTGTAATTTCATATTTAAAATGTCTAATTTGATTTTTAAAAATAATTCCTTTTTGTAAGGACAAACAAGTGACTATAAAAGATGAGAACCTAATTGCTGTTTAGTGGATGGGCGTCTTTGTGACATAGGTGAGTTTTTCAATCCTCGAAAGAATTAAATCAAAATTTAAAATTTCTCAGTGTAAAATGTCATCTTTTTTAATTAGTGAAAAATGTGTATCTGGTGCATGAGACTCTTGTCATTACGGAGTCTGATGAAAGTTAGATGTACGCAATTTTACCCCTGCTCATGATTCTGAATCTTCACTTCACCCCCTTATGATTTATATTTTCAAATCAAACACACCCCTTTAACGGTAATTTTTAACTCTGTCAGTACAAAAAATAACAATTTGACTATAAATTTTTTAAAAATGTCAAAACTACAATTTCTTATATAAATATACTAAAATACCTTCAACCATTTTTTCACTATATAAACCACACTTTTTGTTGTTTGTGAAGGTCCAAAACGATCTAGGGTTGTTGGAAGATATAGGGGACTGAAGTCAGCCATTATTTTTCAAGTAATTCTCCACTGTGATCGATCACTATCTAAGTTGGTAAAAAAAATTATTTTTTTTCTTTCAGATTTGTAAATTTTTTTCATGCAGATTTTAAAAAAATAAAATTCATGTAGTATTTTTTTAAAAAAAAACTTGTAGATAGTTTTAATTTTTTTCATCCAAAACACCCATTAGACTTTTAAATCATTAAGTTCGTTTTCTTATAAGTTTTTGGGTAAGAAGCACACTTTTCGGTTTCTTATTTTCTTATAATACCTAAGTTCCCTCTATGGTATTTTTTTGTTGTTCATTATAAATTACAGGGTTTAAATTTTATTTTATAGTTAAAAAAAATTATAATAAAATTATAATCGATAAATTCAATGTTAAAATTTCATCAATTTCTAACTTCTCTGCTATTGTCTATCATCTGTCATCCATAACGTCACCTGACCATTTTTCACACATCACTCTTCATATATAAAATTTAATATTAATTAAATAAATTTGATCTTAATATGATAAATTTAAATATTAATTTAGTTTTAATTTGATAAATATTAATTCAGTGTTGATTTGATAAAATTTAATGTTAATTGAATAAATTTAAATTTTGCTTTAATGAAATTGAATGTTCATTTGTGTTAAATTAAGTAATTGACATTAATTTGATAAGGCTAAATGTTAAATATTCTATTTAATATATTAAATTTTAATTTAATAAAATTAAATATCAATTTGATGTTGAGTTGATGAAATTAAATAATAATTTAATATTAAATTAAAGAAATAATATTAATTTGATGAAATAAAATGTTAAATTAATATAATTAAAATTTATTTGATAAAATTAAATACCAATTTATATTGATTTGATGCGATTGAATGGTAATTTAGTTTAAATTAAATAAATGACATTAGTTTGATAAAATTAAATATTAAATTGATGAATCTAAAGGTTAATATAATAGAACTAAAAAGGATTGCATTAAAATTTTTAAACCAAGTGTGGGTATTGTTACAGGAGGTGTCGTTGAAGTTATGTCCATTTACAAGGGGTGTAAATAAAATTTATCCAATAAAATATTCAGGGGTATTTTTATAAATTAACAATCGCTGTTAACGTCCGACAAATATTGACAGGGGTGATAGTGAAGTTTCACAATTGAGAGGGAGTGTCATTAAATTTAGACCTAATTACAATGGGTGTGGATGAAATTTTTCCATTATATTTTCGTTTTTTAATACTCTGGCAAGGATCTGAACTGACTGAGTAAAGAGCCAGAAATGGGGGTAATAGGGCAAATTCTATTGCGAGCACAACAATCATGGAACTTTTCTTGGCATGGGCGGGGCATCACAAGGCTGGTATAGAATGTCATATGCTTTGCCATTAACGTTACGGAACTTCTATCATGCCTTTGAATCCCATGACCTCAATTCAAACCTAAATAGATCCTTAGGAAAAACAAATCGAAAACCATATTAAAATTCTCATCTCACTTATAATTCTGTTGTGATCGTGCAGTAATTATAGTGTATAATTACGAAACAAACAATCAAGAAAGCAAGAAAGAATAACACACAGATATACGTGGTTCGGCAATGTGCCTACATCCACGTTGCGCTTCGCTCCACTTCGCTACGCTCCGCTCCACCCGCTCCGGCATCTGCCTCTTTGCCATTGTGCACACAGCAAACATGAGCCACACATATTCTAACAAATTCAATTAAAAAAATATCCCAACAAAGAAATTGCTTTTGCTCATCTTTTCAACGCTCAAAACTAAGGTAAATCCGTTTGAGATTGTATGGTTACCAGGATAGTAGGAGACCTAAGACTGATTTATTGCCAATTTGACTTTTTATTAATCCTCTTTTTTTGTTTTTTTTGTTCAATGTTTAACTTACGCGCACCGACTAATCCACTATCTGATCTGATCAAAGACAAACCGTCTACTCTAGAACTAAGTTATTCATGAAGGATTCTTATGGTTTAGCTCCAAAAAATTATCAAAATTTAAAATTCAGAACGTTTAAATTTACAGTTCTTCTCTATTGTCACATTTATAAGGAGAAAATCTAATTTAAAAAAACAGAAAGATTAGGCTCTCCGACTCATCACCTTGTAGCCAGAAACCAGGGAGAGAAAGCAGAACGAATTGGCATTTTTTGTGTGTGTGTGTTTTCCTTACATTAGACATAGAATTGATGTCATCCAAGGCTGCATTGTAAATCATTAAATGCGGGGGGGGCTGATGGATTGGAGAGACATGTAAAGCCTTTGCACAATAGCCAGGTCATCCTTTACTGATGTAGAAAAAGGCTTGTTTTGTAGAGACATGTAAAGTCTTTGCACAATAGGGAGACAAAAATTTCACATGATCTGATTTCAAGGATAATTCAAGTGAAAGGGTATCTCCAATGTTGACTCAATCTTAAACTCAAATTTGAGTAAAAAAATGAGTAAAAAACTTGATTTGATATAACTTTCTTCAATGGATAAAATTAAATGCTCAAATCTTCTTAAAAAAATTTCATGTTGTCCCAAAACCCATTCTTTTATGATGAAATAAGTATTATGTTGTTTTTCGAGAAGGAGTTGTTGTTTGTGGTATTCCAAATGTAGTAAAATCACTTATTGAAAATTTTGATTTGAAATATGTAATGTATAACAAAATAATAATAATCAAGTGCGAAAGAGTTACACATAAAATTGAAACAGATACAATAGTCTACTCGTCCAGCGAACTAGAAATTGTGTTGTGTACTCTCCAAATACAAACTAGCTTAATGTCAAAATGCAATGCATTAATGTTTGGCTTAACTCTGAAAATGGACTGATGAATGAATGAGTGCATAATGGTAATGAGAGTTTGAGTATTTATAAACAGTCTAGTGACTATTCCAGACAGCCATCATACTAAAAGACACAACCCAGAAGACAAATGTAACAGCCAGAAGACACCACTTATGTAACTATTCTGTATGAATAGACACGACTCAAAATTTCAAATTGAAAGGAAATTACCCTTTGAACCAGTATGAATTCAAATGTAATAGGTACCGAAATTTAATTTCGGTTCAATAAATTCTCGCTCAATTAATTAGACGATTTTGTTCCAAAAAGATAGGGCACACCCATACCCGAGCTCGGCCAGGTCGTGGTGGGCGGCTTGCGCGTGTGTGGTAAAATCAAAGGCATATAAGCGCTCGCTCTGATCATAAAATTATGGTACCCCTCGGGGCCCAATCTCATAGAGCAAATTTGACCTATATATGTCCATGTAAAATTTTTTCCTCAATTAATGTGGGATTGATGTTAAATCCCACATTGCACAACCTCTATTTTAACATTTCAAGAGGGTCACTTTGGAGTCTATTTTCTCATTCATTTCTTACTCGATTTGAGCAAGTGAATATACTAAATTATTCTCCTCACAGAGTAGAATACGAACCCATGAAAATTTACTCGAAACAACAAACAAGTCCCTCTTTAATTTAGGTTTAATGTCGACCAAAAATTTAATTTTTACACTTAAGAAACTGTTTTAGTCCAATAATAGCAACTTTTAGTTCGCAGTGCAGATGGTAGATCTGCAACAAAGAGGAGTGATCAAACAATCTTGATTCGTAGTAAAGAGAAGCAGATCTGCAGCAAAGAAGAATAGATATGTGGTTTCCATGGGAAGGAGATCAGATCTACAACTTCCATGGGCAGATCTACAATGAAGATGGCGGGGAAGCTTGGTTCGCAGACCACATAGAGCATAAGAGGGTTTTTTGGCTCAAAAAAAATTGAGTAAAAGATTTGGTACTCCTTCAATTTGAGGCAAGAAAAGAGTTTCCTCTGGTATAAGTTTGAGTGAAAGATTGAAGAGGTTTTTTGAGGCTAGAGATTGTCTGACAAGGATGAGCTGCAAACTCAGATATCCTTAATTTGAATTTAGGCAATCTCTTGGAGTCGAGACCATGAGAGATTTATCCCTCATGAATACCCTAGTTTTGGCATAGATGACTTACCTTTGACTGGACCGCAAAAGAGAATAGTCGAAGTGTGCACAAGCTGACTCAAATACCTTTAACCGTCGAAACAAAAATAAAAAATAGCCAGATCATCCTTTACTTAATGTAGGAAACGACTTTTTTTTTTTGGAGCAGCTTTTGTTCAATAACAACTAAAAATGTGAAGGCTCTTGCTTGTTGTTCAGTGTTTCTATAACTTAGTGGTAAACCACAATAAAACAGGGTTAATTGTTTTACTAAAACTATATACATTTTATTTCAATCAATGAAAATGTAAAATTTATTATTTTTATAATTAATTATCACAAATGAATCTGTAGAAGATCTATTGATGTGATTTTTTGGTGCCTTAATTTTTTTTATATGAAGCAAACAGTTTGTCCAGACCAGAGATGTTGTGGGATCGCCGCGTAAATTAATCAATAAATTTGAGGAAGGTTAAGTGTTCGTTATTTCACCATGGCTTAATTCTTGTTCATGGGTTATGATGGTGCTCGAAATCAACTGGGCCCAACTACAGTTCAATCTGGGGTGTGGCTTAAAGAGTGTGAATCTGTGTATGTGACCTGTAGTGTTTAATGTTAAATGTTAATTGTAAGATGAAGATAGTATGAGTGGTTTACCCCAATCGTAGAACTAAGGTTATATTTACTGTAAGAGAGACATTTACTCCTCAAGGGTTGTATTACTTGTGAAAGAAGATTGTTGTTACAAGATATTTGGCTAAAAGCTTTTACCAAAATAATGCCTAAGTTACTGCTAGGTCCCTTTTTGTGGTATCATTAGCTATATATATAAATCTCGTTGCTAGGGTTTCGTGGTGATTTTTTTTTCCGGTTGATTCTGTTATTTCCTATGCATTTGACTTGCTCTTGGAGCCGTGGTCTCTAACATCTTTCTGCACCCACTACTTGTTGAATGTAGTACATGTTGGAACCAAAACAGTTTTTAAGTGTAAAAATTGAGTTTTTGGTCGACTTTGAGCTTAAATTAAAATGGGACCCAATTATTATTTTGAATAAATTTTCGTGGGCTCATATTCTACTCCGTGAGGAGTATAATGTAGTATATTCACTTGCTCAAATTGAGTAAGAAATGAATGAGAAAATAGACTACAAAGTGACCCTCTTGAAAATGTGTAAATAAAGGAAGTGCAATGTGGGATGTGACACCAATCCCACATTGGTTAAGGAAGAGATTCAACATGGGCATATATAGGCCAATTTTGCTCTATGAGTTAGGCCCCAAAGGGTACCACAGTTTTGTGAGCAGAGCGAGCGCCTACATGCAACGGTTCAACCACACGCGCGCCACCCGCCCGTCACGACCATGACCCGGCCGGGCTCGAGTACGGGTACGGGTTAAACCAAGCCCTAATTTTTTGGAGAAAATTTATTTAATTAATGGGTAAGAATTTCATAACCCGAAATTAATATTCGATACCCGTTGAAACCATCAGTTATGCACTAGTTCGATTTTTGCTTCCTTCCGGCCCGAAAGGTTGAGTCTGTACATAAAAGAACAGTTATTCAATTACATTCTGTTGCAATTACATTCTGGGTTGTGTCCTTTAGTATGGTAACTGTCCGAAAAGTTACCAAAAGTTTATAACTACCCATGCATTCATTACCATTGAGAAAAATTCATTAATCAGTCCTTTAAGGCAGACATTTTGTGCATTACATTCGGCATTAAGTCAGTCCGCATTTGAAAAGTACACAACACATTTTGGTTCATTGTACGAATAGATTGGAGTGCTACTTCTATTCGTGGAAGATCATTGTATCTTGGGAGACAGACGCTCGGTATTCCATAAGCACCGTGAGTGAGGGCAAAATCTGTCTTAAGGACATAGTGTCAAGCACTAGTCTTGATCTAATTGAAGTTCAATAACAGTTCCTGTTCTGCAATCGAGTTAGTATTTATTGTGTTTAGATAAAATAGTTACATGTTTATTATAACTCTTTTGTATAAGACTATCACTGTTACTCTTTATTGTACCTCTTTACTGTAACTCTTTCGTATAAGATTGTTTCTGTGCAACTGTTCATACCAAGTAGTTACTGTTTTTATTCTATGTTAAGTTACATAATATCAGAAATATCTACAAGTGATGTTACTATTTTGGAACACCGCTTCCAACAGTACGTGATCAACCTCCACTATCGATGAGTTTTCGTCCATTAGGATTGTCAGGTATTATTCCTTTATCCCTTGTCCACCTGTCGCGGTACAGTTTTTTATGAGTAGCTTGTTGTCGAGCTCCAAATTTTCAAGTTGACATCTGTACTAAACTTAACTATGACAAGCTGCCACCTATGTCGAGCTGGCTTATTGCGGGCTTCTATGGAGTTGTGCCACAGTCCAGCTCGAGACCAATGAGCGCAAAGGGTTTTGGGCTCTGAAGAAGGCCCAAAGTTTAATCTATCATCATCAGATTATTATTTTGGTTTTCTTTATACAACTTTGCATGCCTAGAAATGTTGAATGTATAAAAATAATATTAGTTGTCACTCCGTGTAATGCACAAAATTTATAATTCCTTTCACCCATTTCCACCCCCACGTGCAACCTCATGGCCACCCTACCCTAATGTTATTAGGAAATTGTGCTAAATTAATTTTTTTATTAAAAAATTTGAAAATTAAATAATGGTAAGAAATTTAAATGTGAATTAGTAGTCGAAGATAGTGACAGTCGTTACATAAGCAACATATAAGACCAGCTCCAATGAAGGCCCTAATTCTTACCAAATTTGAGTAAAAAAAAAAGTAAAAAACTTGAATTGAAATAGACTTTTTCAATGGAGAAACTCAAACCATTTTTGAAATGAAAACAAACTCAAATTTAAAAGAGAGTAAATATGACCATTAGATCTTTAAAAGAGAGTGTAATCTCACTATTGGTGAAGATGAAATAGATTTAAATCTCCCTTGATTTGGGTTTAAAAAAATAATTCTCTTCAGTGGGTATGGGTATGAGTCTAGCATTGGAAAATATTTTTAAGAGTTTTTTATCCTTTTTTTTAAAAAAAAGTACAAAAAATAGTAAGTGTTCGAGATGCTCTACATATTTAGTTGGAGTGATTAATACATTAACAAATATAAAGTTAAGGTAATTTAGTATTTAGTGAAAGAAGATTTCTCATGCTTATGCAAATTTATTATTAATTTTTTGGAGGTCGGTAGGTAGCCCTAATAGAATTAAAAAAAAAAACTCACTCGTCAATTTGCTTTTGAATTAGGTTTTTATTGAAAAGTCAAAATAATAGACATAACTAATGTCCTTTAAAATTGTAAAAAATAATGACAATGTCATTACATAATTGAAACGTCTATTTTAAAAAGTTATATTATCATAATATACATTTTTTCTCCATAAACACAAATTATCAGACATGTACACTAAAAAAATGACCTATTCTCAATTAACAAACCCATTAACTGCTAGTTCGTAGGTACATTAATATACATTTACTAATAACAACTAAATTCAGTATATCTCGCGAATAGATATATTGAGATGAGACATTGGACGGACGTCTCTTCGATTAACTAAGAAATTATCATTATAATGAACATACATTTAAACTTTTCATCTACCCATTGGAAATACCTCTATAAATAGCATATCAAAAAATCAGAACAAAAAGACAAAAAATAATGAATCACTCAAGCAAGCAAAGAGTACAGAGTAATATACAAATGCTTACATGTTTCTTCAACGAAACACACGCCAAACAAGATCACATTCAAAAAGATATTGATCGTATGAAATCCCAAATGTACATGTTCAACAAGACAAGTGGAAGGAAATGGTGAAAAAATTCAATAGAAAGATGTAAAATGAGAGAAAGAAGACCAAAAAGCTTGAGGCAGAATGAAGGATCTCAAAAAATTATCTTCTTTTATCACAAGGGTAAAGCATCTATCCTCAACAAAACTAAAAATTGAATATGAAAGATAATCACGCTTATAAACATTCATGATTTCACACACAAAAGAAAATGCATTAACAAATGAAATAGATGCGCAATTAATATATATACGTTTACATAAGTATACATACACAACATATTATATACAATAAACAATATACACAATCATTCAAGTACAATATATGAATATATATACCCATGAGATATATACATCAATATTTAATTGAGAAGAAGAT
This sequence comes from Ilex asprella, assembly GCA_023539305.1. NCBI lineage: Eukaryota > Viridiplantae > Streptophyta > Magnoliopsida > Aquifoliales > Aquifoliaceae > Ilex > Ilex asprella. Next base: position 13,141,277 of record CM042195.1, on the reverse strand, counting down.
ATATAAATACCATTACAAGTACATAAAACCAAATACAATTCAAAATTACATAAATTATAATGAACATGTACCTAAATCTACTAACAAATACGTAAAACTTAACTACTGCGATCTAATTTGTGTATCTACCAAATCAACACTTAAGATAAACCATTGATATATTCCAAATTATTTGGTTCGCGAATTTGAAATTCAAAACTAATAAACAACACCATAAAATTCTCAAAAAAAAAAAAACTAACTATATTTTTTGCAGAAATAATGTGATGAGAGCAAAATGAATAATGAAAATACAATAACTGTCCAACCTCTATCCTTTCGCGCCTACACAGGACTGCATGTAATTTTTTTAAAAATACGAAGGATTTTTTATATATTAAAAATCCGATATAACTTAAATTAGTTTGCATACTAAAGAAGGGATCTAACCTAACTAACAAAAATATTATTTTGGATGGGCTGAGCCATTTCATGGACCATGGCCCATAACACAGGCCCTAGCCTTGAATATTGTCTGGATTGTCTAGCCCAAGCCCAAAACATTAATCCCTACCCTTATTCCCCCCCC
>CM042195.1:13094633-13120709 GCA_023539305.1 Ilex asprella | reverse complement strand
AAAAAATAATAACATGGTCAACAAAAAACGTATTAACATAAAACATTGAAAAAAATTGGGGATCAAATTAATAACACATTGAACAAGTTTTTCAACATTTTTTTTCTTCGAAAACTAACGACATAGAAGTTCATGAGGACTAAAATCTAGTAGAAGTTATGGTAGTTGTTGATGATGTTTCAAACTCTACTGATTTTAATGCTATGAAAAAAGAAATAATATATAAGAAGAAAAATTTGTTGTACCAGATTGATGATCTTCTAACGCGTGCGCGCAAGAGAGAATATAAATTTGAATTTTAATTTAGGAATGAATTAATGGATAATAATTTCTAATTTAAGAAGTTAATTTAAAGCAACTTTTAAGGTTTTTAAAGTTTCTACAATTAAACAAACTGTTAAGGGTGTTTTTGAAATTTAAAAAAAAATCCACTTAAATATTTATTAATAAGATAAAAAATGGACTTATCACCAAATAAGTTTCTTTGATAGACTTAAGTCATTATAAGTTAATGCAGGAAAATCCAGCCCCAATTTTCACCTACAATAATAGCACATTGTATACTTTCCAGACTTTATAATTTATATTTTATTATTTTTTAATTAATAATTAATATTAACAAAGGCATGCTACCCAAATCGGCTAATCACTTGATATTCTAAAACTAACTACAAATTCTTTAAAAATAAAAGAAAACTTTTAGTTACATGCTTCCTAGTTTATTATATTTTCAAAGATACTTCTTGTATTTTTTAAATCTTCACTAACACTTTCTGTCAGATTAAAAATATTAACTAGAATACAATTTTATTAAATTACCCAAAATATATTTTAAAAAAAAATTCATCCACACTCTCTCTAAATATGCATATTTTCAATGAGATTCCTTATATTTTTTAATTTTTTTTTACGTATTAAAATTCGGACAAATTAAAATTTAATTCGAGCTAATTAAAATTATTTTTTATGTATTAAAATTTGTATCAATTAAAATTTATATTTTTTTAGGTATTAAAATTTGAGCCGGCTCGAATCAAACTTTAATCAACTTAAATCGAATTTTAATTGATACGAATTTTAATAAATAAAAAATATATAAATTTTAATCTACTTGAAACGAATTTTAATTGACGATAACAATTCAGGTAGAGCTTAAATCAGCTCGAATTTTAATACATGAAAAAAAAAATTTAACAAGCTTAAATTTTAATACGTTAAAAAAGTAAAATTTAATTAGTTCGAATCTAATTTTAATTGACTCTTATTATAATATGTACAACAATAAAATTTAATAAACTCAAATTTCATGTAGAAAAATTGTTTAGGTTTATGTAAAAATAATTTTGATATTTTAGATAATTTTTTTTTTCTGTAAGAAATAATAGTTTAAAGATAGGGAAGGTAAGTGATGCTCAAATATAAAGTAAAAGGAGTTTAGTTTCGGATAATAGAAGGGGTGTGCTTTGCTGAATTTTTTCCAAAATAAAAAAAAATAAATGAAACAAAATTTTAATAAATATATTACTGAAATTTATTCTCACCGGTAAAGATACTGTCACCGAATCTATATATAATGATACCAACAGATTCATACGTATAAATATATGTGTAGCATCTATGTATCTAGAGAAAATCTCCCCTGACGGCGTGCCGGTACTGAGATCGCCGGAGATTCTTTTGCCGCTTCTGGTACACCATGGCCACAAACCCTAAGACACACGCAGAGACGATGACACCGATCACTATCCCAGCCCTCTGTCCACCCTTCAACCCACTAGAGTCGTCACCATTGCCACTCACTTCATTCTCATGACTTATGTCACTCGCAATCACCGGAGTCGGAGGTTTCTCAGACGTATAATCTGCTGGAGAAAGAGCCGGAGTTGGAGTTTTCTTAGACTTAGAATTAGCGGGAGGAGACGGAGAGAGTTCTGACGGCGGTGGCGCCAGAGGAGAACTGGTTGGCGGAGAAGTGAACGGCGCTCCTGCTGCACCTGGAGGCGGAGAGAGAGGCGAGTCGGCGGCGAGGTCCGTGGAAGGATTGGGTGAGATTTCAAGTGGGTCGGCGCAGAGAGAGCGTTGGACCAAGAAGAGTGAGAAGAGAATGACGACTGGAAGTAGATGAAGTTTCGCCATTGTTAATGGGTTTAGTCCTTCACGATCTGCAAAGTAACTAGGAGATTCAGATCCGGAGATTAATACAGAGATTATTAGTGCAGAATTCAATTCTTGAGGAGAGAATGGTATTTGAATTCAAAAGGTTGGGAGATCGATCTAGGGAAGTAAAAGACGGTTGAAAAAAAGAGTGTGTGTGAGAGAGAGAGAGAGAGGGTGGACCTTGGGAAGTGTGAGAAGAGAACGTGCCTGAACTGAAGATACGGAGAAGGGGAATGAAGAAGTGAGGTCTTGGTGGAGGGAAGTAGTGTTGATCGAAGGGACGAAAACGTTTCTCTTTGCAAGGATTGAAGGAGAGGCGACGTGGAGGAGAATCATACATTCAGGTGCTTATGAGAGAAGGAAAGTGGTATTTGAATTTAAATAGCCAAAAATATCACATAATCCAATTAAAATTCAAAAGTTAAAACTTAAATTCATATTATTTCTTAGATGAGTGTTGAATAAGTAGGTCCTACTGAAAAAATTGATGCGACTCATTCATCTAAAAAATAATATGTATTTTAATTATAATTTTTTAAATTTATTTTTGAATTTTGTAGCATTGCTCTTAAATAACAGACGAAAAAGAAAAATGAGTTTTGCTATTTTTGCATTTAATTTTTGAGCAAGGCTAAATAGACGTCATATAATGATTTTATTCGGTGATCTTATTATTTTTTGTCATTGGATTGACACTAAACCCGTACTATTAGTTATGATCTATTACGCCACTAAATAAAGTCTCTAAATTAGTAATAAATAACATTTCTTTTATTTTTTTGATCTTATTTATTAATTTAATACATCATAATTATTGAATTGATAATAAATTTTGAGACTCTATGTCAATAGTGAATGTCATCGTCAATTCAATGAAAAAAAATAACAAATTAAATCGAAATAGCATTGCTCATCTAATTAATGCAATTGCAAGACAAGTCAATCAACCTTGCATATTAGATTAATTCGATATAAATTAGGAAAGTAATGATTTTAGATACTAAATTTACATATGGAATTAACAAATTAAGGTTAATTCTTGGTGGGTTAAATTCGTAAACGGGTGAATCCAATAAATTCATCAAACAAATATAGTGACACGAATTCAACTAAATATGATACGAAGTCGTTACACACGACTTATATACAATTTTATACACAATCTAAACTAGACTATACTTACACATATGTGGGCCGAGAATTTGAATATATTCTCTATTGAAAGTGAGCTAGAATATAAATATAATTTCTTAAATTTCAAGTTTAACTAATTAATTCTAATGAGATTGGATTTTCATTTGAACGAATTAGAGAATGGAGTGCCGAATTAAAAAACAAGATCTAGATTCGAGTTCTTAAATAGCATTTGAATTTTGAAGTGCACATATTTGCACTAAATCATATTTTTGTCATCCATGAAGCTAGAATCTCCCAATGGAGGAGATATAAAACCTCAACATTCAATCCCAAGGTTAGCTTCGCGGTTGCTCGACCACCTGATAAGCTTATTCACATATGTAAATCAGGAGTTCGAATATTCCACGAAACGTTCACTTTCTTTAGGGTCACCGCCTATAGATTTATTCTTTTGTGTATAGAGACGATTTTGTACAAGGTTTAGTATTAATTTAGTGAATGAACAAGATAACGTACTGTTGTGATTTATTACAATATTTGGTTACCAAAAAAAAAAACCTCACCATTCAAGTTAATTTGCGACATGAGAAGGAAGTGAAAGGCAAAGGCGTTAATAGAGGCGAAAGCAATGGAAAGCAACTTGAATGATGTACCCCGGGGGGGGGGGGGTGTATACATTCCCTATCCAATGTCTTTTTTTTGGAGAAATGGATGTTTAGATTAGTAATTAAGTATCATACATCATTTTTGGTTAGCATACTCCCATAACATCAGCATTAAGTTGTTCTTTAATGCAATTACTAGGATAGACAAAAACGTGGCAGCCTTCACCATTCCTAGCCAGTACATCTGCACTCTTGTTGATCTCCCTCATCTCCTGCTTCATCTGGGTCTCCAATATGTCGTTTAAGAGTTGCTTTCTTGGCATTCAAATCGCTTCTAATATTATTATTTTTTCTATTTTGTTACATTTTTGTGGTAGACAGGAGCATGTATGAGTTGTTGAAGTTTTTCCAAAAGAATAATTATCACAATTTTATGGAAAACGATTGAAAGAGAATCTGACATTAGAAAGTTTGAAAAAAATAAATACATTTATTAATAAACAGACGTCTACTACGTGTTTTTGTTTTATTGTTAAGAATACTAGTATGCATGAGGATGCACACGCACTTGACACTTAACGCTGTAAGCATTGTAGTGAGAAACAATCAGATCATAATTGTTGATTTATTATTTATTTTTCATTGGATGGTCAATTTCACATATACATAATAAATCAACAGTTATGATCTGATTCTTGATCTTGCTATCATTGTATGTAATGTGGGTATTGAATGATCAGAATGTGGATCGCTAAAAAGTGTGATCAAATAGTTATTTTAAAACGTGATTGTTAAAGACGGTTCAATCAGACAACGTATTGATTTTTGATTTTATTATATCACGGAAGCAAATTACTTATAACCTAATGCACCCTAATTTTTAGAATTACTAGAGCTAATTATCATCTTAAGAAAAGCGACATAGTAAAGCGCCTTGAAACATTTAGCCGGCTTCTTCCTCAGTCACATAATGTCTACTCCAACATGAGTGACGATTCACTTATGTTTAATAGATTCCACTTGAACCAAAATAAGTAATGTACCCAAGAAGAGATGAAAGAAAATTACTTCGGAAGAAATCTTTTGTTTCTTTGAGTTCGTTTGATTGTCGTGTTCTAATATAGGATATTAAATTAAGTAATTAAAGACTACTCCCCTATAACACAAATAAAACATGAGTAATATTATTTAGACCTGAAAATCTGACTTAATTTACTGACATAATAATGTGACTTTAGTAGAACCATTGGATCAACACCAAATTCCAATGTTTGATGAGCATCACAATCAATCCAAAGGGTATAGTCAGTAAATTAAGTCCCAATAGCATTGCTCATAAAACATATAAGATTAAGTGAATGAGAAAAACATTATTATATATTCATTCTAATCCCTTGTATGGTAAGATGATAACATTTATTCAGTTTAATCCCACATTTAATTAATTCGCCAGGAGCAGTCAAGAATTTGATGTAAAAAAGACCAATGACAATATACGAGGAGTAAGAACTTTTTTTGGATTAAATCAAATGAGTCAGAGATTTAGGTGTGTGTGTGAGTTATAAGACCCTCCGACAATTATGCTTTTAAGTATAAGAGTTAGAATATTCTCCTGATAAAAAAAAAAAAAAACTGGTGGAACATGTGGGCCTTGTCTTTCTCTTGATTTCCCATCAAACTTAACGACTCTTCAAAAAATTTCCCAAAATATCGGTTTTGTTTCACATACTTTTGCAAGTGAAAATTATAAATATTTTGAAAAGACATTCTTCAATCACATCTCTCTCTCTCTCTCTCTAAATGGATTTGAAATCTCTGACCTCAATGTATTGACCTTCAATAGAGGACAAAACGATGGCTTTATGCCAGCAACAGCTCTCAAACATGTTAACCTCCCACAGCAAGCTATACCAACTTTCTTCTAAACTATATATACTTTCCAGGTTCCAGATAGTAAGGGCAGACATGCACCAATCTTGCATGTGTGCTCCAAAATGCAATGCAGTTGGAGAAAGAAGAGAAGTCAATGCTAAAGGGAGACATTATGGAGTCAAAAACTTGAAAGCCTAAAGCCTACACTGAAAAGAAATGAAACTAAAATCAGACTCACTTCTCAGTCAATCTAGTTTCATCTATCTACTATTGCCCTACTTGTTTGTGATGGTAGATAGGGAGGCACCTAACATACCACACAATCCTCATAATTCGTCCTTCACTTCATTGATGCTGCTCTTGATGCTTTCTTTGGCTTCTGAGCTCTCGGGTGTCTTGGTTTCTGAGCTCTCAGGTGCCTTGGCTTCTGAGCTCTCAGGTGTCTTGGCTTCGGAGCTCTCGGGTTTCTTGGCTTCAGAGCTCTCGGGTGTCGTACTTGAACCTGGTTTCTGGAGCTTGAAAGGAATTGATGCATGTTTCTTGAGGAATTTGTAGAATCCCACCACTGTACGATCACCGTCAACAGTAATCTGCCAGACCCCAGAAACATGAGAATGTAAAGCGAATACAATACACAAAACCAGAATATAAAAAGGTAGTGAAGTTCACCAGATTAGATTTTTCGAACCTACTTACCGGATCAAAGCTCTTGTTTCCTGCTGGGAAGAAAAGAATTGTGGGGAATCCATCGGCCTGTTTAAACAACATACAGGTTTAGTTGGAACAATTTCTTCCAGATGTGGGTTTTTCTCTCCTAAATCCACAATACATGAAGTATTGAAGCATCGGTGCAAGGGGATTCATCATCACAAATAGCACTTGTCTTAATTAGATGAAATCAGATAGTGGAAACAAAGGCTTCCACTGTTGTTGGGTAATCCATGTTAAGCAATAGCAGATGCGCAAAACGCAAAGTATTAATTGTATTGCACTGTACGAGTGGAAACCCATAATCCAAAATACCAAGTTCAATGTCAAGCTAGCAGAACATTTCAGTGTTCAATCAGCAGGTTGACTTTCAAATTACCTTTGCCCTGGGGTGTTCGTTTGTTGTTCCATCCATTTTGGCAACAACAAGAGAGTCAATACCATGTAAATGTTCGGCAAGCTTGTCGTATATTGGCTCCAATGCTTGGCAATGCCCACACCAGGGTGCATAGATCTGAACAGAAAGTTTAAACACATACAATATTCCAGCACGAAGTGAAGGATCAATAACAGCACATTGTACATGGCCTGAAAATTGTTTGGAATGGTACCTCAAGCAGCACATCTTTTGACTCATCCAAAACGAGTTCATCGAAGTTATTCCCAACCACGATCTTCACATCCTCATCATTCTATGAATTTCAACAGACGAAATAGAAGTTGGATAAGCAGGATCAGATAACAATTAATCTACTAGAAAAGGATATAACAACTCACTGTCTCAGGAAGTGGGTCTGACTTATAGAAAGGTTTCAGCTTGTCATCCATGAAATCCTCCCCGAAAACCTGAGGGATGAAAGAGAAACAAATATTAACAAATGATCAGTTGCAGTTACCTCTTGCCAAGAACTTTGGGACTTGAGAGAACCAAAAAAAAAAAAATGCCAATTCGCTGAACTCCTGACACCTTTCCCAACATCAAGAAAGACATAAAAAAGAGAAGCAAATAAAAAGAAAGTAGGAGATCCAACCTTAATTTTATCCAGGGTCAATTCCCCGTCAAGTATATACTTCTTACCATCATCACTTCCTGTATACCCAATAATCTGCATAAAAGTATATTGACCATTAAAAATTAGTCTCACCTCATATCAAGTCGCTCTTAGCTCAAATGACAATAGACATGCATGAGGTTCATGACAAACTTAAAGAAGGTCATAGAGAAGTTTTACTTTTGAAGCATCCCCTGTGACGCCAAAAAAATCCGACACAGGTCGTCCAACGTCTTCATTGTCCATTTCAACGTAGACAAAGATAAGCTGTGAATAGCAGTCGGCAATATGTAATATTAGTGTACAAATTTATAAGTTAGAACTCTAAGTGGACTAGTGGAGTGTTGCACATGCGTGTAACAAGACATCAAAAGTGCAACAAAGATCGGCAGAATTTTTCTTGCCCATCAACATATCAAGATTCAAGAGTCGGATACAAGACATCCACTCTGTGCAAAAAATGTCAACTGTTTACAGAATGAACGCAGTCTACTCCAACACCCTCAATCTGTGCAATTACGTATTTTATTGCAAAAAGATGTTAAAAGTACCTAAAAAAGGAAGTAAGAATTAAAAATCAAAGGAAAAGAAAAAAAAAGGTTCAAGTAAACAGGATCCACTAGGAGCCACAAGCATAAAACATTAGTTTTTGCATAGTTCTGTTCACTATATCTTTACGACTTAAGAACATTATCCATTTTCAGCTTTTGTCATCATCATTATCAATTACCTTCCCCTTGAAAAATTTAGCAGCTTCTTCAAATGTTGGGACAACCTTCCCATAATCATTTGAATTGGCGAACAGCAATAGCTGTAAGCACAAAACAATGGATACGTTAAAACCATAATATGGAAGTGTTAACTCCTAAATAGTAAAGTGCACTTCTATATTCTTCCAAACTTACGAGCAATTATAAGATACACATATCCCATATTACCTGTTTCTTAATTGAACTTTCAAATATCAAAGGTGCACTTTCTCTACTAAAAGTGGTCACCAAAGGAAGCTTGTTGGCTAACACAAACTCAGCTATTGCAGACTTGATGAATTGACCATCTGTGAACACAATTTTGGACATGGGTATGTAGGTATATCCAAATATAACAATATTATGATTCCAAACTCTTAGAGCAGTAAATCAAGAAACTAACCATAATGGGCCTCTTTCTCAGCCTCCTTCTTTAACATGACCAAAGCAGGCCGTTTAACATTGGGATCCACATGGAAAAACTTTGCCACATCAGGATTCGCTGTTTGATAGAAGTTGACATCATCTTCAAGTCTCGAAGCAGCAGCAAGCTCCTCACTCTCAGGACCCTGTAATTAATAGGAGTATAAGACAAACCACAAATGGAGGAGCAATGCAGATAGAAATAGAATTTTGATACAGCAAACTGCTTGGCAGCACTAAGAATTTAGATAAATTGATAGATTAATACTGGTAAGAGAAGTTCTATATCCATTGATCAACTCAATAAAACCACAAAGATGAAGCTTGTATCTACCAAACAAACAGAAGAAGGCGACTGGGCCAATTGGTTAGACGATGACTACAGCTGCTGTAGACCACAGTCCTCGGGACTACAAAGATGACAAGAATTCTTCAACTTCCATTAAATATAGTTGAAAAGAAGTCAGTCTAGACTGCAGGACACATTGCTTTCATCTAGACTAATTTAATAACAAACTCTATTATCTTGTTCGTTTGAAGTGATGCTCTATCAGTTGCAGGAAAAAAGAAAAGAAAATCTCTTCAAGAGATATTCCATCTAGATAGGTTAGAGAACTCGAGTACCTAAACATAAATAACAACGGAAAATGTGAAAAAAGCAAGTTCGTGTGATCAACTTCTATGTTTGAAATTATGCAATATTTGGTGCTATAATATTTAATAACACAGCATACAGAAAGCCAAAAATAGAACATTTCATAAAATCCCCAATTAAACCAAAATTGCATAAAAAAAACATACCATTGAAAAGAAGCTTCTTTAGCTCTCACTTAGTTGTTTAGGGACACATCTTTGTCTTTAATAACAGTTAAAAGAAGGGTAAATTGCACAAGTAGTCCTTGAGGTTTACTACTAGTTGAACTTTGATCCTTAAAGTTTTAATTTCATCAATGTAGGCCTCAAAGTTGTTTACACATTGGACCAATGTAGTCCCTGACACTAACTGCCGTCGACACTGTTGACACTACCTGCCGTTTAAATAATAGAAGGAAAATGTCTTGTGCTTAGCACATGAGGGTATTCAGGGACCTTTTTGGTATTTTACAATAATTCCTCCACCCAAACTACATTATTCCCTTTTTGAACCATATTAAACATGGACCCAAACACACCTCTTGTCCTTCATCTGTTTTTTTCTTCTTTTCTATCTCTCTGGCTCGCACACAAAGTCACTATGTCTCTCTCCTTCTGATTAGCTCTCCTTTTGCATCAATCTTTCTCAAACTTCCTCTCTTTTTCTCTCTCAAACTGAAAGCATCGTCTCTATTTCTCTTTTTGTGTCAAACAATAGCACACTCACAAAACCAAACGCACACACAAATATTTACATATTTACATAACAAATACAATCTCCGTATCTCTCTTTCTTTCTTGAAAATACTATATCCGTCTTGATCCTGCACCAACGCACAATACCCAACGCATAATCTCACAAATTCCTAATTTTTCATGAATTTCATGAACAATTAAGTTCTAAGTCATGGCACCACATTGACATTGCTAATCAGTAAGATTTGATATTACAGTGGTGAAGTCTTTCAGACAGAGAGGGATGGTGATGTTGGTCGTTGATATCGGGATGGTGCTCCGGGGTATCTGTGGGAATGGTGAGGATGAGGATGTGGTTGCCATTAGTGGGGGATTGCCGACTAGAAAGCACGAATACGGACACGGGGATACAACAAAATTGAAAAAGATAGAACACGGGTACGACAAGGATACAACTATTAAAACAATATACTATATATTTTAAATAATAATAGAGTTGTAATATATTAAAATAAAACATATATTATAATAGTATTAATAATAAGACCTAACAAATATTATTTTTTTGATTAAAATTGAAATAGATTAAATTAAATATCTACCATTTTCATCAAACATTATGACATCTATTAACATTCATAGTATATAAGTTACATAACAAAAAATATATTAAAAAAAATAAAGATCACACTTCTTTTAATAGTTAAAACTTGTTTTTTTAATAAAAAAATTATTGATCATATCCTATACGTATCCTGACCATGTCGTAGACGTATTCTGACCGTGTCCTAGATGTATCACAATTGTGTCCTAGTTATGTTTGACTAAATTCATTATTCAAGATACTTCTAACCGTATCGGATACGTGTCCGACACTGCCACGACTCTCCTATGAAAGTATTCATGCTTCCTAGACTGCCGACAATATCCATGGTTGGGGTAGGGGGTGGGTAGGCTTTTGTTTGAGACATCAGGCTTTTCCATTTATGCCCTTTGCTTTTGGATGCAAAACGACATATATGTTTCTTATAACCCTCTTAGGTCCGGCACAAGATATTTTCTATTAATTATTTAAATGATAGTTAGTGTTGGGGACTATATTGGTCCAATCTGTAACTTTGATGACAAAATTGATGAAATTAAAATTAATGGACTATTTGTGCAATTTACCTTAAAAAGAAACTCCAGAGGCCTTAGACATAAAAATATATGAGAAATATAATCCACGCTCGAGTCTTTCTCTGTCACCCAACTACACAAGTCATACAGCTAATCTTTTCTTCTTTTTCCTTTGGACTTAAATAAGATAGCTAACTGGGGGCAACAACAAAAGTGAGTGAGTAAATAGTAAATACCACCAATGAATCAAGAAAGCCCAAAACAACTTTATCCAAGGATGTCAATATGCGCTCTGCGTCCTCTACTGTGGTTATGTTATATATACTAGGTCCTATCTTCTTCTTGATCCAGGTTACTATGCCATCCCTGCACAACAACATAAACTGTTCAGCTTTCCAAAAATGCATATCTTAACACAAGCTACAACAACAAATTTATCTATTCTATACTTCCTTAAGTTTGAACACTCTTCTCAAAGTAAACAAAAAAGCACTTCTCAATGTTGTTCCCTTAGATTTGAGTCATTTGCCTGCCCTCACTGCATATGTGATGATGGTCAAAGTGAAATTTTAATAAGGACGAAAAGAAACACGACACTAGACCATGTATAAAGTTATGTAATCATCCCAAGTTAACTGGAAATGATACAATTGAATTTTAGAACATAACTTGTAAGATGGCAGCCATTTCCCTGAATGCCTACGTTCAAGATTATAGACTTGCACCTCAAAATGATATGCAAAACATAATTTTACTTCTCACTAAGTGATATAAAATATAGGTTGGTCCATTCATTTTCTATGAATACAAGGAAAAACCCATTCGTGAATTCAATTAAGATGAACAATTTCGTTTCTTAATAACACATTAAAGAAGCAACACTTTTTCCGATAGCTTTGACAAAGCAAGACACCATTTCAACCAAATTAGTAAATGGACGATGTTACAATAACAATACACTAAGTAATTGTTACGTGCCTAGTTTTCTAAATGTTTGTACATCTATATAAATTTCAGATTTTTATTACATTGTTTAGTTAATATGTCAGTGGTTTTATGTTAGTGGGTAGTTATTTAGGTAGTAGAGTAATGGGGTGAGTTAGTTGTTTACAAGTTGCTATCTTCTTGTACTTAAAAGACATTACTATCAATGGAAATGATATGTGAAATTTGTAATGAACTTTCTTATGAAGATTGCGGAGGTCGGGCACCTTGAATTAAATCATCAAAGGTTTCCAGCCCCCCAAGAAGAGGGTCTTTTCTTCCTCTATTCTATTTTTTATTTTGCTTATATTTCTCTAAAAGTGTGCACATAACAATTGGTATCAGCGAAGGCGCTCCTATTAATGGCTACCTCATTAGAGATTTTGAAGTTGATGCAAGATAAATTTCAAGAAGGATTCAAAAAATTAATCGAGGAAAATCAATGCATACTAGAAGGCTTCAACAGAGTTCAAAAATTCCTTTTGAGAGAGAAATTAAATGTCAGTCAAACAAGATCCCATGCAAAAAAACGTGAACACTCAGATGAACGTAGAGATGAAGAACAAAATGGGGCTCAAAAAGCATCTGGCACTTCAACACAATGAGGCATTAAGATAAGAAGATAAGGAATATTTACTAGTGGGACACAATCCTGTGCCACCACATGAGAAACAAGGCAGTCAATGGAGGTGCATCAAACATCAGTTGTGCTTGGACTTTGGCATTGAAGAGCCCGCTGATCAAGTGAGTGGAGGTGTTCACCATGTTCACTGTTACGAGGATATGGAAGTGGTTTGGTCTCTTCCTTCCTTTTGTACACAATAAATCAAACTTTGAGGACAAAATTTGTTAAAAAGGGGAATAGAATGTTACATGCCTATTTTTCTAAATGCTTGTACATCTATATAAATTTTAGATTTTTATTAGAAAGTTGTTTATTTAATTTTTAATTGTTTTATGTTAGTGGGTGTTATTTAGGTAGTGCAGTAATGGGGTAAGTTAGTTATTTGCAAGTTGCTATCGTCTTGTATTTAAAGACATTACTATCAATGGAAATTGTATGTTGAATTTGTAATGAACTTTCTTATGAAGATTATGGAGGTTGGGTTCACCTCGAATTGAACCACCGGGGGTTTCCAACCCCCTCGAAGTGGGCCTTTTCTTCCCTTATTCTATTTATTCTATTTTTCGTTTTGTTTATATTTCCCTAAAAGTGTGCACATAAGAGTAGTGTTGAGGTACCAGCTATATCTCTGGTTTCTAAAAGGGAAGCAAATTATGAACAATCCATTTTTTTTTCTTTTTTGGTAAGTGGCAATAAGTGCTACCAAATCTCATTCCTTCCACTTTAGCATCAATAAAATAATGTTCTTCCAACAGTTTAACTCAGGTTAGCCGAAATTCCACATTTGCTTTAAATTTTGTTTCCCTCAATCCCCAAAAAAAATAATTAGAAAAATGATATTTGAATCTAATCTGGGACCCTAAGGGAACTCGAAAATAATCTAATAGCTACATAAGATCAAAACTTTCGTTAATTTACTTTTCCTACCATCGCTCATAACCCAAAAGTTCATCTAATCCCAAACCTAGATCCTCAATTCAAAAATCACCATCACGTGTGTGTATATGTGTGGGTGTGGGTGTGGGTGTGAATGTAAATATTCAGACATATAAGAGAGAGAGAGAGAGAGAGAGAGAGAAGGGACTAACTTGGTGCGTTGGCCAGTATACGGCTTGGGATTACCATCAACAAAGAAATACAAAGTAGGAAACCCTTGAACCTCATACTGCTCCGTCGACTCACTCTCCTCCGTCGCATCCACTTTCGCCAGCATCACCTTAGCTCCCTTCAGCTCCGTCGCCGCCGCGGCGTACTCCGGCGCTAGAGCGTTACAATGTCCACACCACGGTGCATAAAACTCCACCATCACATACTGATTACTCTCTATGAAATCACTGAAATTTCCGTCCGTCAAAACGAAGACGTCCTTGTCGTCGATTTTGGGAATCGAGTACTCATCCTCGTGATCGAATTCGTCGTAGTTTCCCAAGTCCTCGTCGTCGTCGTCTTCTTCAGGGTCCATTTCATGGAAGGGATCTAAGTACTTAGGGCGTTCCAATGAGGCGTCGAATTCTTCCTCGGCTTCAAGGTATCTGAGATCTTCGTCGTCATTTGAGTCGGCTTTGGAGTCTGATGATTTGGAGAGAGATGGAGTGGTGAGAAGAGAGAAAAGAAGAAGAGCTGAGATTGAGAGGACGACGACGAGTCGGCTCGACATTTTTTGCCGCGAATTTTCTCAGATCTGAGAGGTGAGACTAGGAGTTCACTGAGGAGAGAGAGAGAGAGATTTGGTGCGGAACGGTTTCTATAGTGCGTATGGTATGGACGCGGCGCAGTTTGTTAGTTTGTGTCCTTCTAAGGTTCTCATAGCAACAATTTAGCAACGTATTCGATTAGACATCTAATCTATATGCTCATCTCGATTCTCCACCTATTTTCATGTTCCATGTCTTGACTGTCGGGGTGTTACTCAAGTTATTTGAGTTTTATTTGATTCGACAGATTCAGTTCGTTTAAAAAATAAATTTAATAAGTTCGATTTAAATTTAATAGATTTGACTCAGACTCGGTTCAAATTGGACTCGTTCAGACTCGACTTATTTTCTAAACGAGCCAAACTTGAACAATTTTTTAAGTTCAATTAAGAGTCAAATTTTTCAGGTTCGACTTGAACTTGTTCGATTAACGGTCCTATTCGAGTGTACTCTTGACTACCATTTATGATGCTAAAAAATAATAATAAAAGAATTATAAGTATTCTAATATATTATTGATGAAAGATTTTAAAATTTTAAGTGAATATTATTTTTAAACATGTATAATAGATATTAAAGCAATAGACTTCTTGTCCACGTGATCACCAAGGTCTGAGAGTTTACTAAAGCTAAAAGTGAGAGAAAGTAGGAAATGGAGCATCCAAGATGAAGGCTCAGTCTAATTGTAAGGACACCGTTTGTCAGCCTTTATTAAAGATAAAGATTCTTATGGTAAAACCTTGAAAAGTAGTCTTCTCTAGAGTACTATGAAACAAGAAATGTGTTTCAACCCAGGGACGGAGCTAGTTATAGGCCAGAGGGGCACTGGCCCACCCTGATAAAAAATTCTTTTATTATCTGCATGTATGGTAGATGTTTTATGAATTAATTCACGGGTGGACACTTACCTACGTGTATGATAGATGCTTTATGAATTAATTCACGGATGGTGTCCACCCATGAGTCCATGAACCAACAATATTTAATGGTGCCCACACCCATGAATATGATCCATGGAAATTTCTTTTATGTATTCATCTTTTTCACATATGCCTCTTAGATCACCACACAAACCAACGGGACTTTGAGACAGAATATTAAAACAGGGGGAAGAACAATTGAAGAAAAGCAATGCTAAGATGGCAAGTGTGACTCTTCGATAATTATGACTCTCTGGTGATTTTTTTATACATAGATTAATTGTGAAGGACTATAATTAGTCTCATTTTGTTTATACGTAAAATGGGTAATTAGAATTTTTTTTTTTGTTATTTTTAATTACTCCCAACATATATTGGCTTTTGGTCATTTGGGTTTAGCAAAGTTTTAGGAATAAAATATGATTTTCAAATTTTACTTTGTATCCTTTACTCTAGTCAGGTGAAAGGAAAAAGATATAATTTTCAATTTAAGTGTCCACCCTCATATTAATTTTTGGTTTTGCCCCAATTTCAACCAATTACAAAAATAATATTGTTATTGATGGTGTAATTTACGCAACTGTGTAGCATAGCTCGGGGCTCAAAGGGAGAAATGGATTACAAATTTATTAGGAATGATAATGGGGATTAACTGGGACGTTCAGTCGGAGCTACTAGGCTCGTAGTGGTGCATAACCAATCACAAAGACAACAACTATCGATTGAAATTGATAGACATGAGATTTATATTGGTTCATAGCACAAAAGTTTGGTTAGTCTACTCTAATGCAGTCTTTTTCTCTAAGAGGGGTTTTTTATTATTTGAGGAAGAAGATTACAAACCTACAAAGAATCTACTCTCAAATCTTAGATCTTTTACAAAGCAAAAGATCAATCCCTATTATAGTGTGTAGGAGATTAGCGTAATCATCGTGATTCCTGCGCAGTCGTTGTGATCTTTGCATAACAATCGTAGTCCTTACATAATAGCGGGGATCCTTGCATAATTAATGTGATCTTCTTGGGGTTGGTAGAATCCATGTGTCGAGATTCTTTGGCTGTTAGAGGTTATATTCTCTAAGCGTAACATAACCTTCTGGAAGGTGTGAGTTATCGTTGTCATAGTGTGCATGAGGGTCATGTTGATGACAATTCTCGTTCTGCGCCAATAAAGTGGGAGACCTCAGCTGGGAGGTTCGAGTTGGAAGACCTGAGCTAGTGTAACGACATGGGGAGCTAGAGATTAGGAGCTCAGCTTGTTGACTTGATTTTTGTTGTCTCAAACTGGAACCCAGATTTTGACATTATTATGTGGGCCCCTGTTGGGGGCATGTCTTTGAGATGCTTTTGAGCCAAGCTTAACCTTCAATAATTTTTAGTATCATCAGTTATCCCCCAATCTTGAGTCAAGTCTGTCTTGCCTAACGTGGATCAGAAATGACTTGCACTTTTGGTTTGTGGATAACTCTGCTCGTATTTTACTTGAGATATTGCTTAATATTGCTTCTTTAATACTACTTCTATAAAGGGCCAAGCCTAAGGTCTGCATGGCTCCCTTGATTTGGGCTTATCGAAAATTTATGAGCTTGAGGGCTCATCATATGTTTTTGAGTTGAAGAACTCATCTTGAGTTTATGAGCTTAAAGGCTCATCGTATATTTATGAGCTGAAAAACTTATCTTGAGTTTATGAGCTTAAGAGCTCATTGTACGTTTATGAGCTTAAGAGTTCGTCGCGTTCTCTAAATGAATGAGTTGAATATTTTATTCATTGATGGAGAATCTTTACAAAAGAACCTCTCATCTTCTACTTTCTAGCCTTACCTCACTACTGGTAAAATCTCTTCAATGATCTGCGTTCTACAAGTGAGGTAGACTTTTTCCTTCTTTAGTTTGTAACTCATAGTTTTTTGGCCTAACCACCTTTATGATTATGTACGGTTCTTCTTAGGGCTCCTATCGATCCTCTTTTCCTTCTCCTCCTGAGTAGAGGAGTTTCCAACTTTTAAGAGGAGAGCTTCCTTACCATTGATGTACTTCTCTATTTTTGCCAACATCTCGGTTATACTGGCTTCGAGGTTCTTGGTAATCAAAAATAATAATCGATTGGACCCCTAGCCTAGTGGTAAAGGCTGTGAGGGCGAATTTCTCATCAAGGGAGACTACTTTTAAGGACTCCGAGTTGAATTTTAGAACATAGCTCCGTAGTAATTCGTTTGGACCCTATTTTACACTAAACAGGTGGTAGGAAGTCTTTCAATAAGTTTGAGCCCCTATGAAGTGAGATACGAATGAAATGGAGAGCTCTCTAAAAGAGGAAACCAAAGCTGGGGCTATCCTATTGAACCAAGCTAAGGGTGATGGCAAAGGCCCGGTAGCTCAATGGATTGTGGTATGAATGCAATTCCATCTGATTCTTGTATGTATTGAGGTGGTTCATGTGATCTTTCGTCCCATCAAATTTTTGATTTGAGGCATTTTGAATTTTTGAAGGAGAGGAAAGTGTAGCACCTCAGAAGTGAATGATGACTTTGTTTGTTAAGCCAGAACATCCATAATCATCGGAGCTTTGCTTTTCACCGCTTTCTTCATATGGCTTAGCTCCTACTGGATCTCTCTGAAACGCCACTCCTAGAATTGATTCCTCTTATTTTGCTGGGGAGGAACGGGGACCCGCTCGTCTCTAAGGACTCCTTTGATTTGACTCTAGACTGTATCTTCCTCCCATTTTTCAGTACTTTGCGATGCACATTTTTAGCAGAGTGACTAAGATTATTCTATTCTATAATCTCCTTCAAGGGATTTTGACGATGATGTTCCCCATGTTGGGGACTATCTTGGGTTGGTTGTGCACTTTAGAGATTCTGAGTGCGAATAAGAGTTACTAGATCCTCATTTTGCTTAAGGAGAAGCTCATTGGTTTGATGCAATGCTTCTACTTCATAGTAGATTTTTCTGAGTTTTTCTCATGTTGTGCGTAAAGACCATCAATTACTAAATGGATAAGTATAATTTTAGTTGGGGTGCAACTTGGGTTGGCTAACCTGAATTCAACCAAAGTCCAACCTGAAAAAAATAGGACTTGAGTTAGAATTTTTAATACTTGGGTTGAGTCTGGACAAAAAATTCTAACCCGAATTGAATTTGGGCAAGCCTTGAGTTGTCGGCTTCAACCCGAATATTAAAATCGGGTTGAACCGAATATACATAAATATATAAATATATTTAATTAAGGTTAATATTTATCTTCACTCTTCAAAGTTCAGACTTTCACTTCACTTCAAATATTACCTCTACGTCTCTATCACTCTCAGATACTTCTCTCACTCGTCACTCCTCGCCCTTTCATTCCCTCTCTTTCATCTGTGCCTCGCCTTTCATCTAATATTACTTAAAAAAATCAGATCTACACTTGAAAAAAATCAAATCTATATTTCAAAAAATTAACTCGAATTAAGTAACTCAAGTCCAACCCGATTTTTAATCCATAATAAATTCGAATTAATTAATCTGAATTCAGCTCGAGTCTGCCCGAATTAAGTAGATCGAATTCAATCCGAGCCCACCCGAATTAAACTCAGGCAATGCTCGGGCTGAGGTAGAGTTAGAGTTGAAGATTATATACCTAGGGTTGGTCTAGGGTTCAAAAATGTCCCCTCAACCCACCCAAGTTGAACCCCTAATGTAAAATTCGGGAAAATTTAAACTTTTTTTTTGAAAAATGGTTAAACGATAATTTGTCATTGGAATGCGGATTTAAAATAGGTATTTATCTAGAGCTTGGATGATGCAACGGACTTCGTCATTGGATTCGTATCGCGAAACCGAGTTATCCTAGAAATTTTCGTCAAATTTAGAGATAATCATATTTTTCACTTTTTACGAGATGACTGTGTATTGGATGACCTCACAAAGTTCCTCAAAAATATAATTTATAAAAGTTTTTTATAATTCAATTAAAGTTCAAATAAAATTAATTTAAACTTAAATAGGGATGAAATAATCGTTTTGGAGCGAAAACGGACTCAAACAAGAGGGGAAGTGTAGCTCAATATGAGCCAAGTCTTTAAAATTATAAATAGGGCCTAAATATCTGATTTTTGGAGAAATATCTCCACAAATTCTTCTGGCTTCAACGTTGGAGAGAAAGAGGGAGAGAAAATAGAAAATCCAACTTTCTTTCTTCGATTCACGGAGTTTTATCGGTCGAAATTCGTCGAGCCAAAAGTTAAAGACGATCTCCTTGACGAGGGCTACACAAATATACCAAGAATAAAGGATTTCACCGAAGATCCAAAGAGGAGATTTTAGAAAAATCAAGATTTGGAGGTTGTGTTGGTGTTCTTGAGGGTTTTACTCTTTGATTCACGGTTCAAAAGGTAGGGTTCCTTCCTATTTTAGTTTATTTCATCCCTATGATGTCCATAGAAAAAAGGGTTAGGTGTATATATAACATATAACTTAACTATAGTTATGAAAATGAAGAAATGAGTATAGAAATATCGTAGACCAAATTCTAGTTAGAATTTGATATGTGGAAGTTCTTGTGTAATTTGTTGACACTTGGTGTTTGGTGGCATGATATGTGTTTAAATTGTGACTTATGAATGACATGGGCTATGTTATAGCATGTTGATAAATTGTTGTTGATATATGCTTATTGATATATTGACAATGAGATAAAGTTTGGCGATTATATGTATATGATATAAATTATCATAGTACAGGTTGATATATGAAAATTCCTCACTTGGCATGCATTGCAATTTGGGCATAAAATTGACATCACATTCATGGGCATGAATCATGAATGTAGGTGTGTGCATGATTGACCAAACATCATACTTGATGATTGATGTGTGAACTTAGAAAGGTTGGATTTAAGATCCTGTTGAGTCACATGGTTGTATGAAAAACTTGTGTTGGGTAAAGCAAGAAGGGCTAGACTCTCCCTCGGGTGCAAGACCTGACTACATGGTTCAGACATTTACCGGCGGTGAAATTCCAGAAAAGTGTCATGGTTTATGGAACCGGCAGTTGTGATACCAAAATCCATTGCCCAACAAAGACACAAAATTTTGATTTTATAAAATATTCATTCAATGGGTAACATCCAATAATGATATAGTTTTATAAATACATAACTTTTATTTCAAACAATCATTGAATGTATTTTTGTCGAATGACGGATTCATTACACACTTGCATAGTATTGTGTTGTGGGAATTAGTGAAGACTCGGGTTGATGTTGCATGGGTGAGTTTCATCTCAATTCATGGCATGAAATGAAAACTCCTATCATGGGATTGCAACTCTTGATTAAAAAAAATATTGCTTATAAATTCTTGATTGTTGCATGTGAACGTACGCATCTAGGTCGGGGAGTAGTCTTTGTAGGGGATACTCTATTGAGCGTGACTCACCCTATACGAGAAAATATTTCAGGTGTGGGTTACACGCCGGTGGATGGCTCTCATTTGAACTCTTAAGGAGGAGGAAAAGTTGAGACGTGGCTTTTATTTTGAGTTTTGTAAAACAATTATGAAAACCTAGTTTTGACATGTAAATATATGGAGTCGCTTGTAATAGAACTAGTATGTACCATGTTTTATGTGAAAAACTTTATTAAACATGTATAGGATGATTGTAGAATGGATTAGAAATTAAAAACAGGTAAAACTGGCAAATCTGGGCAAAACCTACTGGTAGATTACAGGTGGAACCTTGTCCAGTAGGCAAAACCTACCAATAGATTATAGGTAGAACTTTGTCCAGTAGCAAAACCTACCGGTAGACTATAGGTAGGTTACATGTAGAACTTTTTCAGTGGACAAAACCTACCGGTAGGTCCATAAAAACATATTGGTAGGTTTTTCAAAAATTTGAAAATTTAAGAATGCTTTGCCATGGCTTTGGGCTATGTGTTTCCTTCCTTCAAATATTATAAATGGATAATAATAGAATACCAATGGTCGTATATTAGACCTTGGATGGGTCAATCGATCAAAAACATTTAGACTTTGTACTTT
The DNA here is from genome assembly GCA_023539305.1 of Ilex asprella. Lineage (NCBI taxonomy): Eukaryota > Viridiplantae > Streptophyta > Magnoliopsida > Aquifoliales > Aquifoliaceae > Ilex > Ilex asprella. Next base: position 13,099,307 of record CM042195.1, on the reverse strand, counting down.
TTTTTTTAAATCCTGATGAAGGCGATGTGGTGCCATGGTGTCGGGTTAACCGACATCCACGAGTATTTTTGCGGGTTGATGGGTAATTAACGGTTGATAAATGACCCCCGGTTTTAGGGGCGTCACACCTAAATTTTAGTAGGAATCGAAAATAATCTTTCCCACAGACAGTGTCAAAATGATGATGTAATTTACGCAGTTATGTAACAGAGTTCGAGGCTCAAAAGGGGAAATTGATTAAAGATTTATTAGGGATGATAATAGGGATTCACCGGGACATCCAGTCGGAGTTACTAGGCTCGTAGTGGTGAATAGTCATTCATAGAGACAACAACTATCAATTGAAATCGATAGACATGAGATTTATAGTGATTCATTAGCTTAGAAATTTGATTAGTCCACTCTAATATAGTCTCTTGTTGTTGGGGGCGGTGTTCTATTATTTGGGGAAGAAAATTACAAGGCTACAAAGAGCCTATTCTCAAATCTCAGATCTTTTACAAAGCGAGGGATCGGTCCCTATTTATTATGTGTAGGTGCTTCGCGTAATCAACATGATCCCTACATAACCGTTGTGAACCTTACATAACAGTCGTGGTGCTTATGTAATAAAGGGGATCCTTGTGTAATCAACGTGATCTTCTTGGGGTTGGTACGAACCATGTGATGAGCCCGACTTTGACTGGATCAAGCCCAGTTAAATAAACCGAGAAAGCTCGAACAAAAGTCCAAATGAGATGGATCAACCAAGAAGTCAAGTGGGAGTCCAAAGCAAAGACCAAGCCCATCCTCCAAAGGGGAATCACTCAAAGGACCAAATGGGTGTCGCCCATGAAGACTCCAAGTGGTTGTCGCCCATGTGGCCTCAAGTGGGCGCCACCCATGCCATGCTCGTCACCTCTTTCCTTATTCACTCAGTCCAAGACCACTCAAGTCCAAGACCTCCAAGTCCAAGTCCAAGCTCAAGATAAGGGTCAAGCTTAATCCAGCAGAGAGTCCTCCTCCGAAGGAATAGGAGCATGAGAGAGAGAATGACGGGATATGGAGATCTATTCCTACCTTAAGTATGCTTACCAAAGAAGTCTACTCCTATTAAAATTGCACTTACCAAAATAGTGGAAGACCCCTTCCTCACGTCACCGCCTTTGGTGAGCCTATATAATGTAAGCCTCTCTCCACATGGAGGGGGAGAATGACCTTGACACAACATTCAGATCTCTACACCTTGAAGCTCCTACACATACTATACCTCCCTACACACATTGATCTCTCTCCCTCTCTCTAAGCACTGTAAGCTCTCAGGAGTACCTTGATACATTAATAAAGATCGTCGGCCACCGCTGCCATTCAAGAAAGTGGACATAGGTCACCCGGACCGAACCACTATAAATCTTGGTATTGACTCCATATTTACCGTTTTACCATTGATTGTCATTGATTGCCTATTTACTGCTCTTTAGTTATACATTATCATTCTTTTGACTGTTGATCTTGCACGAAGACGATTTTGTGCATCATCAGTTTGGCGCCGTCTATGGGAACGACTAGTTTTTCTACTCTTTTAATCCATGACAATCACTATCCGATCGATGTCTCAACAACCGGAAAACAACAACCCGGCTCACCGAGAGGAGGCTCCGCCTCCTCTTGCACCGTTTGAACCATCTATTACTGCGACCCCTGCCAGGCAATGACAACAACTCCTCAAAATCATGCAGCTACTGGTGAAGCAAAACCAGCAGATCATTCAGCTGATGCTCGCCCAAAGGGGCATCACCCATCACCCTGTGGGAGGAGTCTCACTCCCTCCGGCAGGAGAGGAGTCACTAGCTATCCCTTCTGGACGCCAGACAACCCCCCACCATGGGGGTCCTCGCCAGAATGCTCCAAGGCCACACCAGGCCGCACCTCGCCCGGTCCCTCTGCTTCAACTTTAATATTGTAAACTCAAGCGTAGGTTGAGCGAAGTAATATATGTCTCGGAAGGCCGAGGTCGAACCCTCAAGGAATTGTAACAATAGAACAATCACACAAATTCTAAAACAAACTTAAAAATAAATGATTCGTTTGGCAAAATTGTTTAGTTGAGAATAATGATTTAAGTAATTAACACCGTAATATAAAATACTAGAGTATTGGGTACTCCCTCTCAACTTCATACAGTAATAATTAAAGACCCAAAGCTTAATTCGATACAGGAATTAGATGTCAGTTAACTCCAGTACAAATCAAGTACTAAATCCAACAGTTATAATCAAAAGACTACCAGGAATTTGAATAATCATTCAATCATATTATTTTATGAATTCATGCTAATACTTCAAGCGTCGAATAACCAGTGATTTACTCGCAGGAAAACTCAAGCAATCGATGTACATGGTATAACAACTCAGGAGTTTTTATAGAGTAAACAACTTTACTAAAAGATCAGAAATTAACTTAACATAATATCATAAATCATGAAGTACAAAGTCAATAAAAATATTGTACTTCGTTTAGAAGTTTTTCCTAACCCTAGCTTAGCCTTCTAGCCAAACATGATAAAAGAATAACAAAATAAAAAGATGGAAAAAGAATTCATAATCCTAAGATGAGAACCTCTATTTATAATCAAATAAATTCTAGATATAGGTAAGAGATTTAGGGTTGGCTTGGAAGAAATTCCTTTGCCAAATAAAAGTCTTGTAAGGTTAAATCTCGTGCATTAAATCTTTGCCTCGCGGATATAAAATCTGTCCAGACTTCGAGCTGGAATTTCGCATATTTAGAGGCTGAATCACGAAATTTTCATAAAATACAATTTTGTAGCTCTTGGAGTCTTATTTCCAACCCAGCAAGAATCAGGTTAATCGGATATTAGAGTCAAAAGTTATGACCAAAATACTGAAGACGTGTCAAATCCTTATCTTCTAAAATATTTTCCAAATCCAACTTTAAATGGGTTTTATTCAAACTTGGACTCTTATAAGAATTGAATTACTGAATTATCTTCAAGTCTTCCTATCTTCTACATGATTCTTCAATCCTTATCAGTTATGATTCTTTTTCTAGTGGTTGTTTCACTTGTATTATCCATTATTACTTTAAATCAATCAATTTACTTACAAAATAAACCAAACAACTAGAAAAAGTACTAGAAGATCAAGGAATTTAACACATTTAATCACAAATAATATGCAATTAACCAATCATTAAATATAATAAAATAGCAATTTTGATGGTTAATCACCTTCCTCAGTGCGCAGGGAGTTCACGAGTCCCCCATCTCTGCCACGATAGCTATCTCCTGAGACTATACGTAGCTCGGCATCTATGACTCTACTCTCGCGCAAGTAGTCACCTCTGCCATGGTAGCTATCTCCCGAGACTATACGTAGCTCGGCCTCTATGACTTTGTTCTCGCGCAAGTAGTCACCTCTGCTATGGCAGTCATCTACCGACATTATACGTAGTTCGGCCTCTGTTCATGTGGCCCTCTTATGGGACGTCCACAACTCTGACTTTGTTCTCACACAAACAACCCGTCTATCCAGGTAATTAGGTTAGATGTTTTAATGTTGAGATAACATTGACACTTTTGAAGCTCAGGTCGTCAGCAACCGAGCCACTACTAGAAGCAGGGTGAAGTAACAATTCCCGTAAAAAACTGCACTGGAGTCTCAACTCTGATACACACAGAAGTCCCAAAGAGTGGGGGCACCACCGGGACCCATCTCTTGGGAAGCAGCATGACCATCAAACCTCGGTCTCCACCAGTAGGTGTCTTGCCAAGAAGGGAAGACACCACCTAAAAACACATAAAATCTCCACCATTACCCTGTCAACAGGACGCCTATAATTAGAGACAAGGCCAGTTAGTGACCAAACACCAAAGAGGTGCCCCGTAGCAAGACTGAAAGTGTCACCCAAACACAAACGTAGTAGTGTCCAAGGTCTCCTGACGTCACCCAAGACACTTGCTCAGCCTCTTGGCATCGTCCAAGGCACCTGCCCCAGCCTCATGGTGTCACTCAAAGCACCCCACCAGCCTCCAGTGGCGACCGTAGCCTCCAACATCGCCCACTCCATGCCCAAGGGGGCCATCACCTCTTCACCTAGAGGTGTCGCCCAACCAAGCCAAAAAAAAAGAGTGAGTGAAAAGTGAGGCGGCACCCAGCAAGAGGAAGAGAACAAAAAAAAATCAAGGAGGGCGACGCCCAAAGGAAGCCAACAAGAAAAAAAAAAGGGAGTAAGAGAGGGCGGCACCCAAGGTAGCAAAAGAAAAAAAAAGAGACAAAGAAGTGGGCGGCGCCTAAGCCAAGAGAAAAAAAAAAGAGAGAGAAAGAGGAGGGCAGCGCCCAAGTGCAAGCCAAGAGGAGAAAGAAGAAAAAAAAGTGAGGAAGAGGAGACAACCAACGCCCATGCAGACAACAAAAGAAGAAGAAAAAAAAAGTAGCAAGGCTGGGCGGTGCCCAAGTGAAGACCAACCAAGAGAAGAAAGAAGAAAAAAAAAAGGAGAGGAGGAGGGGGTGGCGCAGAAGCAACCAAAGAAAGGAAGGAAAAAAAAAATAGAGAGGCCAGCCAACGCCCAGACCAAAGGAAGAAAAAAAAAAGGGCAAACTCAACAATGGTGGGCAAAAAGCCACCAATATATATATATATACATATATAATTTATTTGATATCAAATCTCGAG
>CM042195.1:13068454-13092088 GCA_023539305.1 Ilex asprella | reverse complement strand
CACCACAACCGTCACCTCCACCCCACTACCACTGCCACTGTCCAATCATCACCCCTATTGCCTCACCACCACCACTACCACTACCACTACCACTACCACCCACATCACCACCGTCGTCACCCCACCACCGCCACTACTACTCACCACTACTATCATCACTCACTCTCACTATAATCGGTGCTTAAATTCTTTTATCTCTCTACTATATTTGTGATTTGATTTTAAATGTGAATATAAATATATTTATTATTGATCATTTTTTTTGTTACTTTGTGCCTTCAAGAACAGATAATAACTAGTATATATATATTGAACATTGAATTATTGAACTTTCTATCCACAAGGTCATTCAAGTAAGGTATGAGAGGTGAAACTACAACGAGTTCACTCAGGTCATAGTGAGACGGAGAGAGATTTGGTAGGAAATGAGTTTATAGAGCGCCTGGGACGAAGGCAGCATGACAATATCTAGTTTATAGAGTGCCTGGGATGAAGGCAGAATGACAATATCTAGTTGTAACGATGTCGTTTGTTAGTGTCCTTCAAAGTTTCTTATAGCAAAAACTTAAAAAGTAGTCTCTTATAGTGGATGTTTCAGCCACTTACAAAAATAATATTTGTTATATTTATCAATAATTTTGTTGGCCGAATCAATTATTAGTATTTGATGAATAATGTATTATGTTCAATATTGAGATTAGACATCTAATCGTTGAACTTAACCCTATGTTTGGTATGAAGGAAAGTTAGGTGAAGGGAAAAATGAAGATGAAAAATAGGGTGGAAGAAAAGTGTTTCCATTATTTGATTTCAAGAGAAAAAGTGGATGGAAAGGAGAAAGGGTGGAAAGCTTATCCATACCGCTAACCATTTTTTATCCTCCCAAATTTGGGGGAGGGGGGGGGGGAAGTGGAGTGAAATGTGTAAGAATTACCACCATGCCCTATTGAGACTTCCACATCCTTCCAAATGCTTGCATAGTCTATGTTCTTTTTTCTTGAAAATAGCCATGTGTGATGGAATTTGATTATGGGGTATAATAAATGTTCACATAAATATAAGAACAGATATAAAAAAATATTCTAAAAGGACATTATAGTAAAATTAGTAGATAATAAATTTTTTTTGTTTCTTTTATTGCTACCAAACAAAATAATAAAAAATTTAATCCTTCATTTTTTCATCCATCATACCAAACAAATAGGATGAAAAATAAGTTTCCTTTCCCTTGGATGGAAAATCCATTCCTTTCATTTTTCTTTCTTCCATTTTTTTCCTCTTTCCTACCAAACTGATAGTATTGATAACTATTATCCAGTTCTTGGTTCTTGTATTTCCAAACACATGATTGAAATGTGTAATATTCTAGTACTCTATTTAGTCATTTATTTTGTTCATCTGTACCATCTATTATCCAATACAATCCCTCTTTTATTAATACGACAACCAAACAAGCCTATAGAAAATTTTTCTCCACAAGAGTGGGTAAAACAGGCCGCGCCGGACCTATATTACCGGCTGGGTAGGTTAGTCGGGTCATTGACACTTCCTTCCCTAGCTTTTCAGGGCATTTTTCTCACACCCCTCTTCCTAGACCAGACCCTGTTCATCATGTGATTATTTTGGCTCTTATTGCAATAAGGTCTCTTATTGTGGTGCTTCTATTGGCCTATGATACAATCAAATGTCATCTGCATGCTTAAAAGCATCATCCTCTTCCGGTTTCTTACTGTTATGCCTTTCTTTTGCAATGTTTTATTCTGGGATTCTGCGCTTCGAAAAAGTCTTTAAAAATGCGTCTGTATTAGCCTATGTGTTCCAAAAAAAAAAACGTGTTACACCCGGCCCCAGATTAGGATGAAAGAGTTTTCTTTCATTAACATTCATAACTCAACTAACAAAATCTGAATGTAAACCATGGGTTCAGGTGCATAAACCCATAGCCCTAACTAGGTGAAATCTCAGAAGTTTTGTGTGTATGTGCACACCCCCTCACGGTTTTTTTTTTTTTTTGGTGGGGGGGGGGGATTGCATGGCGAAGAACGTGAATCGTGGAACAGCAAGAGATACATACTAAAAGGCATGGCATGTATATCAATGTTAGTAGAGGCAATGTTACACAAAGAAGAAAAAGTTTAAGGAAATAAATCATACACTGATAAACAGGGGAAAATGTTGCAAGATGATGCCTTTCTGCTTTTCAAAGCAGGTAAGCTCTAAATATTTATACTCTTCAACCCATTTATTTGTATAACGAAATATTTATACAATTGAATTTCCTTTGTGGTCTCTATAGCTCTTTAATAATTCAATGAAAAAATGATACCAAGCTATAAGAAAAAAAAGAGACTGCAGACCAGAAAAAGGGGGTTGGGGGGGAGGGGGGTCATTTGAAGAGCTCACTCCCTAGAGTAACATTGCCAATACCCTCACTTAGATCAGAACATAAATGACCAATTTCCATCTCCTGAATCTTTTCCAGTTGTTTTACAACATTATTCATCGCTGGTCTTCTCGTTCCAATATCTACACATAACAATGCCAACTCCATCATCTGTACCACAGCTTGCATTGAGTGATCATTAACTGTCTTGTCAACAAAGTTGTCGAGACCATTGAGACCCTTGGCCTTCACAGTGAAGAAATGGATTTATTAGCATCCAGAGACATGTAAACAAACAACAAACTTCTATTATGCATCTTCTCAACCCTTAATAGGGTCCAAAATAAAGCAGAATATCACACAAGACCTGTCTCACAAAAAACGAATAGTTTGCTGATGGAATAGTTGAAGTAAGTTGAGCTGAATTATAACACAATCATAATGCAAAAGAGAACCTAACATATGAGTTTGATGGGACTTGCTTACCTGTATTACTAGATTTTCCTCCACACCTGATTCGTTCCTGCCAAGTGCTTGACGACCACTGATCAACTCTAGTAAGAAGACCCCGAAACTGTACACATCACTTCTCTCTGAAAACTCCTCGGTTGATCTTAACCTTACCAAGAAAGATGCATAAGTCAGACATTATCATAATGGAATTTAACTTCTAAACTCCAACCAAGTGAAGTTTCGTGTATGACATGTTTATAAATACAATTTATAGTTGGCTCAAAGCAAAGAAAATCATGAAAGGTAGCACTCAAATTCAATAATTTATACATATAAACAGGGAACTACTGGAGATTGCGTTAGCTATTTAGTCAAGTGCTTTTTAACCATTACCCATATCTCAAGATACAGCAAACCTCTCTCTCTCTACCAGACACCAGTCTGTGGGTGTGTTTTCCAGGAGGCTCAACTAACTTTCATGTGGATATGCCAGTTTAAGAAATGTTTGGTATTTCACCAAACATGCTTCAAAGTTAGAATACTTACTCCGGGTCAACAAAGCAATCAATTGCTGAAGATGATCCAGCATGATAGCCCTCAGCCAGCAATTTTTGAATTCCAAAATCAGAAACCTTGCAAGTAAAATTTTCATCCACAAGCATGTTTCTTGTTTTGAAGCGCATGTGCAGGACAGGAGGCATCAAACTGTGAAGATGCTCAAGTCCTGATCCAAGATATGCATGTAAAGTGTCAAAACTACTTGTATCTACTGTAAACAGTGGGACGAAAAATGAAACAGCCTGCTAACCTTTTGCTGCACCCAAAGCAATTAATAACCTCTGCCGCATATCTAGCTTTCCAATAGGTAGACCTTCACTATCTAAAAAAGGCAACTGCATTTAGAAAGAAAGATAGAAATATGTATATATGCATATCAGACAACAAGTGAGAGATAGAGAGTACCATACAGATGGTTTCCAACATTTCCATTTGGGAGATATTCATACACAAGCAACTGCTGGTGGTTCTCTTCACAGTAACCAATAAGCTTGACAAGATGCTTATGGTGGACGCGAGCTATGTGCTTTACCTTGAACAAGTAAGACAAGTCAGCATACTCATCCTTTATGCTGCAGACAGACCTCTCAAAACAGAAAGATTATCAATGCAATAGTAGCAGTTCTCCAAGCAAATTTCCAAAAAAGTAATTAATGGCTTAACTATTGGAAAAGTTAGAAAAACAATCAATCGCAAGTTAGACAAACAATCAATCGTGGGAGAAAACTGAGAACATTTTCTTCTTTAGAATTTAGTAAGTTAGATTTACCTCGTGAACAAAAAACTGAATCGGATACTGTATGTGTCTCTTGATGGCCACAATAGATCCATCTTCAAGCAATCCTTTGTAAACTAAACCAAATGCACCTCCTCCTATAATATTACCCCAACTAAAATTGACCGTGGCATTCTCCAGCTCTGAAATAGTAAATGGCCTCAGAGTCTGTGTATTGAGAACAGAGAGAGCTACAGCACCAGGGGAAGCAAACCCTCTTTCCCACTCGACTGAAAGAAAATAACATTTACGCATATTAAGTGAAACTCATCCAGTAGCCCCCTGCAAGTAAAACTCATTTAGTAGCCCAAGCATAACCTTAAGTATGCTCAGGACTCAGGAGCATCCTGCACCTAAACTGCGTGATGAGTCATCCTCTACGTCATATAGCATCAGCATTTCACTCTTACTCCATACCAGAAAAGCAATTCAATTTTTTACTATATTTTCCATGTAGAACACAAACTAGATAAAATAATTAAATTACCAGTAAGTGATGGCTCAGAAGAAGCCGTATCAGATGCTCTCCTTATTAATCTTTTTAGGCGCATCAAGCAGAAGTACACAGCTGCTACAATTACTACCACAACCAAAGCAGCAGCAACACCACCAATTATGGCAGCTAATTTCTGTTTGCTTGGTTTTTTGGCATCAACTTCTTGTACAGGAGTGAAAGTTGGAACATTGGTACCCTCATCCAGTTTTGACTTGATTCTTGTGGTTCTTGACCTGAAAAAATTTTCATGTAATCAAGTGTGGAAACGAGCCAGCAATTGATGCAGAAGGTTACACTGATTATGCTAGTCCGTGGAAAAAATCAAACAGATTGTGGGATGCTAGACACAAGGTAATACTCCAAGAGATTATTTAAATCCATTTATGGCAAAAAGAAAAAAGACACAAATCTGAATATTTTAGAATTGCCATGGATGAGTAAAGAAGATGGATTGCATCCATGGTCCAACAAGAAAACTATATTACTATATGATTATAGACAAAATGAAGTCCTCCTACTGGTGTCCTCCAAGGTAAAAGAGATAAAAATAATGTCCTGTGACCTATTTGACACGAGAGGAAATATTGCAGTTAGAACTTATGAATCATAGGTTTATCCTATTTGACCTAGAACTTTCCGGTCTTAGGTAGCTAGGTCATGCAAATGATTTCTGCTTGTGATATATACTAATGACTGAAATTCATTCAATGAGGTTAAATATTGATGCAACTAGATCACTAAACAAGGCCTTCCTATAAGCAAGTTCACAAGTAACAACATTTAACATCTTATATAGAAACATTTTCTCCTCCGACAGATTTTTCACATGCAGCAAACCAGGTGCTTGGAGCGGATGTACACTTGGTTGAGACCTAAAAAGTTCATGGGGCTGTTGACATGCATGTATATACATAGCAAGCTTGCACAGAGGAAATCTAATTCTAAATTGTTGTATTATGTTCAAAGTATGCATTGCAAGTGGTAGCTATCACTTATATTAACATCCATGACATTAAGAAATGACACGCTGGCTTTTGATTCAATTGAATACATGGCCAGATAACAAAATTGGGTGGCCAAGGAACTCCATGTAGCTGAGCCCAAAAAGCCTTTCAGGCTTTGTTGTTGCCTGCTTCTTAGACCAGTTAATGGATTTCTGTCTTTCTGGTTACATACAAATGAAACCATGAATAAACAATGAGAAGAGATGAAGAGGAAACTTACAATGAAACAACACTAAGATCTTTCAGCTTATAACAGTTGACACACTCCCATTGTCTTCCTGCAGGGTATTTCCCAATCCTGGAAAACTCTCGAGAATTGGCAACTGTGCTTTTGAAAGCAAGTAGAGCTTCAACTACAGGAATGGAAACAAGAAATCAAATCCTTCTGTGGAAACTTTATGCGACAATAATGGGAAAAATATTTGGCAATCATCGACGAGAGTCTAGTTTCAGAAAAAATCATGGTTTTGTGAAGCAATAGTAGGTTTACTTCTTGCAGACAAACACATTTCTCATACAACCAGACTCACCTGCTTGTGAAAAGGAAATTTAACAACAGTGCATTTTATCCAGCACATCTGCACACAAGATATAAGCACATAGGAACACATAGAGCACTTTAAGATGGAAATATATAATTCACTTCAAATATCGGATTTTATGCTGAAGCCAGCCTGTGGTGGATTAACCGCACCAGTCTATTTGGAATATCTTTCCAAATGCGAATTGAATGCATCCGTTTTGGATGATTCACAAATCTACGATGTCCAATGTAGCAGTCATTAATAGAGTCCCAAAGGCACCAAAAAGAAACATGTTTAAGTATAATTCAAGGCAAATGATTGTACAATTTCAATACTAAGAGCATGCTATATAGTGCCTAAAGAAATATTCGAAATAATGCTTTCCAGTTCGTCCAGATTTATACCAATACAAAATCAACAAAAAAGACTATCTCAATCTGCAAGTTCCATATCACATTGCGATAGGAAGATTCAAACAATGATTTCCAAAAGGAAAAAAAAAAAAACAACACCTACCATGTAGTTTGTGGGGCTCGAATAGCTGAATCAATATAAGCAGCGGCAGCTGTCGCCACCAGAACAATAGCATTGTCAAAAAGCATCAATCTTCTGAAGTACCCAACAACCGATAAATTTCTAACAATTTTTGGGCCTCTAGGGGTGTTTCCATTGGACCCAAATTCTGTAATGCGCTTAGCCCCTTAATCGTCTGAAAATGCTAAGAATACAAAACTCATAATTGCTATATGAAATCAGGCAAGTCAAGCTCACTGATATGAAGAAGAAGTGCTAGTTGGTGGCAAAGAATTCAATAAAATGTGCAACCAAATATAAAAGAACTTCATACATAGTTAACGATTGCTACTTTTTCTTTGCTGGGCTAAGTATCAACAATTGTCCAACTACCAAAGAGTAAGCAAACATAAAGGATAAACTCAACAAAGCCTTATCCCAACCTTTTTGGGTCGGCTTGCAAGCAAACATAAAAGATACAAGGACAAAAATATGTTCGGAATTGAAAATAAAACTAGGTAAATGCCACAGTAACCACTGAACTTACCAATAGATGCAATAAAGAGAAAATTTCATGGTACCCATAGAGTTCAAATCCCCATGAGGATGTTACAGTTTGCAATCTTCAAATCAAACATCACTTTCTAATGGTAGAGGTTTGGTGTGGAGAAGATGGAAAAGTAGAACAAGAGCTTATCAATGATTCTGACAAAATGAGATACAACCTCCTAATCAAGTTGAAGAAAAATTATTGGTTCTAGTTGAATAGAATTCCAGCTAAGGTTTCTAAAGCTTAGGTAAAAGAAAAGAAAATAAGACATAGAAAAAGCTGACCACAGGAACCTTGTCTTTTTCTGAAATAGTCAGAAACATACCAGTTTTTCTTCAAAAGCCTTAAACCCCACAAATTCTGGTCTGTCAGGAAAAAGAACACAAATTTCAAATCCCAAAAGATTCCCAGGAATCCCAAAAAGTTAAAGCAAGCAGAAGGCACAGCAAATAAATGTAAACAATCAGATAACTCCAGAGTTTCATAATTAAATAGACAATACATTTAAAAAAAAACACTCTTTACACGTCTTTTAACAGGTGAAAAAAAAGGTATTATACCGAAAAATACCTTATTCGGACCCTGTTGTTGCAGTTTTAATCAAAATTCATGAACTTGATCCTTCAATCTTCTCCCAGAATACCTCTGAATTCTCTAGACAACTGAGTAATGCCACACTGTGGAAACTAAATTCTGTCCTTTGTTACAAACTTGGTCTAATCATTTTTCTTTAAATTAAAAAGAGGGACTCTATATTAAACTCAAGAGAAGAAGACCATGATATTAAATGACTTTCCTGGAAAAGCAATGAACTTTACAATCCAGAAAATGATCTGTCAGAAGGCAAAAAAAATGAATAATATAATAGCTAAAGTTTAAAATGACAAAACAGGTTTCGTGAACCTGTTCTCCTGCATTGCAGTTCTAGGAATAGGTCCACAATGACAGGAAATAGTCAAAACACAGACAAACACATCAATAAAAGTACAAGAGCCATTAAAGCTGTCAATGGCCTGCAAATATTATGGGGATGAAGAGAATTAATCATGAAAAAAGAAACAAAGCAGCTTTGGTTCAACTTACCATAGAAACAAAGAGAGAGAGAGAGAGAGAGAGAGCTCATGGGTTGTGCAGCCTCTGCATGGAAGAAAGAGTAGTGTTGTAAAGTCAAGGAGGAGAGGCAGACAAAGATGCACATTTAATGGCGCAAACATGTTGAAAGGTAGGACCGGGATGTTCCTATCGGACAGCCAAAAACAGCAGGTTTTTTTCTTGGTGGATGCTGAGGCGTTGGTTTTCTGGCTTCTTCACAAGTCACATGGGACAATTTTCATGACTCTTTTTACCACTTGCATTCATTGATGAACTGCTAACACCATGTTTCAAAGAAATGCCCACAAGAGGAGTTAGGTTATCACTTCTCGAAGTCATTATCGATGTTAAAAATGTCAGGATCCCTCTTTACTTCTTATTGTAATAATGACTTGGTCACATGGTAATACATTTCTTAAGTTTCAATTTTGACAATATTTTAGAAGTTACTAGATTTATCTTTCGTGAATATCTTAATTTTGACGTGGATAACTACTTTTGATCGAACACCCTTACTGAGATAAGCGTAAACTGATCTGAACACCACTAACCGTTGAACCAACAAACAAAAAAATAATAACTTTACTATGGTATTCAAAAAAATACTTTCTGATATTATAGATGGGGGTGAGGGTGAGAAACGACAATGCACCAAGAACAAACGATGTTTATTTTTCATTTATCAGAAAAAAAAAAAGACATGTTGCAATCCAAAAAATATAGTTATGCGGCACAATATTCGTGTAACTTTGAATATATGACAAAAATAAAAGATTAATCATTGAGTGACAACGGCTACATGATAAGGGAAGTCTTCTCTCTCTCTGCTTAGTCGATTCCCATAATAAGCATCCTCTCCTGAACTTTTGTTTTCCTTTTCCTTTTCTTTCTTACTTTGTAATATATGCTTGTTTTTTCGGCATTTTGTGTATGTTACTTTATGTACAATGATATGTTAATGTTATCATTAATCTATAAATCAGGCACTAAAACCTAAAGAAGACAACACATGCTAAAAAGCATAACAAAGACAACACCCAAATTGTCAAAGATTACTAAACATCTAATGAATGATTCGGGTAAAAAAAAATCATCATAAAGCTATGGTGACATAAAACAGAAATTTTTTTAGAGTAATTACTAGAACTAAACTTTTTCAATCATTTTTAAGACCGCAAAAACTGTGATTTATGAGTAAATATTCAATGTAACGGTGATAGTTCGGTTGAGTGTGTAGGGGTGGGCTCTTGTAGAGAGTCTGAGGGGTCTGGTTCGCCAATTGTGGAAAATTTGGCATCTGTCTACTCGTTTGACAACCCGTCAAAAAAAATAATAATTGGTAACTTGATAATTAGGTCATTACTTATAATTCTATACAATTAAGGGTTATGTTTAAAAATTTTAAATAAATAAATGGACTTCACATATACTTTTTTTTCTGTAAAAATGAGTCGAATGACTGTAATACATATCATATTTTATATTAAAATAAAAATATTATAATACCCAAATGGTATAATGGTTGAATAATATATGTGTTACATATGAAAATACATATATAGTGTATACATAATACAAGTGTCAAATGGGTGGGGGATGGTATTGTGTTCAAGTGACAAGTGTTTCTATATATATATATGAAAAAAAATGACCACAAAAATTGGACAAGTGTCCACTTACTTCACCATGCCAATGTAAGCCAACTTACGTAATGGCCTTGTAGGCCAAATGAAGCTTTCATGTGTTGGCTATTTCTGCCTCTACCAGTGAACAAGCCATTGGGAAAAACAAAGGAAGAGAGAGAGAGAGAGAAAATAAAAAAATAAAAAAAACTTATGAGATTTTAGGATTAAAAATTGAGTAATAATTTTATTTTAGATCGTTATCAAATTTGAGTATTTTATTAATGATACTTCGAATTTCACATCTATTAGAGTCATTGATGATTTTAAGGTACGGAATATTATACAATATATTTGTGTCTTTTAAATCTCTTTATAGAGATTGTCATTTGATTATTTGAAATTTGCATTCCTATTGATTATTCTGATTGATACGAAATTCTGTCCATTTTATTGGTTGATCTGTATTTTGGGATTGATTGATAAATATACAAAGTGTACTTGGAAAATAATTGGTAAAATGTGATTACGGCTCTGTTGGTTGCAATTGTAATTACAATCCTGCGGGGTGTGATTGGTTAGTATAAATATGAATTTGTATGCCCATGTATCACTTGCCATGTTACCAAAATGAACAAAGTATGAGACAATGTTTGATAGCTAGTGAGCTATGTGGCCTATCAAATGTGATTTTTGATTTTATCATCCATGATCCTTATCATTTGAATTATTTGATCTATGATCATTCTTTTTTTTTTTTATCGTTGAGCATATTGTTTTTTGTCATATTGTATACTTATCCGGCTTTAATATTTTTTCAGGATGATCTCAGAAAGAATGACCAGAGTTGATATTTGAGGGATCGAATATAAACGAATCTTGATATAATTTTTAAATTTTATTGGTATTGAGAGATCAAAATTGTGATTATTATTGAGGCAATTAGATAATTTGAACAAATTTATTTATATGTTATAGAGATAATTTTTTTTATCGAGGTAATTAAAGTTTTGGCCCATGCACATTTGGACATATAATTATGATTTGTGGCATTGTGGTCGATTGATTTAATCAAATAACACATCCTGAAAACGAGGCGTTACAACTTGTGAGTCAAATGAGATGATGATGCTTGGGCATTGTGCTTTCTACACAACGAAAACACCTTGCTGATACCCTGTTTCTGTGGCGGACTGATCCAATCCAAGAGGGCTCCGATAGTAGAAGAAGACAGTGATTCATCTGAACTAACCGACCAAATGAAGGGGGATATCAACATTAAATTCTATCAAAATTTCCAAATTAATGTGAAATTTTAATAAGTAAAAAAATTCATAAAACAAATGTGGTGTCATTGAAGATGTGCCTATTTAGAGAAGATGTAAATGAAGTTTTTTTCTAAAATATACCACGGATAATTTATTAAAATTGTATTATAGTTAATGCCTTTTGATATGAGGTGTAAGTGAAGATTCAAAAAATAAAGAAAGTGTCTTTGAAGATATGATAAATAAGAAGAAGAGTGACTAAAATTTTTCCTAAAAGTTATTAAAATAGTAGGATCCATAATACATATGATATACAAGTATTAGTCGACAATATTATAAGCCACTCATGATATGATATCACCTGTCATTGATGATATTATATCACCGTTATATTAAAATATTTTCTCATCTTTTAGGTAGTCTTTTGGTCATTAATTTTTTTCCTAGTTGCATCCAGTGCAAAGTTAAGCATGACAGAGGGGTCATCTGCAAAATAAGTAAACTACAGGGAGGTAAAGTGAAATTTTCCTTAAAAATTTACTTAAACACACCATTCTTGCTGCATAGTTGCTTCCGAGAAAAAAAACCAGATTCGGAGCTTTGGGGGTTGGGTGAGTTGGACGAGTTCTAAATGACTGAATCCGACCCATATGGGTTTTGAGAGGTTGTATGACTTGCCAGTCAAATCGACCCACAG
Organism: Ilex asprella; assembly: GCA_023539305.1. Classification (NCBI taxonomy): domain Eukaryota; kingdom Viridiplantae; phylum Streptophyta; class Magnoliopsida; order Aquifoliales; family Aquifoliaceae; genus Ilex; species Ilex asprella. Next base: position 13,080,153 of record CM042195.1, on the reverse strand, counting down.
GTTCGAACCCGCTGCGGTCTCTAATATTTATATTTCGTATCATTTTGGTCTTTAATAAATAAAATTATCAATTATAACATTCTACCCTAGGAATATTAAATTTGATTTTAAATAATTTCCGCAACTCACGGCATTTGATTTTTTTAACAGATTTCAAACATGTGAAGCTCACTGGCCATTTTTTAAGGGTATATTTGTCAAAATAATTAATATTGACCAGCCAATGGTCATGCTTGAATCACGTGTTAAATCCTTCGCTCTATATTTCAGATCTAACGTAAAATTTGGGGCAAAATCTGTAGAAGATAGTCTTAGCATGTTACGGCAATAGAAACTTCAATTTTCATCGAGAACAACATCAATATGATAAACCAGTAGGTAGGGGTGTTCACCCTATCATACGGGTAAGAAATATGTTCTTTCGTATTCTTACCCGATACTTTGTGGAAGAATTTTTTCTTGGCCTACCCTACCCGACAGCTTTAGTATTCCTACCCGCCTTCCTACTCGATTAATCGGGTAGGAAGTCAGATAAATATTTTTATAACTATTAATTTTTGGATCATTTTAATAATTTAATTAAATAACATCCACCAATTTAACAACACAATAAATCAATAACATTAAAATAAAAAATAACTACAACAATAATTATAATAAAACATAAGAAAGTATGAACATCAATCCACCATAATTGTTCCACAAATATAACAACAATTAATTTAAGTTTAAACAATATGAAATACAAAATTAATGCGGGTAGGGTAGGAATGCGGAAATAGATGGCTCTTTCGCATTCCTACCCGATTTAATCGGAAGAACAAAAACTCTTCCACATTCCTACCCGATTTTTGCGGCTAGACGATTTTTAGGATAGGGGTAGGATCGGGTAGGATAGGATCTTGCGGCCAGTCAAAAATTTGAACACCCCTACCAGCAGGTGTAGCCCAGTTGGCCAGGGCTTCCGACTACTCAGTGCGTGGTCAGGGGTTTGAAGTTCCATGAGATAAATTTGGTAGGATAATACTTCAGTTATTTAGATAAATCGTATTCAAGTATCTGATGTGAGTCTTGAGTGTCCGACGAAACACAAGTTTAGATTCACAAGTGTGAGCAACATAAGCACGTCTCTATTCTCTAAGGACTGACCATGAAATTTTGCAGTATCCAAAAACATTAATGAGGATAATGTCACATTACGGAGAAGAAAGACAATGGATTTGGTGGTCAATAATGCTATATCCATCACTTTTTATTATTATCAATTTTTGAATCACAAATTAATATAAACCATTGGATCAACAAATCCCACAAACTCCCTGTGGCAATAACTATTTAATAGCTATCAATGTGAAACATCGTTTGAGATCCAAAAATTTAGTAAATTTTTTTATGGACACATCATTTCTTCTTCAATCAAAAATATTTTGATCAGTATTTGGTGGGTTTAAGAATGATTTGGAACTACCAATTCATTTAATAATAATTTAATAAAAATTTTGATATGCATAACATTTTTCGCTACGATATGTACATTACTTTGAAATTGAGAAGTTTTTTTTTATGCTTTTGGTCTTGATTGCCGAAAACTTTTTCACACACGTTTCCATTTTTTAATCATTGGATTTCTCAAAAGATTTGTTTAGTAGTTTGCCTTCAAATGCAGTGCATGTGCATAATATATATTCAATACAAAAAATGTTTCATTGATTATAAAGTGTTTTGGTTGAATATAAATATTTTGTACAATTTTCTTTTGTTTATTTGCCATGTGAATAAATTGAATTTTTTTGAGAAATAAACTATTTTTTTTCCCTTTGTTCAATGACTAGTACAAGACTTTTTTTTTTTGAAGAGCATGGAGTGCATATAGGTATGAACCAACAAAAGTTTACATTGGGGGTATAATAAATTACATAGGTGATGGTCTGAACCAACAAAGGGTTGGTACATCTGTTGACTGATAAAGAGACAATGGTTCTGACATCTTGCTTGCAAAAAACAAGTGGGGTTGTTGAGATTAATGGTATTAAGATGTTGTAGAGTCAGAGTGCCATTGATGAGGATTGTGATGTACCTTCCTTGGTTTGCCAGTCCTCAATTTACTCATATTCCCACAGTAACATGACCTTGCCTCCATTGAAAACACACTTTCAAGCTTTGTGTCCCTTTCTTTCCCTCTCCTTCTAGCTGCTCTAATCTCCCTTGTTTTTGTGCCTCCCTTGTTCATGCATGACCATTGACTGGTCAATATTAGTTGTTTTGACAAATATAGCCTTAAAAAATGGTCATGTGAGTTCATGTTTGAAATGTGTCGAAAAATTGAAAGCCGTTAGTCGCAGGGGACATTTAAAACCAAATTCTCATGCTTTTAGGCAACTTATTTCTCAAAAATATGTCCTTTCAAACTTATTCCTCAAATTCAATCACTTTCAAAAAATGTCATTCCAAATGACTTTTTCAAGTAAAAAAGAACTAATATAAGTTTAACGAAATTTGACATATTCTCCATTAAAGAATGAAAAATTACCAACCAGTATTACTTTTTCTCACAAAAAATCATTAAGTCATATCATTTTTATTTTATATCAATGAAATTATATTCTTGATATTTTTTTTCAATTAAGTCCTAAATTTCATTATATTCTAATTTTATCCTTACCCTTTAATTATTAAAACTCTTTAATTTTTTTACATTCTTAGAACCAATTAATAAGACAAAAATTTCTTGCTTACAAAACCAACATTGAAACACCATAAAGAAATAAAAAAAATTCAGTTAACATAAACTTCATGGTAAGATCCAAAGAAAATTCACATTTTCTTATTTTCTTATCTCATTGTGACACTCAATCTTAAAACCCGAGACAATATTTGCAAAGTATTTAATAAAATAAGAAAGGTTAAAAAAAAGGAACTACATCAATAATATGTGTTCATTAATTCCACTTTAATGTCGTTATTGATTCAAACATAATAACTAAAATAAATTCCTAACTTAATCATTTTAAATCCAATATAAATTAATAAAATAATTTAAAAACAATGAAAAGTCTCAAGGATGTGCTGTCGAAATTGACATACAAAAAAGAATGCAAAGTCATATAACAATTGAAATGCTCCAAGTGTGTGCTGCTTGATTGACATAAGAATGTTAAAAAATGAAAATGTTTTGGTAACTAAAAAATAAGGATAAAATTAGAATATAATTGAATTATGACTTAATTGAAATAAACTGTTAAAAATAAAACTTAATTAACAATTAATCAATCATTACTTTAATCATTGAATGAATAAGAAAGTGTTTTAGTGTTTTATTTTCTTATTCATTCATTACTTTAATCAATCATTTAAGCAATTTTTTTTTTGTTTGTATTCTCCAACACATATCAGGTAAGAAATTAACACCATTTTTTTAGCATAAGATTTGATTTACTTGGCATTCGAATACAACTGATGATGCTCGAAAATTATCGCCCAAGCCCAATAGAAATCGTGGTGAAGTTTTAAATTGATCAGTTGAGTTAGTGAGTGGATGCTATTCTGCAATAGGGGATTGCAATGTGAGTGGTTCACCTTAGCCGAATGACTAAGGCTACGTTCACTGTAAAAAGAGTCTCTTGCTCCCCAAGGATGTATATTATTTGATCAGAGGTTGATACAAGGGGACAACCTGTTCCGGTTGTCTTTCAGGGGTGAGAATTTTGCTCTATCTTCTGGTTTATTAGTAATTAGAGTGCTTTTAGGGGGATGAAGACGACTCTCCCTTTTTGCTGGGTGATAGTTCCTTATTTATACTGGGACATTCCTAGGGTTTTTAGTTGTTCTTCTCTTAGTGCGGATTCTGTGGATGCTTCGCTCTGCCTCCTGCTCCTTTCTCTGCCATCACTGCTTCTGTTCATCTGGCGCCCTTGTTGCCATGATTCCTAGTGGCTACGCGTTCCACTTTCTCTGCTCTAATATTACCGTAGGTGTCAGGGGTGGTCCCTGAATCTGTAGAATGAGTGGTCCCCGTGGGTGACTCAGGAACGACTTTTTGGATCTGGCTCCTAATCCTTGGGTTGTTCAGTAGTTGGGTCGGGCCTAAAGTATGGACCTTCTGTTGATGTTGGGCCTTTGTTTCTTGACCTTGGCCCTTTGGGCTCGTTGGGCTTCTGGGTCATAGGGGGCTATGCCTTGGATTTCGTCAACATCAGTTGCCCCCAGCCCCAGGTCATGAGGATATCGTCATCCCTGATCTAGGGTTAAAAACGTCTTTTTTGGGTTCATCGTGGACTGTTCTAAGATCAGCTGTGCTGGGCTATTGTTCCTGATTCGGGCAGGACTGTGCCATTGTTTGTCGGTTACGATGGGATGGTTGTACAATCATGTCAACAGCGGGTGAGCTTGTTGGTACGGCTCCTCTGGCATGCCTTATCATTTTCCTACCATGAATTAAATGCTTCACGTATTTACATAAATTGGGGGGAGTCCCTTGGCTTTTCTCGCCTGGTGATTTCAAATCCCATCCTCTTTCCATGTTCTTCTCCCCTTTTTAGGCCTTTGAAGTGTCTTGTTCCAGGCTTCTTGGTGTTTTAGGGCATCATCGTCTCCGGTTTCCTACTGCTTCTAGCGCTTCACTAGGTACATCCTCTTTTCCTTTTTCTTACCGCTTCGATTTGGATCCATTCAACCTTCCTTGGTGGAGTTTTGGATTTTATTTTCTGATTTAGAGGTTTAGTTACTTCCGAGAGCATTCCGACGACTTGTCTCGCCTTTTGCGATTTGTAGATTGCTCTTCTGTGTCGAGGGTACTCTCCTTGAAGGTCTGATGTCTGAAACCTTTGTTTTTAACGGATTGTCCCTTGCATCTACCCTCTCTTCATTTTAGTTTACAATCTGAGCTTTTGATGGAGAAATTTGTTGTTTCTTCTTCCAAGTCGAAGTTTGTTGATGAGGGGGCCTCGACGACTTCCTCTAGTGGTCATTCCTCTTCTGCTGGCGATGAAGCTTCTGGGTCTGTCCAGAAGTCTCATCCTCGGTGCCTCATGTATAAGTTAGGCCTCTTTCTACTTTGCCTCTTGGTCCTCCTATTCAGTCGAGGAAGAGGAAGTTTAAAACGATACCGCCCTTGTTCCTAGGAAGAAAACGGGTCGAGACCAATCACACCTGAACTGCTGTGCAAAAAGATACCTCTAGCTGTCTTGATGACGAGGACCTGGAGGATCTGAAACAAGAATATTGCTTCCCTGATTTTGTATCCTTACACCCTCTTGAGGAGCACGAGAGGCGCAATTCCTCCATCCACGGGTTAATCTGTTTCTACGAGTCCGCATTTTGGGCCGGCCTCCGATTTCTCGTTCATCCTTTTATAACATCAACCCAACTAGGTTTTCTCCTAACGGTTAGGGCCTCTAGTTGGTTTCCTTGTTCACTGGTTCGAGAGCAAAAATGACTCTTTTTCTTCCATCTAAAAATTTGCCTTTCTCTTCTAGTTGAAGTCTTCTCCATCTTTGGGCTTCTTGTATTTCGCCAAAAGGGTGAAGGCGAAGACTCTAATTTATGGGCTCCCTTCTTCCAACAAGGAGTAGAAGCCGAAGTTCTTCTTTGTCGGAGGCGACTTTTGGGAGTTGTCAGGGAGCCGGGTGACGTTCCTCGTATCCCCAGGTCTTGAGGGACTCCGAGGAATATCAGTAAGGCTAATTGGTCGGATACGTATTTTCTCTTTGTTTTTGCCTCCCTCATTTGCTCATGTTTTCATTTTGTTTGTAGATTTTTGTCCAGTACTTAATGATGTATAGGCTGCCAGAGTTGCCAAAGCCGAGGCCTTGGGGTTGCGGTTCTTTCCTAATTTGGTGACAGACGAAAACCTTGCTAAGCACAAACTTAGGCCACCGATCGACCAAGACTTGATCATGACATTTTTTTCGAACATTGAGCAGTCGAGGAAGAGGAGGAAGCATGTGAAGGAACCACCACCGTTGCCCAAGGAGGCACTGGCGTCTGGCCCAACACCCTTTTTCACATGGGGAGTGCGAGCGTATTTCTTCCCAATGGGATGCGGTTGCGGCCCTGTTACCTCCTGGATTGTCCAAGGGCGGCTCTTCTTCGGAGAGGACTCCTGCGGGGCAGTTTGGGGCTTTGGATGCATCTCTCGCTCCTCCTAAGCCAACCTCTTAGAAAGGCAAAAAAGGGGAGTCTGCCCCTTTAAGGTACAAGGCACAAGGGAGCGACTTCCTTCGCGTCCTCGAGGCCGCAATGACTGCCTTTCTGAGATGATCTCCACGTCGGATCCCCGGATGACTATGTGGATTTCTTTCAAGAGAAAAGTTCAGCATACCATCCAAGGTCTGGCCGAGATATTTTTCGTGTTCATTTCTGTCCTAAAATCCTCTTGGTTATTTCTTGTGTTGAATGTCTTTCTTTTTCTTCTCAGTCGCTCGCCTGTGTGAAGATGCTGGACTTTCATCATGAGCAGGAGCTCTTGGGGATCAAGAAGCTCTTGACACCATGACTGTGAGCAGGGACACTGCCAACGGGAAAGTGAAGCTTTTGGCGACAGAGGTTATCGAGTTGAAGAGACTTAATGATGAACTTGATTCCCGCCACAAGGATCTTATCAGGCTCAAGGACTCACAGGTGAAAAAGCTGGAGGCTGAACTAAGAGCCAAGGAGGCCGAGCTTAAAGCCAAGGATGCCAGAGTGTCTGAGCTTTTGAGCGAAAGCGCTTCTACCTTTGTAACAAGATTTGTGAATTGCAAGGAGCAGATGAAGGATGTTTTTTCTGATCTTGACTTGGATTCCCTCAGGCCTTAGCTAGGGTTTAAGAAGAGGGTCGAAGTTGAGGCGTCTAGTGCTAGGAAGAGGTTTGCGCCCGAAGCAGTGGTGACAGGCGGGTCTAGTGCACCGGCAGAAGTAGTTGGAGGGGGAATAAGATGTGGTAAAGAAAATGTTTCTTGAGGCTTCTTTGATTCATTGATGCCCCTGTTTTATATCGTTCTCTCCTCGCTTTTGATGGCTATGTAACTTCTCAATCAATGTATTTGCACTATTTCTTCTATTGAGACTACTATTGTTGCTTACCTAGTTTGTATGAATGATATGTCATTTGCTATATTCTCGATCGATTTCGTCTAACAGAGTTGCTATTAGGTGGTGGAATCTGTTCCTTGCATGATTAGGGTATGGGTGAGGTTATCCGAGCTAACCTTTTCGTGTGGCTTAGTTGGGTTGGTCCGAGCTAAGCACGCCTTTTATTGGGTATTTTTGCTTGGGTTTTTTTGGGGCTATTTTGGTCTTTTTCCCTTTCTTTTTGTGTACAACAGACTAAGAAAGTTTTATTCTTGCAAGAATGTGGGCCGTTAGAGGAGTTAGTAGCTCGTTGAACTTAGTGTCCTGTGAGCCCTGGTGCTGCCACGTGTCCCTCCTTTAATTTAATGCGAGGGACGTGCATTTAATGCATCCGGCGAAAGCGATGGGCACACAATTGTTGAGTCTATAAGTAGGAACTTCAGGAGAATGATTGTTTTTCCTGGACACCAAAAGAACTTTCACTCCACCTTCTTAGTGTGACGCCTTCTTCCCCCATCTCGTTTACTTGTTACTTCTATGGTCAGGACTCTTTCTTCACGCGACATAATGAGGCAGCTTTTTCTTGAAGTTGAGGTTAGTGAAGTCGAGGAAGAGGAGGCTCAATCCCTCGCTAGGCGTTTTGACTTCCCTCGTGGAGTGGTCATGCACCATGCAGCCTTACAACGTTTTCATTCTTTGGTCAGGGGCGAAGCTTGTTTCTTCGAGGTCCTTTTCCTGTTAGGGTTTTGGTTCCCTCTTCCCTCCTTCATATTGGAAGTTTTTCATTTTTTCAGTTTTTGCCCCACTATGCTTCTCTTAGGCGTTAGGGGGTCTTGCTGGCTTTCTCGGAGGCATGGGGGAGACTATTCCCCCAAGCTCGAGCCATTGTGCCAGAGTTCCTTCACTTCTATCGTCATGAGGAGGCCTTTGAGTTTTATCATCTTTTTCCCAAGCGGGGAGGGGAAATCCCTATCCCCGATCTCCCTTCAGAGCTGGAGAGATAGAGGGGAAGATACTTCTTCATTTTTGGAGATGGTTGGGAATACGGGGCTTATTTCTCGGCATTGGTGAGAGTCCCTATAGAGTGGGGGCAATGCAGGAACCTAGGTGAGTTCATATCCGTTGGTGTGGCCCCGTGACATCGTTTGTTGTCGCTTCCCTTTTCCCTCTGGTAATGACCTTATTACTGCTATGTTTCTTTGTTGTAGGTAATCTTCTACCTCTATCCGGAGAGGAGTTGGCTTGGGCTAATCAGGCCCTCACTCGTTTACCATTCTCATACACTGAGTTGATGCACCCCGAGCTGGCCTTGGCGCCAAGCAACCATGAGTATTTGGCGTTCGGCCTGTCGCCATGTTTTGGGTTTGTTTAGATCTTTACCCTCTTCTGTGCTTTACTGGTGCAGTGTCCTCGTACCTATTCACTGAGCAGCGCGTGATATTGGAACAAGTGGGTTAGAGAATGCGGGCTAGGAGTTCGGAGCCTGCGACAAAGAGGGCCAGGTTGGGGGAAAGCAGCTCGGGTCCGACTGTGGACGCATATGCGTTTCTAGGGGGTTCTGGTGTTGGTGACGAGGCCCCAGGTTGTGGGGGTGTCAGATCCCAAGCCTCTGTCTGTTGCCACGGCTGGTACTATTACGAGTAACCCGGGGCAGGGCAAGTTCGGCTAGGCTCTTTTCTTGCCGGAGTGGTAGGTTCCAGCTCAGACCTCGCCCGGCTGGCCTTGGCAATTGACCCTGAAGGGAGCTTGCTGAGGGACGTAGGTTGTAGCAGTCGCGCGTTGATGGAACTGATCTCCTAAGCTGACTTGAGGCGCTCTGTAGACCTCCCATTCCAGACTCGCAGTTGAGAAGCGTTGCATGTCATTCTCGAGGTAAGATTCACCTTTCCTTGTGTTCCCCGTTACCTTTGAACTTTCAATGCCGTAACTCCTGTCTTCGTTTTCAAGTGGCCACGCACGTCTGCGCCCTTGGGAGGGAGATTCATCTTCTGAGGAATGATGCTCAACGGAGGGCGGTGGAACTCTAGGAGGCTCGTCTAAGTAATTCCAAGCTCCTGAGATGGAGTCTGGCCACCGTGGAGGAGCTGGAACGAGCTCTTGATCAGCGGGCCCAGATATTTAGGCAGTTGATTGCTAGTACTTCTATCGAGGTGTGCCTTCGGGATGAGTTAGCTCGCTCAAAGGAGGATTACGATGCTCAGGTCGAGGACTCCTCTATCGCCCGATCTTTGTTAGTGGATCAGCTGAAAGAGTCTCAGGCCACCCTTACCGAACTAAACATCTCATTGGCTGCTGAGCGCCAATTGGTCGAGGATTTACGGAATGAGATCGTGAAAGCCAGGTTGGAGGCGGTTAGGGCCTTTGTGGACGAGTTCTTTAATTTTGCCGACCAAGCTATTGAAAGGTTTCCTGGCCTTGATCTTGAGCAGTTTTGGCCGCCGTTTGATGTCCCACCTGGTGATGCTCCTGATGTTGCTCCTCCTGTTTCTAACCAACCTTGAAGACCCGATTTTTGCTGCTTTATTTGTCCAGTTGTTGCTTTTTTTTTGTAGACACTTCTTTCCTTTTGTAATGAAACTTTCCATCCTGCTTGTGGTGGAGTATTTTTGATGTGTCTGTTGGTGTTATACTTCCTTGCCCCTTAACTCCAAGGAGGTTTTGGCCTGTTTAGAGTAGAGTTGTCTTTTGAGTTGCTAGCTTAACTGGCCACCCCTCACGTGATTTTTTCCCTGTTTTGGGAAACATTACTTGTGACTGTTCACTTCCTGTTGCGGCGTATGACGCTGCTATTTATTTAAGTAAATCCTCTGGTAGCTCAACAACCTCCCTGAATCTCGCGCCCTTACTTAATGCTATCTTGTTTGAGGAGATCCAACAGTCTCCCCTATGTGCTATATGTATTCCCACGTACTTCAAAACTCTATGTTTCCATCGATTTCTAAAGACCTTTCTTCTTTGAATTTGCTCTCCTTCGGTTCTTCCTTTTAGTATACATGACTCCCGCTCGCCTATTCAAACGTCGTACTCGGGAGTATTTGAATGGTGAGTGGTATTTCATTTTCCTTCTCTCCTCTTTGCTCACTGCAACGGATGTTGACAATATAAAATGGAGGTACAACTTCCCTAAGGATCTGGGGGTGCCTTCGAGTGTGGTTTCCGACTTCCCCTTCATCCTGACATCGTCTGCGTCATTTCTCTTCACGGCTTGTGTCCCTCCCATCTTTCTCCTGGGGCATGGGCTACCCTAGTTAGCTTTTTTATCTTTTGGCGCATGCAAGACTTTGACGTCTTCCCTACCATCTCCGAGTTCTTCTATTTCCTTGATCTCTCCTTTGACTTCCCTCATTTCTTCATCTCTCTTTCTTTTAAATGGTATTTTCACCCACCGATGATTGCCAACATCCCTTCTTCCCTTGAGGGGTGGACCTAGCGCTTCTTTTTCACTTTTAGAGATTCTTGGGAACCCGCTGTTAGAGAAGACCGTTGTGCCTGGGTTCTCTGCTCCTAGGCGAGCTTCCGGGAACAGGGTAAGCATCTTGGTGGTTTCTACCAACCGGATTCCATTGGCAAATGCCTTGTTAACCCTGTTTGTGTTGGCCTTGTTCTTGTGCAGGTATTCCTAGTCTTACTCCGTTGGAGGCGTTTAACGTCGGTATGGTCGAGATGCTTCTCTCATTCCCTACTCTGCCCTTGTTACTCCCCAAATCTTATTCGTTACGGGATAGGGGGAAGCGCCACCCCTTTCTAACGAGTCGGATGAGGCGGGCCTGGATCCAAATTCGTCATGCGAGCGGCGTGTTGAGCTGAGTGCCCTCAAGAAAAGGCTAACAGAGGTGTAGAAGGAGAGAGACAATCTGTTGGAAGAAAATTCACAGTTGAAGGAGGTGAATGTTGAGCTAGAGATAGGAGATCGCAAGTTGAAGAGGGTTACTGCGGGAGGAACTGCTGAGGAGGATTTGAGGAGCCCGTGATGTTTCTTTTATGTCCATGTCTGAAGTGTTTTTTTTTTTTGGTACTGCTGTAGCTTTTATATCCCGGTGGGTACGAACCCTTTTTCTGTAATGAAATTTCCTGGCCATGGGCCTTGACTCACTTTTTGCTGAATGATATGGTGGGAGTCCCTCTCCATCGTTGGGTATCTTTCCTTGGCTCCTCGGAGGGCCTTGCTGCAGAAGTGGACTAGCTATTGGAATCTCTCTTTGTCCTTCACAAGGGTGCCACTGACTGAGAATTCGGACACGGCTAAGTAGAGGGTTAAGACCTCTCCTTCCAAAGGGATCACTAGCACGGGCGGGGAGCCAAGCAAGCCTTAAGGGCCAGGAAGGCTCCTTCGTATTTCTCGTCTCATCGAAAGGCCACCTTTAGGACCTTGAAGAAAGGATGCCATTTGTCATTAGAGCGTAAGACGGACCTCTTGAGCGCTGTTATTTTCCCGGTTAGGCGTTATATTTCTCGGGTGTTGGTGGGAGGTTTCATTTTGAGGACAGGCTTCACTTTTTGGAGGTTTGCTTCGATACATCTGCTGTTGACTATGAATCCCAGGAACTTTCTTGCCAACACTCCGAATGCGCACTTTGCTGAGTTCAGCTTCATTTTGTACTGGCACATAATGTCGTAGGACTCTCTGAGATGATGGATACGAGACTCAG
>CM042195.1:13025248-13037394 GCA_023539305.1 Ilex asprella | reverse complement strand
ATATATATATAAAGCATACCGAAAGAGTGGTTATGACATCAGAAGTGGGCAAGCAACAAATGAATAAAAGTTTGGGAGAGTCTCCATAAAGCATAAAGAAAGAGTCAGACAATGTGGAAGAAATACTTTAAAGTAACTAAAAAATCTGATCTATGAAAGTCAAGGGTTCAACTTGAAGCACCACATGCACGTGATGAAGAGTTAGACAAAGTAGCAGAAACAATTTAAAATTAAAAATATTTGTTTGTGTAATAAGTTAAGGGTTCAACTTTAGTGGACACCAAATCTATTTAGAGAGCTCTAGTTAGTCTTTTTTTTTTTTTTTGATAGTCATCTCTAGCTAGTTTAGATCAGCTTGGCTACAATCACTTTTGGGACGATTAACATTAGGTTCAACGGTACGTCTCTAAGATACACTTTGAACCTAATCGGCAGGCTCCATAGCCATCAATGCTGCCACCAGTTCAAGCACCAAAAGGCAAATGCACAACAATTGTCAAATAAGCACAATGCTCTACACTTTACATTTTTCATCACAATTTTCTTTATTTCTTACTTCATAGATACCATAAATTTTGCAACTAAGAATAAGTACAACATCATTTATATCATAAGGGTTTTCGGGGAATTGATAATTAGTTTAACGATTGTCCTCCAGGATCTTACCATTTGATCATCAGTGAGAGAGATTATTTATTTAAAATGACAAGCAATAAACCAAAAGAGGGCGAGAACACAAGATATAAAACCAACCTTCGAGTACTAATCCATCCGCATAGATGGGGTGTAATCCACTGTGAACTCCTCGGCATACCCATCAAGTACCCTTGCAAAAACCATCACGTCCTATTTCCAACACAATGCCTTTCACAATCCAAGAGAAACCACCATTGAATTGATTCCCGATAAATTTTAAAACCAACAATAAAATTTCACATATACGTGAATTAAAAGAATTATACAACCTTAACACGAATCAACTCATATTGAATTAACAAATAACTCAATGATAACAATCTTCATGGGTACTCATCCAATTTTAAAAAATGGAATACATACCAAGATTCAATATTTTGAACATCTGAAGCTTTTGGATATTCATTGTATTCCAACTTCACATTCATCGTAGCACAAACAGCCCCAAACTTCAACCTCATGGCGTCCACGAGATTAGTCACTGACTCGAGTTATGATGACTAAAAAAAATTTGACGATTAGTTTGATGAATTAATCGACTGAAAGGGGAGATAAAAAAGGGGAACTTCAGCTGAAAAAGAGGGAGATGAAGGGGTGGCAATGAGTGTTAGGTTCTGATCTGAAAGAGAGAGGTGAAGATGTAAAGAGATTGGATAATTGATGTGTTTTTTTAATCAACAAAAAAATTTATTTATTGTGGGAGGGAATGAGTTATAAACATTTTAGAGGTAATTAATAAAATTAAATATAATTAGCTTCATACTAAAAGAAGGCAAAAAGATATTGGGGATATGATTGATTTAATATCAATAGTTAAGGGAAAAGTGGAATATAAATATTTTTCAAGTATTCCCACTTTTTAAAGTAGTATATATATAGATATAGATTAACATAATATTTGTCAAATAAGCTAGTTTGAAAAAAAAATAGTAAAAAAAATACTCAATATTTTAATTGAAATCTATATTATTAACATAATGTTTGCAGTTATTTTTTTTAAAAGGGTTACAACGCGAGGATATATTTCGATATCACACATAATCTAATCTTTCATCCTTCAGGGGCGTTGTGTTCGATTAGAAAAACATAGTTTTCAGGATAAAAATATTGAGTGTATCCGTTATCCATATTATCGTGTTGATATACCGTAACCATCTATATAATAAGATAGTTAAGTTTTTGAATTTATGGGGCATATTTTTCCCCCAAATTTTACAAACTTAACACAAACACTCCACAACACATAGCGACACACAATTCAACTATACACACATAATATCAAAGTTTAAGAGACAGTGACTTCAATCACGGATATGACTAGTCCAATGATAAAATCCCACATGAGGTAGTTACTACATGATATGGATGAATAGTTATACATGATATGAATGAGTAGTTATTTAAATATGTGACATCCACCTATTCACATGCTATTTTATCATTGGATAGTTACACTATGCAAACATGATGACATAGTGTAACAGTTACGCCCAATATTTTCTCGATTTTCAGCCGGTCAAAAATAAATTGTTAATAGTAAGACTAATTTGCTCCAATAAAATTTTAATAGAAATTTCCCATTTTTTTTGTTTGCAGCCTTAAAATGTAGTGGGTTTTAGTGTCAATTACAACAATATTAGGGATACTTGTGTTGTTTCCGAAAGTGTTGAGGAGTATATTGATTTTTGTCCCTTTATGTTTCAGTTAATACATTTTGTTGGTTTTTTCGCTGGCGAATCGGTCTTGGTCGGAGCGTAGGCCTCGTATCGCGTTTCTTGGCAGCCGGAGATCGTCGGAATGATCAGCGTTCTAGCTCAGGTCAGCAACAATCCTATTTCATATTCTATCTGATCCAAACTATTTCAATCATCAAGCACTCTTTCTCCATTTAATCACATAATAAACTCGTGCAAATTAATGTTTGGGATTTTCGCAGGAGCGTCTACTTGGCGCTGCACTGGGAAGCATATTCACTGGAGTCGTCGTTTTCGAGCAACGGAGAAGCATTTACCGGACAATCGCGGAGAACCAATCTCAAATTACGCCTCAATCTCAGGTAAATTTCAGAACTCCTATTTGGTACCTCTGAAACCCTAAAATTCGTAGACAGTTTATGGTTAGTGATAGTCCTTGCAACTTGTGTGCTAAACATTATCTATATAATTCATACTAGGAAATTTCGTGTGCCAATTTTTTATAATGATCTAGTTTAAGACAGAACGTTAACAACCTAGGGGCTATGTCAAATAAACACATCCACTGAATTTCCACGAAATTTCTTAGTATGAATTATATATATATGTATATGTTTTTACTTGCAAGGAAATGGAGATATGTTTTGCCTATTAATTTTCCATGATATACCTGTTTATCATTTAATCTGATTTGAAGACACATCAATGTTATTGCTTTCATCAGTGTTAAATTTATTATTATTGATTTTTTTTATGCTTTGAAGGTTTGGTCTCCATGGGCTTCCATTTAATGCCTAACATTATGTCTTTGCATAGTAGTATAGTACTAGAAATTGAAGCACCGATTGTTGAGTGCAGATTGTGGGTTTATTTGGGCTTTATTGAGCTGTGAGGAAGGTTGTGTTGGAAAACCATGAATGATAGAATTATAGGGATTGAAGCCTGGGGACTAAAGGAGTTTTCATTTCAGTTTAGTAGTGTTAATGATGTTTAGTGAATGGACGCTGATTATCTATCATGTATTGATGGTTATTCATACTTAGTCCATGTGCAGTTACAATGTAAAAGAAGTGACATGTTATCACAAATGATGACGCATCATTCAACTTTGCCTGATGCATGGCAGTTCTGGTAGTTGTTTAGTGACTGTCACCGCTTTAACCATCTCTTATTCTCCTTACCTCCTTGAGTATTGGTCATATTTGGAACATTTTAGCTAGATTCTTTTGTAAGTGCTTGAGGTCTTCCCATGCCTTCATATTCAAGAATTTAGGGAGGGATCAATCTATGTGGAATCCATTGACTTGTATGGTTGGAAAGAAATACAGCAGAAATAATAGTCAAGAAGTGATGAAGTAACAAGGGGACAATCCTCCAAATTTTGTGGAAAGAAAACTCCAAGCAATGTTGCCTGATGTTAAAATAGGGATAGATAAATTGGTCTCGTTTAATGCAACTTTAGAAGGAAGCAAAACAAATACAGCAGAGAACAAAAAATTATTTGTGTTCTCATATTTTTGTTTTACTGTTCTCTAAGATGAGTGTTGGTTATTAAGCAAGAAAAAGTTTTACTTTTCCTTGTAGCTTTATAGTTAGTGATTACCACCACCATATTTCCACCATCCCTCGCCTACTTTCTTTTTTTACAGATACTATTCTTTTGCTTACTATATGTTTGCCATTTCTGTCGTAGGTGAAGAACCTTTGGTATATTCTTTATATTTTCCTTGTAATAACACTTTTGCATAATGCCAAAAAGGGCAAAATGAAAATGAAAATTTGCTTAGGAAGAGCATAGCCAGATACTGCTATGTGTGTTAGACTATTTGGCAACCCTTGTGTTACTTATCAAAGGTTTATATTTCTTTTGACATAAAGTGACTTGACTCTACCAGCCATTTAAGATTCCCAGCTATGATTTCTGTGATGTATTGAGACTGTTTTCATCTTATTTGTGAGCCATAGATGTAGCTAAGATAATGTTCACAAGTATGTTCAGAAACTCTTTAAGTGGACCATCCACCTGGTATTCAACCTAAATGTAAAGGCATCTAATGCTTGCGTTGTTATTCCTTCTGCATTCGTGCATAGGCACCCATACACTCATATATCACATTGAAAAGAGAATTCTGTAAAATGGGTTATTTTTGCCTCTCAAGATCTCCCCTGGAATGCAATTTCCATGAAAATTCAATCACTATGCCCCCAACTACTAAACTGTTGATATGTGCATAAATTTTAGAAGGCCAATCTTGGAAAGGTTCGCTACAACTAAATTTCTTGTAGTAATTGCATAAGATGATTTTGCATTACGTCTGGCAATATCTGGTTGGACCGGAACCTGCAGAGTTTAGAATGGGCTTACTTTTACCCAATGAGGCTTACTTTAAGTTAACTTGAACTTGTTATATAGGACTGTTCAGTGTGCTCGGGTTTCTCTAGAAGCGTCAAAAGATGCTCCGATAATATTTCCATAGTACTTGAAAATTTTCAGTTTTGCCATTTGATATTTTATGTGTAGAAAATTATATAAGGGAGGGACTGAGGTGTTTGCCTTTGTCAGTGTCAGTATATGTGTCATTATCAGTTTTGTGGCTGTATGCTTGATCTTCTGTCTGGTTTCTTTGATCACTACCATTATGAGAAATATCTAGCTATAGTGTGACTTATATAGGATGCTTAAATTAAGGATATGATAAGTTACGTGAAATTAGTAACTCAACATGCTATCTATCTTCATTGAAAGTTTTATGGTGTCCCTGCATTATATTAGACTGTCTTTTTTGTAAACTTCCAGATGGGAGAGCCTATTTTTGGGGAGAAATCTCATTTTGAGCTTGCACATCTATGGAACAAAGCAGTGGATCAAACATTGGGACCTGTGATCGAGTCTCTCTGCTCACGCGGATGGTAGAAATGTTAATGATTCTTACTATTAACACAAATGTATTCCTTGCCATTTTGTGAGTGTTAGACATGCAATTGCATGCCCGTTTGTATCTTCAACTTCTGACTTACTAAAGAAGCAAATCACCTTGGTGAGGGATCTTTGTAACATTTCTTATTTTAATTGTTCTGGCTGCCGTTATTGATATTTTAAGCTACTGCCACAATCTTAATTGTTTTGATTTTAGAAGAAACAAAACTGTGGGATAGCTTTCGAGCTGTCGTAAGCTAGATTTTTCTGTCATTGTAATTTGATATGAGCAGAGCTTTATGCTGGGCAAAGCTCAGCTCCCGTAATGCTGAGGAATTCATGCTGAATTACCATCAGAGCTTAGCTCAGCTCACAAAAATTCCAAGGCCTAGTGTGCTGGTTGCTTACCCTAAAGTTGCTTCATCCCTTTTGGCCATCTACCAGATAGAGGCTTTTGTGGTGTAGGATCCTGGTCCACTTCTGATTGAGTCACCTAGTAAATGGTGCTTGCCACTCTGAGCGAAGACTGGAATTGGAATTTCCTGGTTCTTATGGACTAGCATCATCTAAAGTTTTAAAGCATCACTCCCAATCTGCCAATGAAGGTAATGAATCACTCAATTTCCTTATAAATAGTGAATCCTTTGGTTTTGACCTAAGACAGTGTGCTTAATCGATGATCTTGTATGTTTGAAATCGATCTTCTACACTATTTTGAGATTTCTTTGAAATTTTGATGACTATGTGACTGATAGAGCAGTTGGTATAGGATATATCTGTTTTGTTCTGAATTTTCTGCTTGGTGAAAGAGCTATTTTTGCATTTTTGTGCGAGTTATTAGCTATAAATACTTTTTGTATTGAATTTGTAGACTTAAAGCATTGCCACCATTGAATTGGTTGTGGGCCACATCCAACACTGTCGCCAACTCCTAACATAATAATAGCAGTGAATTAGGTCTCAAAGTATGTCTTAATAGCATTGTTCTAAGTAACACTGTTTTATTGTCCTTATTAGTTTACAGTGGTTGTTTGGTATCTTTCAGATATTTCTTGCACTGTTGTTCTTTGCAGGAGTTTAAAATTTTTGTGGTCTCCTGCCTTAAAGTAACAAAAATGGGGGTGGATTTGTTCATATCATGTAGGCAAGAATGAAGAATGCAGAATAAATTGTAACTAATTACTGCATACTAAGAAAGATCATAGGTACATAGCAGAACCCAAAACATTAGAGGAGGAACGAAGAAGAAAAAGATGTTGGGGAGTGGGTGATAAGGCTTAGCATATCAGGCATCAGGTTGAACAGAATTGCTTCGACTAAAATTGGATCGACGTGTGATCGCCACATAGTAAACACCCATTGCCAAAAGCACAGAAAATACAAAACCAAACACAATGCCAACAATCCCACCAACTCTCATTTTGCTCCCTTTGGTGTCGGGGGTTGATATGCTATCATGTGCCAGAGTTGACTGCACAGTTGCTGCCAGAGTCAATGGAGAGCAATTTGATGCAGCACACGGGTTTTTAGAACTCGGCTGCTCAGTGTTCGGGTGAAAGAATTCGAATGCTGATGGTGAGAAAGCCACAGGGTTCTCATAAGTAATCCCGTGGGGTGCTCGATCCTGGGATCGAGCAATGAACAGCATGGAAAGTAGAGCAAAGGCCAGGAGAGAAGCCATGGGTGTCATCTTCTTTGATTTAGGGATACTAAGGTAAGAGGGCAATATTGCTTTTCATTGTGGTTATGTGCATGCTGTGGACTGGCTTTTATAGGCTCTTGAGTGAGTGGTGGTTGCTTGGACTTTAATTTTGTGATGGCAAAGACTGTTCGAAGGAGGGAACAGAATGATGAATACTTGTTCTATGCCATCACTTGATTAAGAAGATGGTCTCCCTGAATTGCCTTTACATGGTCAACCAAGTGTTAACCTTTTTTTTTCCCCCTTGTAGTATATTTGTTACACTTTGGAAAAGATGCAATGTTAAAAGGGGTTTCCTCAAAAAGGTTGCTCATTGGCATGGTACTGTATGGGGGCACAGTCTCTGCCATTTACTTTGATATATATATATATTTTTATTAGGAAGGCACTGGAACCTGGTTCAACGACGGTTCCAGGCTGGGGCTACAACAGATCAGAAGTTTGAAATATTACATGAAATTATATATTTTTTTTCCAGTGAATTTTACAATTACATATAGTTCTCTCCCTGATTTGTTCACTTTCACAGGTATCTTCTTAAAAGACTTCTCTTAAAGGTTATCCCCTATGCCTTACTAAGATAATTTAGGTCATTTTATACTTCTACCTTGCTATTGCCATATCCATCCATTGGATCCTGAGAAGGGTTTGTTATGGAAGCTAGGTAATGTCTTGAGGGCTCAGTTGTCCTTCAGTTTTCTAGCATAAGCTCATTATTAAGTTGGTGTCTCATTTCGGCCCTCAATATTATGTTCTCTCTACTTTGAGTGACGTTTCAAATTATTCAAATAGACGTGTGGGGTCTGGGATTATATGATATGCCATCCAATTAATTGTCTTAATTTTTTTAGTATAGCAAGCTTATTACATTCCAAACTCGGAAGATTGTGTTAGATAACTGATTGTCAGTCAGCGTAACATTTTTCAGGTCTACTATTAACAATTATACAGTGCATGAATGAATCTATACATTACATGAGCTCATGCTAAAGGAGCAATAAACCAGGTGGCATTTAAACATGTATACTAGTTTATTAATGTTATTATGATTACACCTGTTACTTTTACCATCATTTTTGGTGGGGGGGGGGTTTGGGGGTGTTGCTTAGCTTGAAGGAGCAGCAAAGGGCATAAGCAAATACTATATTGGTTGTGTCGTGTATAATTATATTGTGTAGTCTTTGTCATCTGCCCTAGAGATTATTGCAGAGCACAACTCACAAGCGCATGCTGAAACTGAAATCAATGCAACCTTCATCCCCAACACCATCTGGTATTATTAAAATCATGCCCTTCGACCATGCTCTCTCTCTCTCTCTCTCTCATTATTAAAATCATGTGAAGTTCATTGAACATTTGCACAAGTTAAATGGGCCTTCAGTATTCACAAGTTTTCGGCATTCTAGTCACAAGAATTTCCCATATGTAATTAAAGAAGAGGGGAAAAAGAAAGTGTTACTTTTAACTGGATTTACCTTGATACCATTATTCTGTACGTTACTATACCATTCCAAGGAAAAATAAGGAAAATCAAAGGAGCAAGTAACGAGAGAAGATGGTGGGACTACCCTAACCCCTAGTGAAATAAATCTACAATACTTGGGCTTGGTTTCCTAGGCCCAGATTGGGACATTCTCGCATCCCATTGTTATCAAGGCTTCACACAAAAATCAGGTATAGAGATGTAAGGTTGTGAATGGCGTACAATAAACCACTTCTAACATATTGCAAGCAGGAAATGAAAGATTAGGAAAACATGAGGGGGTGGGGTTCCCTTTTTTTTTTTTTAAGCTTTGGAGAGAGAGAGAGAGAGAGAGAGAGAGCCCACCCCCAAACTTAAGACCATGTGGTAGGAGCAAACCGATAGCCGGAACAAAGTGTAGTAAAGCAAAAGGAACATGGACGTGTGCTGGCCTAAATCACTAGAGGGCCCCGAGTCTAGTATATCAATTGGCAGCTACATACTAAAACTTAGGGCACTTCTGTAGGGCTTCGTGGTTCTAACATCTATTCCTTGAAGGAGGTCAACTTTGTCGGATTAAACGGTTATGAGTTGACTCTAATGGTTTTGTATAGAAAATCAATAAATACGCACATGATTCGTTTAAATAAATGGATGAAAATTTTCAAATCGAACACGAATTTTTTATTAAACGAATTACATGGCACGACATGATTTATTTAACCCGTTTAAAAAATAAATCGGGTTGGACAGGATTATTTATAACACGATAATTTTTTTAACTCGTCGCCCTTTTGATCTGTTTGTCATTAACAAAGTTGTATAAGTAACTATTAAACATACCTGCTAACAAATTAACAAAATATGAATACAAAAATTTATCATTAAAGTTTTTTTAAACTGATCAAAATAATAACTGCATACATCATTCTGGCTAAATTCTTTTTTTGAATAATTATTAATTTTATTTAAATAACAAACGGATTGACATGTCTTATCTGAACACGATCCGCTTATTAAACGGGTCTGACAAGTCTACTCATTTATTATCCAAACTATATAAAACATCACTCAAATCCACTTAACTCCATGTCGATTCGTGTCAATTAATCTTGTTGCGTTGATTTTTGAGCTGCCAGAAAAACAATTTCTCGCAGCAAAACTGCTGATTTGTTTAAGGAATTACAATTGTCAAGCTTAATTGGGTTACTTGCATTTACTTTACTTTTAACTTTCTGTACTTTCAATAAAATAAAAACTTAAAAAATAAAATAAAATAAAAAAACGATAAGTTAAAAGAAAATATCCAAACAAAAACATAAAAAATAAAGACAAAACAAAAACAAAAGTAAAGAAGTACTTAAAAATGTTATCAAATCGTACTGAAAAGGTGATTTTTACGACTTTTGTCTATTTTTTCCCTTTTTTCAATCAAATTTGAGCTAAAAAAATATTATTCTTATCTCATAAATCATTACTTTATTGATTTACATACCTTTTAATTTCTTTACAAAAAATCAGATCGGATGTTTCGAGTACTTGACCGATGTTATTGGTATTCATAGTGTTATTATTTGATCATAAAACTCCACAACCTGCTTAATACTTTTGCCATGGACCAAAAATAATATTTTGTTCTCTTTGTATAGGTTTCAGACTTGTCATTGACAGAAAAACAATGCCGACCACATTGTCACGTAGCTATGCTTGAAAGCTGCTGATATTTTGAATAAAAGCATCTGTATCATTCTTATTATTCTGATCCTCGATCATCTATAGTTAAACAGTATATCTATCAGTCTTGTCGTCTTTGTGAAAACTACATAATTGCAGAAACCTCTCTCTCTCTCTCTCTCTCTCTCTCACACACACACACACACAGAGAGATAAGAAAGTCCAAGGGCAAATGCCCACCTTCTGCCATAAATTAAGCAAAAAAGTGCATCATCAAACACCTAAACCCTCAACAACTTATGCAATAATGCTAAAAAGTCATTAACGAAGGAACAAGATAAGATTGATTAGCTAACCCTCAATTATAGAAAATACCCACATGGATGAGGAACACCCAACACTTTTAAAAAAGCAAGGTATCCCAAAGCTCTATTGACCTAACGTTGTTTCTTTCCCTTTATTTTTGCCCCAAAGATCAACTACTTTTAATGATAAAATATATAATGCATCATCAGGGTTGAAGAATCATCACCACTAAAGCCAACTCACCATTATCTCTTTGGGTACTATTTCTTTATACTGTTGTGCTCTTAGATCAGTATTCAATAGTAACATTTTTAAAAATAGCAGGATAAGAAAGTTTGGGATGAAGCCATAGGATTAGGAAAATGTGTACCATTTAATATCCATATGAAAATGACTCCCAAAGAGATCAGATGAAATCAAGAAAGGATTGGGAGATAAGATGCTAGTTTAAGTGTTCTTTTTTTTTTTTTTGGGTTCTAACATTATTTCAATCTAATGGAAGAGAGAGAGTTCTCGAAGCATATGCTGATGCCACAACTTTCTTTCATAACTCAAGCGATAATAGATATGAATTGTAAACTTAAATGTCTTGAGTGCGAAACTTGACAATCATTCGTGTCCATATTTTAAGAAATTTATATCTCATGAATACCCTAATCCCGACGTTAATGACCTAGTTTTGACCGGAACGGAAAGAGGATTAATCGAGAAAGGTCGGCCCTATAATTTGGCCGAAGAAGCGATCGTTTTAGGCCCCATTTTTTATTAGTCATTAATATGATCCAAATCAAAAAATTAAACTCAAATAAAATTAAGTCCAACCAAAAAAGTCATACGTAATTCAAACTAACAAAAGATTTCTAACAAAACTAGCCCCAAAAGTGTTTGTGGCATATCAAAGTAAAAGACTCACAATCCATTTGGTTAAAAACATAAAATTTTAACAAAAACCAAAAAAAATAAAAAAATTCTAATTGTCACAAGCCAAAAAAAAAAAAGTCAATAATCAATACAATTAATTACTCTTTTTAACCGGTCAATTACATCAATCAAAGACACTCTCTCTCCCATCTCTCTCCTTTTAAAACATCAATCCCCCCCTCTCTCTCTCTCACACACACACACACACAAAAAATTAAATTTTGTTTCCAACCAGTAACAAAATAAAGGATTCTCTTTCACCTTTGGCTTGTAACCGCGTTTTTAATTAACGCAACAATGATCATCAAATCAGCCCTAGTATATTATTTTATGCTCGCACTTTCTCTTTTTCAATGTTATTTTGTACAAATATAATTTCAATCAATTTATTCATATTAATATCCTAATTTTAGGAATGCTAATGATAAAATTAAGTGCTATTGCTTTATAATTTTGATTTTTATTAAGTTTTTTATTTGATTAATTTATAAAAAAATTGGATTGTCAAAAAACTGTGGCTAATAAAAAAAAATTCAAATATAAGGAACTTAAAAAAAGAGAGAAAATAGAAAAACTTATTGAATCATAAAAAAAAAGATCTCTTAATAAATTTATTATTAGTAATAAAAAAATAACAAAAGATTCAAGTGAAAGTTTTGAAATAAAAAAGTGATAGATTTTAAATAATTAGAAGATATTGAAATTATACGATGAAAAAATAACGAATAAAATTTTTACAATGATGGTCGAAAATGTAATGTAATAATTCTTGAT
>CM042195.1:12980042-13009396 GCA_023539305.1 Ilex asprella | reverse complement strand
ATATACCACTGAAGTTGTAAATATTCCGAATATTTACAACTTCAGTGGTATATTTACCAAATTTGTGGGAATATTTACAACTTCGGTGATATGTTTACCAAATTTGTGAAAATTTTTACAATAGTTTCAAATATTTACTACTTCATGGGGAGATTTGATCGATCGTGGGGATATTTGATCGATCATGGGGAGATTCGATCAATACTTGGGACTTCTGCAACATATTTGATCGATCGAACATATGTTTGATCGATCAAATTAAGATCAATTGTTTTTAATACAACTTCAATAGATCATTTATCACTTTAATGGTAATATTTACAACTTTAGTGGATTTTTTACTACATTTGTGAAAATATTTACAATAAAAAATGAATATTTACTAGTCCATGATCAATCAACTAGTCCATGATCAATCAAATATGTGTTTGATTGATCATGGACTCCCATACCAAAAAGGAGAACAAAATTACAACATTAGTGAAAAGTTTTACAACTTTAATGGATCATTTACCACTTTTATTATAATATTTACAACTTTAGTGGATTGTTTACTACATTTGTGAAAGTCTTTACAACAAAAAATGAATTTTTACTAGTCCATGATCGATCAAATATGAGTTTGATCGATCACGGACTCTCATACCTGAAAAGAGAACAAAATTACACCATTAGTGGCAATATTTACAACATAAATGGATTATTTACTACATATATGTGAATATTTACAACTTTAGTGGATTGTTTATTACATTTGTAGAAATTTTAATTCAATTGATACATTACAAAAAAAAACTAGTTCATGATCGATCAAATATGTTTTTGATCGATCAAATCCCACTTGCCCTTTCAAAAACATGAGTTGTTATTGAATTTAATCGATCAAATCCATATTTAATCGATCAAAGTAGTTTATGATCGATCAAATATCCTCACGATCGATCAAATCTCTCCATTAAGTTGTAAAAATGTCCCCATTAAATTGTAAAAATTTTCACAAAATATGTAAACATACAACTGAAGTTGTAAATATTCTCACAAATTTGGTAAATATATCACTGAAGTTGTAAATATTCCCACAAATTTAGTAATTCATCAATTGAAGTTGTAAATATTATCCTAAAAGTCAATAATGACGGCTTTCTTTATGTCTTATCTGTCATTTTTTTATGTTTTGTCTGTCATTTTAATGTCTTGTTCATTGTAAATAATCCATTAATTTAGTAAACTATCTACTAATATTGTAAGAGGGAATTTTCAGTATGATACCGAAAAATCCCTTGGATGTACCGTAGCCAACTCCCTTCTTTGCAGGCAAACACCAGAATTCCATTAGCATTGATTCATTTCCTCACAAAATATCATTTTTTTCTACAAGGCAATTAATACCATACAACTTAATTAACACACTCTTCAATATCAGACAATTCCACTAATTCACACCTATCTCTCTTTTTTATTTTTCTCTCTGTCTACTTTAATAAATTACTATTTAAAATATTTATTTGCATGATTAATGTTCAATATTTAGTATTTTATAGTGTCCTCAGTCACGGGGTTATTTCTAGTATTTTTATATGTGAACTGCTATACAAGAATTTAGTTTGAAAGAGGGAGCAAATCAGAACTTAAACAAAAAAAAAAGATTTTTTTGTTTATCTCAGCTAAAAAAAACTTAGATTACAATTCCGAAAGTAATATTTGTGCAAAACAACTATAATTTCTCGTTTTTTGTGCCTGAAAAATAAAAAAAAAATGTATATAAGAAAATTATCAAATGCTACCTACATCTCAAAGTAGCTTGATACCGAAAAAAGAAAAGTCAAGTGTAGAAAAGTAAAAAGAATAAACATGATGGGGATTCATCGTGGATGGGCTGAGCTTGAACATTAATACAGGCCCACTAGCCCAATATGAGAGATCTGTTTGTCCACAGTACTGCACTCTCTCTCTCTCCAGTAAAAGTAAAAAACAGACTGCTCTCTCTCTCTCTGGGTAAAAGTAAAAAGGATAAACATGATGGGGGGACTAATCAGTGATCGTGCTATCACGGTTGTAAACTAATCAAAGGGCGGAGGCAGCTATGCTCAGGTGGGCAAGTGTCCCCCTTAATTTTTTTTTATTTCTTATTTTTTATTATTTAGATGCGTATATTATTTAGATAATAACATACAATATAATTTAAATTTCAAAAATAAATAAAATAAATTTTATTTTTTACGGTTGAAATCTCTTTCAATTTTATTTTAAACTTAATCCGACGGTTAATATTAACTTGTAAAATTTAATAAGAAAAATAGACTCATAAAGATGTGTTTGAAATAATTTTTTAAAAGTACTTCTAAGACTTTAACTTCTCATAAATACGTTTTTTTTTTTTTAAAAGTAGTTTTACAACCATTCTACTACCACCACTACCACTACGACCCCACCACTATCACTACCACCACCCCCACCACAAAACTACTCCTCTCCCCACCATCCCAACCAACATCACCATTACAATTACTATTACCACAACCACTCTCGCTGTCACCCCACTACTACCTCTACAACAACCACCATTGTCGTCGCCACCATCACCACCCCACCCACGGCCTCACCACTACCACCACCATCATCGCTGCCACCACCATCTTTTATTGCCCCCACCACTACCCTCACCATCACCACCGCTATCGTCGCCACCCCACCACCGCCACTATTGTCCACCACTATTATCACCACTCACTCCCATTACAACTAATTCTTAAATTCATTTATCTTTTTTTATATATTTATGATTTAATTTTATCTATGAATATAAATATATTTATTATTGATCATTTTTTTATTACTCTATGCTTTCAGGCATAGACAATAACTAATATATTTATATAATATATTACTTGTGTGAACCCAAAATTAAAGACAAAAATATTAGGCCCAGTTATAATATAGTGAATATGTATTTTTAAATATTTTGTCAATATTTTTAATTATGTCCACTATTTTTTTAGCACATTAATTAATGTACACTTATATCAAATGAATAATTTTAATTATGTCCGTTCTATTTTTTGGCACATCAATTAGTGTATACTTATATCAAATGAATATAAAATTTTTGACACATTTTGGAAATGTTATGTATCTATCCAAATAAATTTTGAATGTACTAGAATTATTTTATATTTTCTAAAACTAAAAAATAATGATATACATATTCGCTAATTTACATATGATTTTGACATTTATTTTTACTAATTAAGATAGAAATTATAGCGTGCACATTGAAATGAATAAATTGATCAAATGAGTTATAAATATCAAAGTGATAATATGATTATGTGTATAAAAAATAATAAAGTTGTTATGCAACATTTTCAAAGTACAAAAATTCCCCAGAGTCAATTCTAAATAATTTTAATTAGCCAATATATTGTAAAAGAAAAATGTTGTCGTTTATATATACTAGACTTATCAAATTTTGGTATGATGAGTTGAATGAACTTTTAAGTATTAAATAGAATGTAATTAAATAAATTATTGTCCTATTTTTATCAATTATATGAAAAAAATAATAATTAATTAAAATATTCGTGTCCACCCTTATACAATTTTTTGGCTCCGTCCCTTGTAGTGAATATTTACATATAGTATAAAGATATAGATTTGTGATTCATCATGGATGGGTTGAGCTTGAACCTTAATACAGGCCCACTAGCCCAATATGATATGTCTGTGTGTCCACATTGGTCCATACACTTACGGTAAAAGTAAAAAGTACTGCTTGCTCTCTGTCTCTCTCCCCAGTAAAAGTAAAAAGTAGACTGCTCTCTCTCTCCGGTAAACGTAAACGTAAAAAGCAAAACTGCTCTCTTACCTTCCGGAAAAAAAAAAACTGCTCTCTCTCTCTCTCTCTCTCTCTGAGCACAACACGAGGTTAACTTGCTTCCTGATCAGTTACCATTTCATCCACACAAGCTACCGTTTTGCAAATTTTTGGTTGAAAATTTTCCCCCCTTGAGATTCAAATTCTAACTCTAAGATAGTTTAATTGGGAGTAAGAATGAGTTGTAAACTTTTGACAATTTTTTGGAGTCAAATTATAAGGAATTTATATTTCATAAATACTCTAATTTCGGCGTGAATGATCTGTCTTTGACTTAATCAAAGAGAGAATAAATCAAGATGTGCGTAAACTGGACCAAATACCCTGACCATTGAACTCCAAAAAAAAAAAAAAAAGAGATTCAAATTCTATCCAATACTTTTTTTTTTGTTGCTATTTTTCTTCTTTGTGATCACCCACCATTATTAGGGAAAGACTTACATATATTTAATGAGTCTTACTTAAATTCACGATAAATAATCTCTTAAGATAAAAAATGACGCAAAGGTGAATTTTATTCCTAGTTTTTCAAGTGGTGGGGATGGGGGTTTACACGATTACAATTTTATAATTTGGAGTGCCCTCCTCCACCCAAAACCAAGAGGTGGAGAGGAATATGGGTTCCCTATCTCCAAAGTGGACTCGAGAGCCCAAAGTTATGAAGCTCTTCCTATATCTCTCATTGAGTGCCCTCATGTTCATTATGTTTTTGGCATTAGCATGAATCATATGAATTAATGGAGTAATGTTACTTCAACTTGATTTCTTAACCTAGTTAATTGTAGCTATTAATATTAGAGGAGATTCACTATTAATTCAACGACAACAATCACTTGGCCAGAAATTTAAATAACCGTGCATTGATAATATAGAATTAGCTAGAATGCAAATGAATTCGACTACGGATCCTCTGCTGTAATAGCAAAGGTGTTCCAAGCTAAGTAAGACGATATCGATCATCCTATTAAATAGATCGACGTCATTTTTGCAAACAATATCTCTGGTGTTAATTATGGACTCTATCTATTTGTGCTATTTCATATCTTTAAATGCTACTCAAACAAACCCACAAGGGCAAGCACTGTCTCATCCAAACCAAAGCATGAGAATGGAGGATGGCCCCAATAAAAAAAAATCTGCCATCCATTATATATAAAAGTTTCTTTCTTAAGTTTGTGGCAAGCAAATTACTGTTTGCTCAGAAATAGACACAAGTAAAAGCTAAGGAATCATAAGATCCAACCTTTTTTGTCCACTCCCACTTGAGATCTCTTCTGTTTTTCCTGCCTTCTTAAGCAAACTATCAGTTGTAATAGTAAACCAGCTGTAGTTGACAAAATCTCCCTCCCTTTCTCTTTCTGTTATGGTCCCAAGTGTCCCACACGAATTTTTCGGAAAGAAGTGTCCCACATGAATTAAGTATGAATAACCCTTACGGGTATTCAGCTGTTGGAGTTCTCTTTTGGTAATTTGGCCCCGTTTAGTAACGTTTTTGTTTTTCGTTTTTTAAAAATAAAAAACGAAAACCAAAAACGATTTTTTTTGTTTTTGAAAATCGTCCCTAGTTTATCAAACAATGACAGAATGAAAAACATAAACGGTTATCAAACGAGTTTTTTTTCTTCTTGTTTTCTCGAAATATCAAAATAAAAACAAAAAACGAAAAATTTAAACGTTACCAAACGGGACCATCTCAAGTTTAATTTATTCTTTCACCACTTAAGAGTTAGTCACTTTTATTCTTTTGAGGACATGTTTTAGACAAATTCAAGCAATGATTACCGGCCAATGAACTCAAGATAATAGTTGGTTTAAACCAAGACATTCTATTGCCAAAAAAATAAAATAAAAAATAAAGTATGAACTATTGATCATTCTTCTTTTACAAGCCAATTTTTGTTTATGAGAATTCTCATGAATTATTAGCTCTCTCTCTCTCTCTCAAGATTGATTCAAAAAATAATGGATGCTGATTACTTCTTCTGACTAAAAGTGTAACCTCTCACCAACCCTCATTGATATGGATGCTAATTGGTTTTCCAACTAATATAGTTCCCTCTCACCTAACTTCATTCTCTCTCCACCTCCATAAAACCCCTCTCCAGATCTCCCCTCCCATGCATCCTACACCCTTCAAGGACCACTCCTCCTCCTCCTCCCTATCTCTCTCTCTCTAGGCCACTAAACTCGAGGAAAACTAAGAAGATGAGGAACCAGTTTCTCTTCTCTCTCTCACTCCTAATTCTCCTCCACTGCACCACAACCTCAGCTCAGACACCAGCGCAGCCCCCTGCACCATCTGGTCCAACCAACATTACCAAAATCCTTGAAAAAGCCGGTCAATTCACCACCCTCATTCGCCTTCTAGGCATCACCCAACTGGGAGACCAAATGAACACCCAACTCAACAATTCAAACCAAGGTTTAACCATCTTTGCTCCGACAGACAACGCCTTTGCCGGTCTCAAATCCGGAACCCTAAATTCTCTCACCGATCAGCAAAAAGTTCAGCTTGTGCAATTTCATGTCATACCCTCTTTTTTCACTGTGTCACAGTTCCAAACTGTGAGTAATCCGGTGAGGACCCAAGCCGGAGACACCGTCTTAGGTGAGTTCCCGCTAAATGTGACGACTTCTGGTAACCAAGTGAACGTGTCGAGCGGCCTCGTTGATACCACAGTGGGTAGCACAATCTACACAGACGGTCAACTTGCCGTGTATTCAGTTGACAAGGTCCTTCTCCCTATAAAAATATTTGCTCCTCTGCCGCCGGCACCGGCACCAGCTCCGACGAAGGCTAAGAAGAAGTTGCCGGTGGCTGACGCTCCAACTGGTAATGCTTCAGTTGATGCCTCTGGTGCAGCTAGTCTCATCATGCATGGCATGGTGAAGGTGGTGTCCATTGGAGCTACCTTGATTGCACCCTTCTTTTTGTAATAATAGATGGGCATGATTGCATACTCTGATCGAGTCGATTTTGTTGAGTTGGATTGAGTGCATTTGAATAATTCCATCCCTTCTCTCATCTCTCTCTCAAGCACATTGCGATGAGAAAATGTAGACAATTATATTGGTTTTTTTTTTCTTTTTTCTTTTTTATGTTTCTATTTTTTCTATTGTTAATGTTTGAGTTCTTTCCCAGGATGTATCAAGTTGAAAGTTTGTACCATTTTGCCGAAGATTTCATTTGTTAACTGTCTTGAACAAGTACACTTACTATATATTGCAACAAATCGAAAGGACGGACTATGTGTATTTCTCCCACCCTAAGGCATTAATTAAAACAAGAAGATCAGAGGAACTGCATGCAAAATCAAATTAGTCTAACTAGTGCCTTAACATAGTGATATGTTTCATGGGAAATGCTTTGAGTAACTAATTTAGTGATCAAATATACGTGAATCATAGTCATTGAATTGATAGTGAATCCCAACTAATAGTGGGATCCATTGCTAATCTAATAGTAAAGAATGATAAGGTCAACAAATATGATCACTAAATAAGGTCTATGTAACATTGCCCATATTTCATTGAATGGACGCTCATGTTCGAATATCATTACCAAATGCTTAACAATAACAAAAAATAATTAAAATAGTCCATCCCTAGGATCAACTTAAAATAGAAATGTTATTTGGACCCTAATTTACTGCCTAATCATTCATAATCATTACATAGACTGAGACTCAGTATATATCAGAACTCACAATTAATCCAACAATTGTGATAAATTAAGTCAACAAATTATGTCTAAATAGTATTATGTGGTTTTATTTCGGCCGAAAATGGATAATCTTATCATGCACATCACAATTGTGGTTAGGACATTGTTGGCATGGGTTGGTTCGGACCACAGCTAAATATCCAACCGATGGGCCAGATTATTTGGCCCAGTATTCTTGGCCTTGTTTTTGATATTTTTCAAATAGGAAAAATTGTGAAAAGGTATATTATTTCATACTTATTTGTGTAAAAATATTTCAATATAAAACATATGTGTATAATTACCTTTGTGTGTAAATATTAGGTGAGGAGATACCCTTTTGTTGATTTTTAAAATTTTCTTTTACGGATTTGTTCTTTTCTTTTATTAATGGGAGACAAATCTGACAATTATATTAGAGATTCAGTTTCTTAAATTTATAAAAGAATATTTTTGAATTTTAAATTACTAGTTATTGTCTGTGCCTGAAGGCACAATGTAATAAAAAATTGATAAATAATAAACATATTTGTATTTATATTCAAAATCAAATCATACACATAGAGAAGAGATAAAATAATTTAAACATCGGTGTGTAGTGGGGGTGAGAGGTGGTGGGCGATAGTGGCGATGCTAAGAGACGATAATGGTTGTGGTGGGTAGCAATGATCGTGGTGGCGACGATGGCGGCGACGACGACGACGGCGGCAGTGGGGGGTAGGGGTGGTGGTAAAAGTAGTGGTGGTGGCAGCGATGGCTGCAGTGGTAGTGGTGGTGGGGGTAGAGGTAGCAGTAGGACAGTTTCAAATACTATTATTTTTTTAAAGTATTTATGAGAAATAATTTCTAAAAATACTTTTAAAAAATCACTCTAAACACACCCTTATGGACTTATTTTTCATATTAAATTTAAGTTGTTAAATATTAGTCATTAGATTAACTTTAAAGTAAAATTTAAAGCGATCTCAACTGCGAATAATAAAAATTATTTTGTTTATTTTTTGAGATTTGAATTATAAGTTACTTTATCATATAGATATCTTCATCTTTCATCAAACTGAAGTTATTCAAACATTCATGTCTTCCTTACATTTATATAATTTTTTTTATAATCTTAATGAGGAATATATGTTTTCACTTTATATAATACCATTGATTGTTACAAATATTTTTTTCATGAATATTTTAAATTTAAATTTAGTACAGTGGTACATGTCACATTGGCATAGTGGTACACGACAATGTTGTAGTGCTCATAGTCAATGTCATACTACTATAAGCTAATGTTACACTGATACAAGCCAATGCCATACTAGAAGGGATGTTAGTGATGTTTATCATAATAAAAGGGTGTCCTTAAAGATATAGTAAATTTGAAAAGGTGTGACTGAAATTTTTTCAAAAAAATAATTACACCTCTTGAATGCTGCCTCCATGGTCTACAAACTTTGAAGAAGATGAATCCTCTCAAAACCTTCATTTTTTATGTACAGATTCATGGTGGTTTCTAGAATCCACGACCCTCCTTTAGGGTCCACCTCAACATCGAAAATGTTCGGAACCTTGTGCTTCAAGTCCTTAAAGGGTTTTGAGATATCGATGAGTCCTCTTGATCGGAAACAAAAGGATTTGGACTTTGTTGATATTTTGATTAAGAGTTAGTTTTTCAATCAGAGAAAATCGTTTGGATCCATTGGAATTAGGACGTTTTGAAAAGAGTGGAGCTTTTAGGAAAGCTTTCTCACCAATCTTAAAAGAATGGAGATTTCGAGCGATATTGAATGAGTTTTATGAATAACAGTTGAAATCCCTAATATTTCAACTGTATAGGCAAATATTTAGGAATCTGTTCCCCTTCTACAGAAAGGGGTAGTTTAGAAATTTGCTGTGTTGTATATTTTTTTATTGATATTTTTAAATATGGTACTTTTTGTTTTATAATTTTTTTTAGGCAAAATTATGAAAAAGTACACAATTTCATACTTATTTGTCTAAAAGTACCTCAATATAAAATATATGTGTATAAGTACCTTTATGTATAAATATTTGGTGAAGTACATTTTTGTTAAATTGTAATTTTTTCTCTTACTAAATTGCCCTTTTCCTTAATGGGAGCCAAATATGACAGTTATATAGGGATTCATTTTCCTAATTATATGCTCTATCTTTTTTGAATTTTAAATTACCTCTCCATCTATAATTAAACAACTGTTTATTCAAACATTCATTCCATACATATTACTCTACCATTCAAATCGAAAATATCTGTTAGTTACACCCTCCTGCCAATCAATGTCGTCAAAATATAAGCCAAAATGTTATAATAATACCTTCTAATGACAATGGTACAAGCAATGACACACTGTTACAAGTCAAAATTTACACTGTTACCATCCAAAAAGTCACACTACATCTATATAATTTTTTTTAGTCATGTCTTCCCTACATTTATATAATTTTTTTTATATTTTGTATAATTTGTAATGAGGAATATATATTTTTACCTTATATAATATCATTGGTTGTTACGAGTGTTTTTTTTCATAAATATTTTAAACTTAAATTTAGCATAGTGATAGATGTTACACTGATACAGTGATATAAGCCAATGTCACACTGCGAGAAACTAATGTCACATTGTTACAAGCCAATGTCACACGAGAAGGGGTGCCAATGATGTTTTTTATAATAGAGGAGATATCCTTAAAGATATAATAAACTACAAGGGGTGTGGCTTAAATTTTCCCCAAAAAATAATTACACTTCTTGAATGTTGCCTCCATGGTCTGCAAGCCTTGAATCCTCTCAAAACTCTTCTTTTTCATTTAAAGATTCATGGTGGCTTTTACAATGCATGACCCTCCTTTGTGGTCCATCTCAACATCGAGAATGGTCGAAATCATGTGATTCAAGTCCTCAGAGAGTTTTGTGATCTCGATGAGTTCTCTTGATCGGAAGCAAAAAGATTTGGACTTCGTTGATACTTTGATCGAGAGTTAATTTTTTAAACAGCAAAATCCATCCGAAGAACAAAAAACAAAAAAAAAAAGATGTTAAACATCCTACTTTGATAAGAACGAATGGTTAAGGAAGTTGTGTTTTTAATTTTTGAAGATCCCAGAATTTCTGCAATTTAAAAGGAGTTATGATGGAGGCAAAAATTTAGGAGATTGTTCACATTCTTCTGAATGGGTTATTTTAGACATTTGTTATGTTTTGTGTATTTTTTGACCAATATTTTTAAAAATAATACTTTTTGTCCTATAATTTTTGAAAAATGTATCGCTTCTTAAAAACATTTTTTTTAAAAAAATACCGGCCCCGAAATCCCTTTCAAATATTCTGACACACTGCCCATGGGCCACAGTACTTGGCCCAATCCCTGAATGAAAAAAGCAAGAAAAAATGAATACCCACTCTTCCTTCTTTTAAGAATGAAAAACGCAGCAACAACATGTAATAGACGGACCTGCTTCCCTCGACCACTGGCCTGGATTAATCATGAAAAGACAGTTTTCTGGGGTAGCCAGACCCAAGTTTGTTTAACCTTTTAATTTCTTTGTCCGTGAACAAAAGTTTTTTTTTTTTTTTTTTTTTAGCAATTTGGCAAAATACAGACCCATGATCAATTAAAATTTGATTCACATATGATGCAGAACAGAGGTGACAGCATAATACTTATAACTGGCAGTTCGTTGTGTTTTCAAAGCACAACAAACGAAAAAAAAGTAATAATAAAGACAAAATGAGTCATAAGTGGAACTAGTGGTGACTAATTCGGATTAGGCCAATGATAAAAAATCATTGCTTGTGCAATGAGCTCTTTCAATTTTAGACTGAATTATTCGTTTAGGAACTCAAAACTCTATTTTAGGAAAATTTTTTAAAATTGATAATAAATCATAAAAGATTTTAAATTCAGTGTCGTTAGTCTCGTTAAACTTCAAATGACATGTGTTTTATGTAAATTAGAAAAATTTCATATTTTTTGTTTTTTGGTAATTTGCATAATTTTAGGAATTTTAATTCCGTCTTGAGAACAATTAGGGTTTTGACCGTTCCTATTTATATTACTCTTTTGTATTATAAATTATTCATTGAATAACATTATATTTCATAATTTTTCTCTACTTTCTCAATAGATTCAAAATGTTCCTTTTAATTTGATACACAAAGAATTGTAATATTTTTTGTGTTTCTTATTCAGCTGCGTCAACATCAACGAGCAATGCTGTCTTTTTTTGGTCTTCCCACCTTAGGGAGTTGGGCGACAATGGCTCCTCCATATCCCATAGTCAGAATTAATAGTAATTGTAATTGTAATTGTAATTTAGGTGGTCTCCACAGTTAAAATTGTTGGAATTTTTTCTATATTGGACTTCTATTAATTGGTAGTTAATTTTAGTTTGTGAAAAACGGGCTGAATTTATGGTCCAATGAAATAAGCCCAATATTATTAAGTGATTTATTTTGATGGGCTTATGTACATCTTTTAATTGGTGTGGTTGAGGCGGTTAAGTGTAGGCCTTAATCTAATTGTGGTCCGTAATGGGAGGGCCCATTAGATTTCATTATAAATACAAGCTAGGTCCCCTCTCCTCTTCATAACCCTAAATTGGCTTGTCCCATTGATAGCCGCCTATTGATCTTGAAGAAGTAGAGGAAGACCTTACCCTTTCAAGAAAGCAATCAAGAGATCGAGTATTATGGCTCATACATGTATGTTCTAAATCTTGTATATGACATAAATCTTGAATATTAGGTGTTCTAAATTTCATGTACGAATCATTAAAATTTCTTACACTTAGAGGTTAGCTTTTGTTTCAATCTTTCCCAGTTGCTTGCTTCACTGTACTACAATTCCAAAATTGAAACATTGGATTATTGTGTATGCATGTGGTATACATAGATAGGTTAAAGACGTTTTTTTGAGATGATTATATAAAGGTTTGGGTTTTGAGGTAAGTTTCTTCTGGAAAACTAAATCTGGCACAACCAGTAATGAAGGTTAATTTTAAAGTTGGCTTTTGAAGTTCCTTTCTTTTTTATGCTTTTGTAAGTTTAATTAGTTATTTTTTTTACCTTCTTGGCTAACCTATAAAGGATAAATTTGTGCCCACAATTGGTGGAATTTGGTTTATGGCTTTCTTCAAAGGTGGGGTGGTTTGGGGTGACTTTTTGTTTTCATGTTCTTGACTTGATTTTGTTTGAGTTAATAGTTGATATAATCTCCATCTACGAACATGAAAACAAAAAGTCAGTTTACTTTTATTTGAGAATTATGTCTAGCTCTGTTGATCTACTTCATCCTGGTAATGATGTTGGATGAAGAACAAAAGAACCTATGATCCTCTCCATACCAATATATGTAGGTGGAAGAGAAGCAAAACACAATTGTGTATTTGAATTTGGGGTGACTTTTTTGTCCTATTCTAAACCTAAATTGGTGAATAGGTTGAACATATTGTTTTGGCTTTTTTATTTTTATTCGTTAAACTTGATTTGATAAATATGTTAAATATACAGTTTCAGCTTTTTTCATTATTACTTATTGATTTACGCTTGATTATTACTAAACTCATTTAGGTTGTATCTTTACCAAAAATTAGATTTTTTCTTGAATTTGCTTGAAATTGAGTGTAATATTTGTGCATGGATTTTGGTTTAGCTTTGTGGCAAGTTATTGTGCTCCAGTACTATAAAATAGGTTGACACCTTGATTGCTCTAGTCAATTTCAAGGTATTTTCCTCGAAAATTAGATTTATATGTCGGAACTCAGAACTTTATTGTATTGCATAGGTTCTTTAGTGCTCGGTGATTTATTAAAAGACTGAGAATTATTGTTCAGGGCAAATTTTTTGTCATATGTGCATTTAAAAATTATCAGGCCAGTTCTTTATCTCCCTCTCACTTTGTCTTTGCCTAGCACCAAAATGAGTTAATTTGGGTTTTTGAATGTTTGTGTTTAATAAATTATTTGGGGTTAAAATCATGAGTTTGACAGAATGTTTATGCCTCCCTAAACTGCTTGTGTTATCCCTAGACGTCTTTCTCTCCCATTTTAGTTATTAAATAAAACTAATTTGACTAATTTGATTGTTAGTTTATTTGTGCATAGTTTGTGAAATGTCAATTTGTTTTTTTAGTATCTTGATTTGTCGAATGTTACTTTGTATGAAATATATAGAGATTGTATGCCAATTAGTATGAAATAGAGGATATGATGTGTTTGTAGCAATTTTACAACAAAATGAATATGTGTATTTAAGGAATATTTTTAATTTTTTAATTTACTCTATTTCTTATATTTGTAGGCATCATAGTGAGCCACCTCTGCAAACTCGCAACATTGAAAAATGAAAGAACTCACCATTTTTGCAAATCATGTGAGTTTAAAGCTCTTCTATTTTATTTTATTTTTGCACTGCAAAATATTCACATATTTATTTCACTTTATTTTCACGCATCTTTTTATAGATTGATGATGATTTAGAGCAAACCATAAGATGACACTCATATTCTTAATAATTTTTCTCATATAATTTGTGTTCATTTACATGTTAAATGCATATTCATGTATACGTTCAATTGTTTAAGAAAAACAATGTCGGTGTTGTGATTCGCGACGAACGCGAACTCAATTACATCCTCATTTGTTAGGTAGTGTCATAACACATTAGTTTGTTTATATATTAAACTTTTTGTTTTCTACATAATGATTTAACTTATTTATCCTTACTATCTAAAAGGCAAAAGAAAGAGCAGTCGTAATAGCAAATGCAAAGTGTAATGGAAAAGGAATAACAACCTCTTTTGACAAGGGAACAGTAAGTATTTCATGCCAAGTGGTATTACATTGTAGTTAATGTTTTAAATTTTATTGTTTTCCTCGGTTTCCAAAGCTCACATTGTATTTACATTGTAGTTAATAGTCATACTCCTCCAACAAACAATATTTACAAATCAATCTTTACAATTCACATTTTAGGCATCCAATGATAATGTTATATCAAAGGCTACCTTAGCTCAACGTGCAAGATGCGAACAAGAAAGACATGATGGTGAAAAAAATAAAGAAATTGAGTGCTCCAAACGTCAATTAGTACAACGTGCACGTCGTGAATGGGAAAGAGTAAGACTAAGTACATCCATTCAATTTAGATTAACACCGAACTGTTGCCCATGTGCATTCCTAGAGGGGGAAACAAGTAAAAGATATCACATTCACCTAGTGATGTCTATGTCCTCAGATATTTCTCAACTTTAAGCAAATCATAAAATAACACGTAATGTTTCATGTTCGTTGTCTGTGATCACCTTCCTTCAAGGAATACTCAATTTGAACGAAGTCACCGCGACTCTAGCTACTATTCTCCAAGAGAATCCTAAAATGAATGAAAGCAACATGATGCAACTAGAATTATCTATTAGGTGTTTGTTATATGTATAACTTTCTTTCTCTTATTATTATGTAAGCTTTGTGTGCATTATTGCTTGCACCATGTTGCAAGCAAAATTTGTATATGTACGTCAACTTTTAAAAATCAAATCTGACTAGAAAATTTGATATGTGTAGTGTTGTTGCACCAAAAGAAGGTGTATGTATGAGTACAAAAGTTAATCATCGAGTACATAGATTAGAACTTCGTCATTCCCTTGGGAGCATGAAAGTACCATGTCATTTTTGTTCAGCAATGCATTGGCTTGATGAAAGATTAAAATCATCATCTGTATCAAATCCTCTTTTTGGAACATGTTGTCTACAAGAAAAGATTTGGCTACCTCCACTTCTTGCACCCTTTCCATCAATTCGAGTATTGTATGATGACAATGATGATCAATCAAAATCATTTCGATAACATATACGGGAGTATAATGCAGCTAATGCTTTTACAAGTCTTGGTGTTACACTAGACTCGAGATTAACAGTTGGACAGACCCTACATCATTTATCATTCACGGTGAGTTATGTCTTAGAACATGATCACTTATGCTACAACCTGGACATGAAGCAACATGCTTTCAACTGTATATATATGACCCTAATTCAGCTTTAAATGCTTGCTTTCATAGAAATCCTCATTTGAGAAGGAATGTATTCATACCAATTCAAGATTGTTTGTTGCACATTAATCATTTTTTAGCTAAATTCCATTACATCAGGCAGAATTGGTATAAATGTATGCCATCTTATATCAAGCATAATTGGTTGGCCAAGATTTACTTGCTCATCTTCATTACAACACACTAACAGATTGACGACGATATAATCTTTCAGTAGCAGATGAGATTGCAGTAATTTTATCGGGCGATGGAATCGAGTCAAGTAGAATGAGAGACATTATTGTGCATTTGAGAGGGAATAATGGGTTGATGCAAATTAATGAATGTCACCTGACATATTTTTCATTGCATTATGTTTTATTATTTCCCATGGTGAGCTTGGATGGGAACCTGAGTTTAAACAATGGGACGTCTTACATGGTCAATCTTCAACTACTAGACTCACTTAGATGCAATTTTATAGTTATCGTATGTTTGAACGCCCTACCAAGTATTCAATAATTTTGAGAGAAGGTAAGTTATTCCAAGAGTTTGTAGTAGATGCTTGGGCCTTAACTAAACATAACCGGTTGACGTACTACAAGCTTAGTCAAGGAAAACTTCGTGCGGCACTTTACCAAGGTTTGACGAATGTTAATACTGACGAGTTGAAACCTAAACAAATTGGTCAACGCGTGATTTTGCCATCGTCTTTCGCTGGTAGTGCAAGACATATGTTTGAGATCCTTCAAGATTCAATAGCTATCACGCGATATAACTAACACCTAGATATTTTTCTTACCATGACTGTAAATCCCAATTGGTCTGAAATTACTTCAGCTTTGTTGTCATATCAGAACTCTCTTGATCGTCCTGATTTGGTTGCATGTGTTTTTGAGTTAAAGATAGTGCTTGATGAAGGAGATAGAAACAAAACAAGTATTTGAGAAAAAAATAGCACATGTATTCACAATTGAATTTCAAAAATAGGGGCTACCGCATGTGCATGTTCTTCTATTTTTTCATGGTGCAATCAAAATTCAGACATGTGCCTAGGCTGACAAAGCAGTTTGTGATGAATTTCCAAGTTATGACAATAATTCATCCCTTTTTTAAACAATCAAGAGTTGTATGTTACATGGACCATGTGGTGCTCAAAATCCGCAAGCATCTTGTATGAAAAATGGTATATGCACTAAGAGATATCCTCAAGCCTTTGTAGATTCAATAAGTATGGACGAAGATGAATATTATCTCTATCGCCATCGCAATAACAACCAAATGTATATTGTGAGGGGACAATATGTTGATAATAGGGATGTTGTACCATACAATCTATATCAATCAAGAATGTTTAATTGTCACATTAATGTAGAAGTGTGTGCAGGTTTGAGATACATGAAATATATTCATAAGTATATCTATAAAGGTTATGATCGCACAACCATGATGTTGGAAGGAATAAACAAGATTCAACAGTATCTTGACGTAAGGTATATTGGACCATCAGAAGCTGTTTGACGATTATTTGGTAATTCGATGCATGAAGAGATTCCTACGGTTGTGCGATTGGCACTTTATTTGCCTAGTATGCACCATGTTGTCTTTAAGCCTGCCCAACCGTTTGATACAATCCTTTCTAAATCATGACAAGATGATACAATTCTTACTGGTTTTTTTAAGTGTTGTGGTTCCAATGAATCTGCACACACATTAACCTATCAAGAATTTTCCCATAAATTTATTTGGAATAAGGTAACGAAGATGCGGACTCCAAGACAAAGGGGATGTGCAATTGGTAGAATGTT
Organism: Ilex asprella; assembly: GCA_023539305.1. Classification (NCBI taxonomy): domain Eukaryota; kingdom Viridiplantae; phylum Streptophyta; class Magnoliopsida; order Aquifoliales; family Aquifoliaceae; genus Ilex; species Ilex asprella. Next base: position 12,991,967 of record CM042195.1, on the reverse strand, counting down.
CTTTGCTAGCCCTAATTCAGGCGAACAATTTTATCTCCGTCTTTTACTCACTATTGTTAAAAGACCAATATTATTTTATTACTTATACACAGTCAACAATATTGAGTACACAATGTTCAAATTAGCATGTGTTGCGAGAGAATTTTTAGAAGATGATAAAGAATGGATACAATGCCTTCAAGAGGCTTCAATTATGAATACGGGGTATCAATTGAGGAGATTGTATAGTATAATTCTTACAGAATGTTCTCTATTTCATCCACTTGCATTATGGAAACAATTTTCAAAGCAAATATGTGATGACCTTGCACACAAGATTCGTAAGATATTTGGCATTGTGAGTCCAACTTAAGATTAGAGAGAAGATTATGGGTTATATCTGATGAATCAACTTCTCCATGAGTCAGACAAAGGTTTAATTGATTTTACGCCTATGCCACAACCAATTGGGAACTGAAATGTAATTGTTGGTAGCAAATTGTTATTTGAACATCAAAAACTTCAAAATGAAATACCACAAACAATTTTAGAAATTGATATTGACTGCCTTAATGATGCACAACGCAATGATTATGCTGCAATCACTTCGTTTGTATTTGACAATAAAGGAACTACATTCTTCTTGAATGGGGGGTGCCGAAACAGGAAAGATATTTTTGTACAATACAATTGCTACTAAATTACGTAGTCTTGGACATGTTGTTGTAGCTTCTTCTTGTATTGCAGCATTATTATTAGTTGGAGGCTGCACCACACATTCAACATTTTATATTCCTTTGGAAGTGCTTGAGCATTCGGTTTGTGGATTTACCAAGTAATTTATGCACGCAGAGTTGTTCAGAAAAATAAAAATCATAATATGGGATGAAGTTTCTATGCAGTATAGATTTTGTGTTAAGACAGTAGATCATACAGTACAAGATATTTGTGACCGAAAAAAGTCATTTAGGGGAATCACTGTCGTTCTTGGTGAAGATTTTTGACAAATCTTGTCAATTATACTAAGGGAAGTTCATGAGCAATTTGTGGGTGCTTCATTGAGACAGTCTATATTATGGAGGGATATACATGTTTTGACCTTGGATTTAAACATGTGTTTGAATAAACCATACACTACAAGATATTTGTGATAGCAAAAAGTCATTTGGGGGTATCACTGTCGTTCTTGGTGAAGATTTTCGGCAAATCTTGTTAGTTATACCAAGGAAAGTTCACGAGCAATTTGTGAGTGCTTCATTGAGACGATCTATGTTATGAAGGGATATACATGCTTTGACATTGAATTTAAACATGCGTTTGGATAGAACAAATATTGGAAATGCAAATTTTATAAATTTCTTAATGGATGTAACATTTCATTGATATCCAATTTTGTGAAGATATATTGAATATATTGATTTTGATTATTCACTAATTTTATTTTTTTATTTTTAGGGTGGCACCAACCCATGAGAAATTATAGAACTTCCATCAACAATACACAAATGTCATAATTTTCACGAATTGATTTACAGTGTTTTTTCACAATTAGAAGTGGTTGGTACAATGACCCCATAATTTCTAATTGAACGCGTGATACTTTCTACCCCCAATGACGATGTCAATGCTATAAATGCTGCAACTTAGCAAATTTTCCTCGAAGAGACAGTTACATATTTAGCTGCAGACAAATTGTCAAACACTGATGAAATTGATCAAACCATCATAAATTGATTTCCTAATGAGTATTTAAACTCTTTGAATCCTTCAGGTTTCCACCTTTCATGTTAGAGTTTAAAGTGTGTTGTCCAATAATGTTATTAAAGAACATTGCACCGAAGATAGTCTTTGTAATGGGACATGACTGATGGTTGTCAGATGTGGTGTGTGCGTGGAATTGAAGCTAGAATATTAAATGGAGATAAATCTTGTGACTTGGTCTTCATTCCAAGAATATCTTTGGCACCAACAACTTCTGAATTGCCCTTTCAAATGACTAGACGTCAATTTCCTATCCAATTAATATATGCTACGACAATTAATAAGTCTCAAGGACAATCTGTGATATTTGTTAGAGTTGATTTGCTAACACCAGTCTTTAGTCATGGACATTTATATGTGAAACTATCTAGATGCACATCTTGTGATCATTTACATGTCCTTATAATCTATATCATTTTCTCCCTGAAGATGAGTTTTTTGTGTACTATGAGGTTTTGTTATAATGTTTCATATTCTACAAGGATGAAAATGATATAGATCATTTGCAAGTTTATTTCTGTTGATTGCAAATATTTTAACAATGTTTTTTTATTGATCCAACATTTTATTTATGTTATTTTATCTATAGAATTGGGATGAAGAAGTGCAAGAGTTAAAAAAACTAAATGCAATCCATCTTTTTCGATAGGGTTGTTTAAATAAGGTAACTAAAATTATTTTTTGTTGTTTATTTTTTATTTTCAAGTTTATAATTTTAAAAATCCTATCATGTACTAAATCTACTATTTTTATAATTGCTAGATTGTTGTACATTCCCCCAATTAGAAGATGCAGATTTGGATTGATACGATGACATTCAAGTCTGTAATGGATAGATAATATTTACAATGACGTGCAGATAAATGACCCATTTTAATCAACTAGATTAAAGAATGACCCATTTTACAAATGTATTATATATAATTATATTTTGTGGTCATTCTTTAATCTTATTTATGTTTAAACACAACTATGTGTTTGTGACGTGCAGAACAATCCTAAAGCAATTGGTAAATAATCATGTTTAGGCATGACGATGGTTAATATTACGATCTTTTTTTTTTTGGTAATCAACATGCAAATGACATGGTTTGGTTATGATTATAAAATATATAAGTTTTGTAGACAAGTTGATATATTTGTGGTATTATATTTTCGAATGACACTTCGCCGAAAAATTGAAAATTTCTTACATTGATTTTAATTTCTCTCGTTACATGGTTTTTGAATTAAGCAATTTTTTTAGTGACCCAAAATGTAATTCAATACTGCTTGCTTGGTTTTTTTTCATTCATTGAGATAACGATTAATTTATAAATTGTTTATGTCATTTTGTTTTGTGATTAAAGTAATTTGTGATTGAAAAAATTTATGGGTTTATTTCAATTTTTTAAGAATCTTATGTTCTGTCTGTCACTTTTACAAATATGGATATAGTTGTTTTGTGTAGGAAGAAAAGTGTTGTGGTAATTAACAGTGTTATCAGAACCGAATCGGTTCAACCGTGACTCGGGACCCTAACCGGTCCGGTTGACTAGTTAAACCGCATAAGAAAAGGAACCAGGTAAAAACCATCAAACCAGCCAGTTTTTGGAGAAAACCATGAACCGAATGATTTTTAAAAACCGGACTGGTTTAAAGTCCATAAAAGAAAAAAAAATAAAATTTAATTTGGGCATTTTGATTTTTCTCTAAATCGCATAAGGCAGAGAACGTGGAGTGAGACATACTAGTGTTCTTCGTCTCATCAGGGAGGCAGCCAAGGGAAACACTCCATCATGCTCAGGCGACCAAGGGAAGCAGTCCATCGTGCTCAAGCAGCTCACCAGCTACACAACGCTGCTAATAGGGGGTTCGAGAGACTTTTTTGGGGGGTTTGAGAGAAAGAGAGGAATTGTTTGAGTTTGGGAGGAGAGAGAGTGCAAAGAGAGAAAAAATTTGGGTTCAAGTGGTTTTGAGATTTGGGAGGTCGGTAATGGTGATAGAATTAGAGCTTCAATGGTGATGGAATCTGAGTTTTGTTGTTTTGTTTGGACTATATTACCCGTATGACTTATTTAATATGCATGTGGTGTACAAGGAGAAATGGAGCTTTAGAGATTCGCCTGAGCTGTCGCTTACTACACACCGAAAATGGAGCAAATTGTATGTATTTTAGTCATGTTTTATATTTTTTAGCTAAATTATTATGTTTTTTAATTATTATGTATATTTTTTTATTTTTTTATTACATGGCCGGTCCGACCACTTGACCCAACAGTTGAACCAATAAACCATTGACCTGGTCCCCTTGCTAGTTCGATGACCGGTTCTATTCTGATAACATTGGTAATTAGTACATAGTTGGATTTCAATTTGCATATAACTTGATTTGATTATGATTATGAAATACATAAGTTTTGTAAACAGGTTGATATATTTGTGACATCATATTTTCAAAGGATACTCTATCGAAAAATTGAAATTTTCTTACAGAGTATCAACATTTTAACCCTTTTTATTTCATTAAAATCATGACATTAAAAATGATCAAATGATTTTCAGTTTAATGTATGTTTATATTCATTGTTTGATTATTTCGTGTTTAATAACTATATACAATGCCTTCAGACACGTGATATAGGGCGAGTTTAGGCTTTCAGTTTAATACGTGTCCAAGTTTAGTACTTAATTATTTCGCGTTCAAATTCAATGTTCGATTTTTTTTAGTTGCATCGTACCTTCAGGCACGGGTTATCCCTAATATATATGTATTATGTATACATTAATTTCATATAAAAACATAATGATAAAATATTTATTTATCTATATTTTTTTAAAAAAATTAAAAATTAAAAAATAGATTTTTTTCATCTTAGTTAGGGGTGAAAATTTTCGATTCAACACGATAATACGACTCGAACGCAATACCAATTTTATGACACGAACTTGATTATAACTCGGCACAAACTTGAAAATATCCTGACACGCAAACAAGAAATATAAACGGCTTGTATCAAGTTCAATTCGTCAAACTCAAAATTAACACCATCAACTTGTTTATTTAAAAATAAACAAGGGTTAATTGCACTAAAGATTCCTAAAGTATGAGATTTCTCTCATTTTTGTCCCCGAAATATTGAATATGTTTCTATATAGTCCCTAAACCAGACAACGTTCAAATTTCTAACGATATTTTATCATAATTTCGTCACGTAATACTTAAATATGGACAAAAATAATTTTGATAGCTATTAAACAAAATTTAGGTGTCTCTTGACAAAAAACATCTAATGTAAGTAACTTTTGACCAAAATTTGAATAGCTTATGATCAAAACTGTATAATTTGGATAGCTATTTAACCAAAATTTAAATATAAATTTGGTCAAGAGTTATCCAAATTATTTTTTTTGTCCAAATTTAAGTATCGCGTGACAAGTTTGTAATAACAAATATTAGCAATCTGGACATTGTCCTCTTGAGGAACTCTATAGAAACATATTCAATACTTTAGAGACCAAAATGATGCAATTGAAATATTGGGACCAACATGAGACAAACTTCATACTTTGGGAACCTCCAGTGCAATTAAGTCAATAAATAATTTCTCTATTTTCTCATTTGTATGATAACACGAAATTAACATGGATTCAATTAAGTGAAAATAAAATATTAGCGTTAAATTTTTTATTCAAAGTTTATATGGGTCAACACGAATACAAATACGAACATGACACAAAAATAAACAGATCAACTCGACATGACACAATTAATTAAATGAGTTGAGTTAGGCTTAACTAATGTTCGACACAAACCCGCAAGAACTTAAAATGAACTTGATACGACACGACTCGATTGTCATCCATGATCTTAACTAGCACAAATGAAAATATTTTTATTTTTCATCCATCCTTCCAAACATAAAGAAAGGAAAGTGTATCATTCTTATTTTCCTTATTTAAAAGATAGAAAGTGTCTCACTCTTATTTTTCATCCCTCTTACTTTCTATCGTTTCTACCAAAAGAAGCATTAAAGATCGAGCGACTAATCCAAAATCCTAAACTTGAAGAACTTGTACATCAATTTAGCAAATATTATAGCTGCACTGCGTAGTGTAGTGTGAAACCAAACCAACGACAATATGCTAATCATTTTTTATATAGTATCGTACATATTTTTTAATTTAGTATGCCAAGAAAGAAAAGATTAAAACCTAAGTTATTTAGAACCTCAGTTTTGGTTTCGTTTAGGTTTTCTAGGATCCAATTGCTTTCTATCAAAATTTAAGTCACGAGAGACCCTTGTACTCCAATGAATTGGGATTAACCATAATTTTAATTTTAATTGCTTGTCTAATAGGAAATATACAACAAACAATAGATGAAATACTATGAGAATAGACTTTCTATTTCGCAATGGAAGAAAGTTATTTTCTCTCTTTTTTGTTTTGTACAAAATGAGGAAAAATAATAGGTGTGAATTTTTTATTGTTTGATTTGATATGATGAATAAATAATTAAGAAATTGTTACCCTTTTTTTTTTTTGATCAGGAGAAATTGTTACCTTTGAATTACCAAAATTAACCTCATAAATTAATGTAACATTTTTAAGAATTAAATCACTATCGTGTTTTCTTTTTCCGTGAGTAAAATCACTATCATGTCGGCCCACCATTTCGGTGTACTTTTATCTAGAAAATGACAAAGCAAGTGGACCCACAATTATTTTTTCTTTCAAAACATGTGGTTGTATCCTCAGCCACCTTGAGGGTATAATGGTAAATTCATCAATTTTAAGTAATCTGTCCAATTTCCTCCCACTTTCCGCCGTTATTTGGGGTGACACAAATTGGTGGGCGGGTGGATGCAGTTTTCACGCCATTTTCCTTCCCTTTTGCCTTCTTCACCAAACAAAGAAAAACTTTTTTTTTTATCCACCAAATTTTTCACCCAACCAATCAGGTTATAAGAGTGTATTTGGTTTGAATATTAGGTAGTAAGATTTAACCCGCTTTGGCTCGAGATACGAGGAGGTAGATTGAACAGGATAGTCTGATGTTAATACTCAAACCAATAATACAGGGCCTAGGCCACTTAGTTGGCCGCCTAGACCCCTAATTTTTACAAAATTTTGGGGCCTCCAGTTAAGAATTTTAATTATGAGTACATACAATTTGAAAAATATTATGTATCCTAAATTTGCAACTTAAATTTGCATCTCAAATAAAAGGGGATCGTTGGATGAGTCGGTCCCATTAACTTTTTTAAATGAGATCTACTGATCTAATTGTCCCCCTTCATTTGGGATGCAAATTTGGGTTACAAATTTATGTTGCATAGCATTGTTCATATATTTTGGATAGGCTGGTTTAAGAGGGCCCAAATTTTATTGATAAATCCATTAACACTTTAATAACTTACTTAGAAAATTGTTCTACTTTGCGAACTATAGTAGATTGTTAGACTTCTACAACAAGGAAAGATAATGTCTCTCTCTCCCTCTCACGTCTGTGAAGCAATTAAGAAAATCACATATTTAACGCTAGATTTTTTTTATTTTTATTTTTTTGGTAAGGATTTAACGCCAAATTTTTTATTTTTTTTTGGTTAACAATACTAATGACAATTGCTTCGACTGAATTTTTTTTTTTCAAAATTAAATTAACAAAATTTTATCTCCGATCAACTATGTCACAATAAAAATTAAATGGATTAGCTATATTATCTATTGAAAAAGATATATCAACAAACCTTGAATATAAAAAATTTAATCAATATTTTAGCATCTCAAAAAGGTAGAAAATATATTTTAAATGAATATATTTTAATAACTACTATCTATTAATAAGGCTCACTTTCATATTCTCGCCTAAGGCCTCTGAATTTGTTAGGCCACCCCTGCAATAATATATATTAAGGTCACACCCACACAATACTATATACAAATAGAAAAAAAGTAAAAAATATACCGTTAGCAAACGTGAGAGATAGTCATAAAAGTAACTCTCGGGAGTAATCTAGTGTCAAACTTGCCTTTATAAGAAGTTTCAAGTTCGATACTTTCATCATTCTTTAAAGATTAGTCACTCTTATTCCATAAGAGACATATCCTTACTAGTTCAAATTACGGTGGCTGACTCAATACTTAAGAGAGTATTCAACCTAAGTCTAAACGCCTTACAATAAACCAAAAAAAAAGATAGTCGTTGGGGGTGAGAAGTTTTATTGTAATTGGAAAGTTAAAATGGTGTGCATTTTTGTATCTTAATTTTTAAATGTTCAAATAAATTTATAAAAATATAGAACAATATATTTCATTAATTGTAAACTTGAAGTAACTCCTAATTAACTGCTTAATGGAAGGATATGACACCACAACCCCTTCTCTCTTTATATTCATAGTATAGATTTTTGGTTAGGTAAATTACAAAATTTTGAACCCTGCCGCAGGATAACATGACATGTGCCACTGGAATGTGAAGTAAAACGTCCATAAAATGAAAGCCCACAGAACAAATGCCCTAAACAAGCTGATTTGACGCTCCCTCACCATCCGCAGGTGTTAATCGAATAGAATTTTACGAGCTTAAATTTGAATTTGACGAGATTATTTTTTAAAATAAGTTTAAAAAAAATGTCAAACTCATTTCATTCATATAGAATACGAATAAAGTTCGATTCAAATTTTATCTGGGCGATAGTAGTTCATTTTGATTAACACCCTTAACCATCAGAAAGTCATGCATTAATAGACGACGTGACAACTTAGTTGTATGAATTATAGTTAAATTTAGAACAAGCTTTAAATTATGAAGTCACCACCAAGTCAACCCTTTTTTTTTATTTCTCTCGTTTCCTGAAAAGTCACATTTATTATGTGCTGTCATCTTCCAAGACATATGCGTCATTGATGACAACATACATTATTATTGCAATGCCATCGTTTTCATAGGATATTTTATTTTCCAAAAATGTTATTTTTATTTATTTTTTAAAATAATTAATATAAAATTTTAATCAATTACATCCCTTAAATTTAAAATGAGTTTTATCTAATATTAAATCTCATAATTAATTCAATGCCTGTAAATACATTATGTTTTTTATTAGATCTTCAAATTAGATTTTTATAACATTACTTTCTTTTTTTTCCGTATGTTATGTGTAATGATTGAGTTTCATTATAGTATCGAAATATACTTTTGAAATTATATTGATATTTTTCATCTACTAAAAAAATAAAAATATTTTTTTTATTTTTTAATCAATAATTATAAATTATCCAAAACAAAAATACAATATAAATTATAAAATTTTCATCAAAATAATTATAAATTTGTTTTGTGCCAAAATGAGTAACCGTATTTTTATCGATACAGATGTATCCAGAAGAACACATAGAGAGCCTATGAAAACTATTTAGAGCGAGATTCACTAGTTTGTACACCACATATCTTTTTCAATGGAACATCCATCTAATATTATAGTTATAGAGTTGAATTCTCAATTTATAAAAATAATATAATAATAATTAAAATTTATTTAATTTGTATTAATATCGATCTAATAGTATAAAATTTATTCCAAATTTTTTTTTCTCTCAAACCATTATTTTTTTGCACGATTCTCAATGACAAACAACTCAATCAACACACTCGATAATACCATACAACTGTATTAATCTACACTTATCTCTCTCTTATTCAAAATCAACCCAATCATTAAACCAATAGAACCTGGGTTTTAAGTTCCACATTAAGTAAGACTTTATAATTTAGTGAAAATTGAGGGTGAGTCCTCTTAGATGGACTTATAATAACTTAAGTTTTGGAATGAAACTTATTTGGGGGTAAGTCTATGTTTAAATTTATATGTAGGTACTTAAGTCCACTTATTTTTTAAATCTCAAAATTACACATAACAGTGTTAGTTTTGTTCGGTTCTGAAAAGTCACATAGATTAGATCATTGAGATATATATGAAAACCCTTGATTGAGTTATATATGAAAACTGTTTATTAAATATTTTGATAATTAACGAAAGTTTATATGGAAGTTATATATTCTGATAGTTATATATAGAAAGCTTAATATACAAATAAATTGTTGGCCTATTAAGTCAAAATTAAATAACAAAATTTCCTTAACAACAGTAATTCATAATATAAGGAGATTGAACAATGCCAATAGAGTTTAGTAACACGAATGTTAATATATAGTAACATTCATGTTACTATATGATTGAAGTTACAATTAGGGTCGTGTTACCAGTACAGTCGTGTTACTATACTAAAACTAATGTTACTATAGTGAATTTTAACATATAATTACAAACCTTGAGACGTATATTATGTAACATACACTTTAATATTCACAGTAACATCAAAACTTTGTACTCAGTAATACATCTAATTTTACAAAATACAATATAATAGTTTTTTTTTTTTACAGTAACATCAACTTTAGAATGATTTAAGTAAAAATACAATCCACAAACTGAAAATTTATAAAATGATGAGTAGTAATACACAAACGACAGCTGAATTACGACACTCAACACCAATTGTAAACATCAACACATCGAAATTTTGAACTCTATTTTTCGGTTCACTTACAGTAACATCAACATTTTCCATAGAAACATGACCAATGAATACTCAATTGTCTTGCACAACAAAAAAAATCAACAAAATCAAAATCTATGACACTTTAATTTAGTATTAATGTATGAGTTCTCTTTACTTTTGGTTACAAGGTTAATACCTACTTTGAAATAATTAAATCCCTAATTGTTATTATTTTTTTACCATATTTCTATTTTTTTTTGTGAGCATGTTACTATTTTTTTTAGTGACTAAGTTACTGTCTTTGTTGAGTATGTTACTATTGTTATTTTTTAAATATTAATATTCAATATTAATATTTTGCCGATGGAATCCAAAGTAAACTAGAATAGTAAATTAAAATTGTATTTTATGGAATGTAATTGGTTTGAAATTTGAATATGAACGAGTTTTGGTAAATGCCGATTTTTGTTTTTCAAATAAGGAAACATTGTGACTTTTAAGATTTTAGTCAGATTTGAAGGCGATTATGAAGGAGATGTAACATCGTTTATAACATTCATACATGGAAGAATTACAATAGTAAAATTGACAAAAAAACGGACTTAAAATCAAATAAGTTTCTTTGACGGATTTATCTCCAAATAAGCCCAAATAGGAGGACCGGCCTCCAAATTTCTCTATCATTTATAAGTTGTAGTAATAGTCCAAAAAAAAATCTTATTCCTTTAAAAAATAGGCCTCATAAACAATTGAGATTCAATCCCAATCAAAAATTTTAATTTGAATAGATTGAGTCTATTAATTCATTCCATTAAACTAAAAGGCCTAAAAAATTAATATTTGAAAAAAAAAAAGAGGAAGTCAACAGTAAAACTAAAGCTACAGAAAAATCAAGTGTTAACCCCAAAAACATGTAAAGTTCAAATTTACTATCATAATTTTTCAATCATTTTCTCCCCCTCTCCACCCCTCTCTCTATCGTCATCAAGTTCTAATATGGTACACAAAAACTTAAATAAAAAAACTTGATTAATATTTTTAAATTTTAAAAAAATAAAAATTAAAGTTATTTTTAATACAATAAATGATCTCATTTATTATCTCTACTTTAGGCCCCAAAATGTCTCGGGCTGCCCATGCTCTTATTTTCTCTTTATTCACTTTGATTTTAAATTATATTATTAAAAAAAATACAAAAATTACTATTTAAAATACAAAAGTTATACGATCAAAACTCAATTTTTAGTATTGTAGACTGACTTTAGCTACGAATTATTACTAATTTTCTCATATAAATTTTGTATAAAAGTATTTATTATTAATAGGGTAGATCGTTTCAATCATATGTTTTTTAAATTCATTACTACAAAATAAAGCTCAAATCACACAATCAGTCCCTAGTCATATGAATAGATTAGGTACATGAACTTATAGTCCGTTTGGTAGGATAGAAAAATAGAAGGATGAAAAATAGAAGTAAAACACTTTCTATCTTTCAAGGAAGAAATCATTCTTTCCCTCTTTTGTGTTTCGTAAGAGAGATGAAAAGTAAGAAAAATTATTATTATTATTTTTTATTTGATAAAATGAAAAAAAATATTTTTATATTTTTTATCAGAAAAATATAAATACACATTT
>CM042195.1:12961836-12972314 GCA_023539305.1 Ilex asprella | reverse complement strand
ATATATATATACACACACACGTAATACAGTGACATCAAATAGTGACACACTCAACAAAAAAATAGTAATATCAAACAGTGACACGCTCAACAAAAAAAATAGTAACATCAAACAGTGACACGCTCAACAAAAATATTTGTATTACTGTTTTATGTTACTATTTTTTTGTTGAGCGTGTCACTGTTTGATGTCACTATATTACATGTGTGTGTGTATGTGTGTGTGTCTATATATATATATGAAATTTTAAAATTCAAATAATATACAAATATCAAAAGGAAACTTGAAAGTCTCACATTCCAATCTTGAAAGTCTCATATTCAATTAGGTATGTACTATTTATAGTAGGGGTAAAATGACTTTTATGACTTTTTTTAGCACATGTACTTCGATTCCAATTATTTTAAAAAGTGTATTTTATCATATTAAATTTTTTGGGAGGTATCGGCCTCACTAAGCCCCTTTTTTTTTTTGAACTTGGAGGTAAAGGGGTTCAAAACCCTACTTTCGACATGGATGAACCAAGATGGGGTTTGTTGAAACTTACCACCTTGTTCTTTTGGGCCTCGCCTTTTTTTAGTTGGGGAAGGCCACAGGCAAGGCCAGCCCACTGTCCAACGCCTTATAAAAGGGAATATTGTGCAAATTTGACACAAGAACATGATATGTTATATTAGGGGTGTTATTGGTATCGACACGACACGATTAATAAATAAATTAAGTATGAGTGAAACTAATAAAAAAAATTTACATTACGATGCGACTCGCTTATATATATACTAATTTTACACGACATAAATCTGATATAACACGATTTGTTAAATACAAATTAATATACAAATCAGATATGAGTTGAGTGTTTTTCAATACGAACACATTAAGACTCGATATGAATCTATCTTACCTGACATGATTGACAAGCCTAACAATATGCTGTATTATTTCTTCTATTTCTTTCTTTCTTTTTTTGGTGACAGAAAATCAACCCAAATCAAATGTCCTTATAACCTTTTTTACAAAATGCAAACACCAAACATGCACAATCAATAGCAAACCATGTTTATCGAGTAATCACAATTCTCTTATAAGAGCTGAAATTGAAATCGCGAAATAGTAACCGTGAAGTCTTTTCATAACGGATTATGGAATAACAATGATGAATAAATTTATGATATTTTGAATTGTGATAGATAAGACAAATTGTAGCCTTAATATTTGAAAAAACATAGAATATTTATAGAACACAAAGTAAAAAAATACTAGGGTATAACTTCAAATTGTTCTAATATTTCCCCAGAAATTTTAGGTCAAGCTCAAAGGGTATTGTTTTCCAAAGTATAAACTAGAGGCACATCTTTCTCTTTCATGTCATGTTGAAATTGCTTACTGTCGCTTCAGTAATGTTATATTTACCAAGTTTCTTATCAAATTTTTTATTCTAATTGATATGGTACAATCTTCATCATTAAATATTAATGAAACTCGTTTATTTGATGGTAAAAACCGTGTCACATTACTTGAGATGAAAAACTTGATAAATTTTTTTGGTTAGCATAGCATTGTTGTTGTCGAGTAAATATTAAAGGCAACGGTGATACCATGTCACCATTGATGACATAATATCTTCAACTAATAATAAAACCAAACATAGGTAAGGTGAACCCCACTTAGACTTAGAGCATCTCCAACCATAAGTCAAAATTTTACTCAAATTTAAGTTAGTATTTGAGTAAAAAGTTTGATTTGATACAAATGGCTCAAATGGACAAACTTAAATTCAAAGAAGGAGAAATTCAATTTTAAATGAGAGTAAACCCAAAATTAAATGAGAGTAAAAATGACCATTAGATCTTTAAAAGATGGTGAAATCTCACCATTAAATATTTGGGTAAGGATTTGAGTCTCCCTCAATTTGAGTAAAAAAAAATAATCTCTCTGAATTTGGTATAAGTTTGAGTAAGATTGGAGCAAATTTTTTAGACTTTTTTACTCAAATTTAAATTTGAGTTTAAATTTGAGATAGAGTTAGAGATGCTCTTACATGACAGAAGTGTGAAGAGTTATTTACTTACATAACAAGTTAGTTATTAATTTTTGTAGAGCTTATTTATTTATTTTAATATTATTAGTTAGTGATACCACATCACGTTACCATGTGGTATCACCATTATAATGAATATTTTCTCATTGTTGTCTCTTGCCCAAAAACCCCCCAAAATAAGCACAAATCAATGCGAGTATGATTGGTAAGTTTTCACACGACTCCTTAATTCAATACGAAATTGAAATAAAGTTGTCGAATATGAATTTAATCTTAACAAATCAAATAAGAATTGAGTTAAATGTGTACATTATATAATAAACATTTTACACAATATAATAATTTCCAACTTATCCTGCTTTATTATGTCAAAAAAAAAAACCTGCTTTATTATGACAAAATCGATATAAGATTACCAAAGAATATTGGCGGGGCTCAGAGCGCATCCCCCAGATCGACATGTGTAAAAGTGTAGCCGTTTTGGAGCTCAAGAGGTGCCGAGGAGCACAATCGAAAGATAACGACTCGGGGGAGTCGAGTGAGTGTTCTGAAACCAGCATTTAAAACGACTTGACAACGAATTTAAGACGATGTGACTGGCTCAGACAAGTGTCAATGGCTATCTGCGCCCTCAAAAGCCTAGGTCTGCAAGTCATGATTGTTGGGTATTGATGGCTACCACGCCGAGTATACCTCTTCGGTGCATCCCGAGGAACTGTTCCCGCCGAGCATTGAACCCTCGGGAATAGGTGTCCAATGTCAGCAGGCGAGATTTGGCGTCCTCGACAATAGCCATGGGACCTCGGCGTGGGGTCTAGTGCTCGGCCTATCATCCAAGCATTAATTGCGAAGAGACCTGAGTGTAAGACATTCATTACGTCGGGGAAAAGGTGTCAGATATTAAATGCCCAGATGGGACATAAAGTCTGAGCACTCATTGCTATTCCAGGTATAAATACCCCTCAGAGAAATGAAGAGAGGTATGTAACATTGAACGAACATAAGATATACGTTGTGTTGTAATCTCCAATCTTAAATTGACTTAAACTTCGGAGGGGATACGCTGGGTGTTCACCCGGCCCATTTTCTGACCCTACGGATTGTTTCAGGTTCACCAAGTGGGCAAACGCTATTTCAAACTATTGCAGGATTTCTCCCGTGCAATCTGGTGCCGTATGTGGGAAC
This sequence comes from Ilex asprella, assembly GCA_023539305.1. Classification (NCBI taxonomy): domain Eukaryota; kingdom Viridiplantae; phylum Streptophyta; class Magnoliopsida; order Aquifoliales; family Aquifoliaceae; genus Ilex; species Ilex asprella. Next base: position 12,969,088 of record CM042195.1, on the reverse strand, counting down.
GTATTGACTTTTTCCCGTAGCGGTAGCGCATCATGGTGAATACACGATCCTAGGGTGATGGGAGATGAAGTTTACACGTGAGAAACGCGGAGATTGTACGTCTCCCAACTGTCACCAAACCAAGCCCCTTGAATCAGTCAGATAGAAGTGGGCATGCTTCGCAACAAACGTTCCCGGCGAACCAAGGCATCGAAGGTCACAGCCTTTCGGCCCGTGATATCGTTGAAATGGTCGAGCAACGAATGGGAAAGCACATCAAACAGCTGGAGAAAGATAATGCTAAAGTGCGCTGACGACTCGGTGGTTTCGAATGGTCGGAGGATGCCATTCGACGAAGCAATGAGAGGGGGCCCGAAGCGCCAATCGGGGCGTCTCCGAGGGTCCAAGACAGGAAACACCCGGGGACATGTGCACAGCCGCGCTATCGGAGGACCTAACCTACACAGTGGAGGGAGGTAATCCCTTGAAGGAGTGACGGAGTGGGGGTGCCGTGGGGCTGACTTGCCCCCCTGGGATCTCCGTCGTGGGATACCTGAGGATGCCGTGGCGGAGTCCCATGCAGAATCCATGGCGTGAGGACCAAAAACGAAGAAACTTCGAAAGACCCCCCGATCTGGTTTCGAGGGCAATGACAGGCAAACCGAGCCTAACGAAGACGAGGATGACCAAATCAGTTCTCCGTTCATACGGGCTATCGGAGATACAGAGATGCCAAAAAAGTTCACCGTCCCACGGTTCAAAGTCTATGATGGAAGGACGGACCCAGAAAGTCACCTACGACAATATAAACAGTTGATGTCCATCTACGACACTGATCAAAAAGTGCTATGTCGAGTCTTCCCCATGAGCCTAGGAGACACGACCATGAAATGGTACGAGAACCTACTCCCTAAGAGCATCCGATCCTGGAGGCAGCTAGTCGAGCTCTTCATAGCTCGTTTCATTACTAGTAGCAAAAGGCCGAAAGACATCAGCGCATTATTGACGCTCAAAAGGAAATGAGGGGAGTCCCTCCGATAGTACGCAATTCGGTACTGGGAGGAGGTGAACGAGGTGGAGTCGTGCTCGGAGGCCATGGCCGCAACGTCGTTCAGGCTAGGATTGTCCCGAGATACCGACTTGTACAGATCCCTCACTAAGAAAGCTCTAGGGTATATGAAGGATCTCTTGGCCCGGATAAACAAGTACGCCCGGGTGGAGGAGGAAGCAACCGTGCTTGAGAACCGAAACCCGATGCCTAAAAAAAGGGAAAAGGAGCCAACCGCCAAAAGAGGGGCACCCAACCCTCCTTTGAATCGCCTATCCTTTCAAGGGGTGATTACGGTCTTCAAGGAGCTCATTTACAAGATGTTGCACAAGATAAAAGGCAAACCCTTCTTCAAATGGCCTCCCAAGATGCAAGGGGACCCGTCGACGAGGGACTCGACGTTCCGGTGTTCATATCATAAAGATGTAGGGCACTTGGCATAAGATTGCAGGGTATATAATTCCTTCCTTGAGTAGTTGGTCCAAGAAGGGCACCTGGGGGAATTCATCGACAAAAAACACCCCAGGGGACCGACAGGAAGGAACTCCGAGGTGCCTCTTGAGGTCGTACCAGTAATTGACGTTATACACGTCTGCACTGTGGAGAGGCCAACGTACAATGCCCTCTGAAATGAACTAAGGAAGGTTTCCCAGGTAATAAAGGAGGAGGAGAACAGGTATGATGAGCCGTCATCCAAGAAATCTCGGCATGACGCCGAGTCTATCCATTTTTCTGATGCCGACTTAGATGGGTTGGTTCTCCCTCATGAAGACGTGCTAGTGATCACCTTACGGGTCCACAAGTACGATGTCAAAAGGATCTTGGTGGACTCGGACAGCTCTTTTGAGATATTGTATGACGACCTTTTCCGTAAGATGGGGTTCACCTCGGGGGATTTGAAGCCAGTGAGGACTCCCCTTATAGGGTTCAACGGTTCCAGCGCCCTCCCCCTCGAGAAGATCACTCTTACTGTCCGGTCCGGGATCATTGCTATCCCGGTCGACTTTGTGGTTATACACTCTGACTCCCCGTATAATGCCATCATGGGCAGGACGTGGTTACATGCGATGAAAGCGGTGCACTCGCCGTATCATTAGAAAATCAAATTCTCCACCACTAAAGGCGTTATGGAGATTCGGGGGGATCAGACGTCGTCAAAACACTGTTTCTATGCCGCCATGAAGACCGTGATTATCGGCCGAAATCGTGAACGCGACCCCGAGGCTGTGATGTCTAAATAACAATTACAGTCTGATCGACCGGGGGTGGATGAGCCCACCACGGAGCCTGCCGACCGTTCTACTGAAGCCCTGGCCAGAGTTTTTCTGAACCCCGGCGATGAGGAGAAATACTTTTTGATAGGGTCATCGCTGGATGACGCTGAGAAGTCTGATATGATTTTGTTCCTTCGTCGAAATGCCGACGTCTTCGCTTGGACACAAGCCGAGATGACTAGGATAAACGCCGAGGTGATTACCCACCGACTTCATATCGACCCATCCTTTAAACCCGTAAAGAAAAAGTCCCGCAGAATAGCGCCCCCATCATGCGAAGGTCGTGGACGAGGAGGTGAAAAAGTTGTTGGGAGCGGAGTCCATCAAAGAGGTGCAGTTCCCCTAGTAGTTATCCAACACGGTGTGTGCTAAAAAAAAGGAGGAAAAGTGGCGTGTCTATATAGATTTCACGGATTTGAACAAGGTGTGCCCCAAGAACGAGTATCCACTGCCTAAGGTCGATCAACTGGTAGATGCAACCGCGGGCCATAAGCGTATCTCTTTCATGGATGCTCGGACGGGTTATCATCAAATCCCCTTAGAAGAATCAGATCAGGAAAAAATAGCGTTTATTACACCCCGAGGGGTCTATTGCTACACAGTAATGCCGTTTGGATTGAAGAATACTGGGGCAACCTATCAACGCCTGATTAACAAGATGTTCAAACAAAAACTCGGTGTGACCATGGAGGTGTACGTGGATGACATGCTGGTAAAGAGAAAAGAGGGCGCTGACCACCTCCGAGACCTAGAAATTACTTTTGTCTTACTCTGTGATTACGGTCCGAAACTAAATGTGTCAAAATGCGCAATCGGGATGAGTTCTGGCAAGTTCCTGGGGTACTTGGTCACCCACAGGGGAATCGAGACCAATCCCAAGCAGATACAAGTTGTGCAAAACATACAGGCGCCGAGGACTACCAAAGACGTCCAGAAGCTAACCGGGATGCTGGCAGCCCTCAACCGGTTTATTTTCAAGTCCTCAGATAGGTGCAAACCATTCTTTGCCATGCTTAAGGGAGTGGCAAAAGGAACCTGGAACGAGGAATGCGGCAGAGTGCTCGAGGGGATTAAGGAATACTTGAAATGCCCCCCAACCTTGTCTATTCCGACGGCGGGGGAAATACTCAAGCTCTACTTATTTGTCTCAGAAGGAGTCGTAGTAAGGGAGAGCCGGGGGGGGCACAGAGACCCATCTACTTCATAAGCAAAACCTTGCTCGACACCGAAACACGATACTTGCCAATGGAAAAGCTCGTCCTGACACTGATTGTCTCAGTAAGGAAACTAAGGCACTATTTTCAGGCACATGCTATAAAAGTCTTAATTGATCAGGCCCTGAAACCTATTCTCCACAAAGCCGACATGTCAGGAAGGATTGTCAAATGAGCTGTAGAGCTCGGGGAGTTCGAAATAAGGTACAAACCCCGTACTTCAATAAAAGGTCAAGTCCTTGCCGATTTTATTGCCAAGTTCTCTGTGCCCGAGCCGCCGCAAGAGGTGGAAGCCGTCAAAGACAACGTCTGGAATCTTCATGTTGACGGGTCCTCAAACGCAAAGGGGGCAAGAGTAGGTGTGGTATTGACAAATTCAGAAGGGTTTATAATAGAGCGAGCTATTAGACTAGGATTTAAAACTTCTAACAATGAAGCCGAGTATGAGGCACTGTTAGTAGGACTCGACATCGCATACTCAGCTGGAATCAGATGCCATCATGTTTTCTGCGATTCCCAGCTAGTAGTGAATCATATCAAAGGTGACTTCAAGGTTTGAGACTGCAAGATAAAGGCATACCATCAGAAGGTAAAATCCAGAATTGAGAAGTTAGGAACGGTGGAAGTTTTCCAGATTTCAAGGGTTCAAAATACTCACGCCGACGCGTTAGCCTGTCTGGCCTCCGCTTTGGCTTCGGAGGTAACTTGACGCATCATCATCGAAAATAAGAGAACCCAAGCATAGAAGATACAAAAGCCGAGCAAATATTGTCGACACAAGTGCAAGAAGTGCCCTCGAGTTGGATGAAACCTATAATTACGTGTTTGGCGGAGGGAGTGCTCCCCGAAGATGTCAAAGAAGCTAGGAGAATCAAACTCAAGGCTCCCAGGTTCTGGATTTTTGCCGACCATTAGTTATATAGGAAATCTTTTTTGGGCCACATTTGTTATGTGTCCCCGAGGACAAAGTAGAACCTTTCCTCTATGAGGTTCATGAGGGTGTATGCGGAAGCCACACGGGAGGAAGATCTCTCGCACATTGAGCAATGACCCAAGGATACTGGTGGCCATATATACAGAAAGAAGCGAAGAGCTACATTCAAAAATGCGACAAATGCCAGAAATTTGCTCTCATTATCCGACAACCAGCAGGAAGTCTGAACTTGTTGACAAGTCTCTGGCCGTTCTCTCAATGAGGAATGGACATTGTAGGACCTCTCCCGAGGGCCCAGTTGGATAAGAAATTCTTATTGGTGGCCACTAATTACTTCACTAAGTGGATCGAAGCCGAGCCTTTAAGCCGTATTCGGGACGTGGAAGCGAAAAAATTCGTATGACAGAACATTATCACTCGTTTTGGAATCCCCCGGGCCATTGTCTCGGATATTGACACTTAATTCAATAGTGGCTCTTTCAGAAAATTTTGTTCAGGATTCGGAATACGTAATTATTATTCCACGCCAGCCTACCCCCAGATTAATGGGTAAGCAGAGGTTTCCAACAAAACGGTGCTGATAGGAATCAAGAAGAAGCTTGAGAAGGCAAAGGGGAGGTGGACCGAGGAGCTACTCAACGTACTATGGGCTTACAGAACCACACCGAGGACGTCAATAGGAGAAATGCCTTATGCCATGGCGTATGGCGTTGAGGCCGTCATCCCATTTGAAGTGGGGTTCCCGACGATTCGAAGCCAAGCATTCGAAATGGAAGATAATGATCAGACGTTGGCTAGGGACCTCGATCTAGCCAAGGAAAGAAAGGAACTAGCATCCATCAGATTGGCAAAGTACCAAGGAGAATTGTCAAGACAACACCAGAAGAAGGTCCAAGCAAGGGGTTTCCTAGTAGGAGATCTTGTGTTGCGCAAGGTGACGGGCACTTCTCGGGAACCAGCTGATGGAAAACTCGTCCCTAATTGGGAAGGTCCTTACAAAATAATGACTGTGGGGGGCATAGGCGCATATACGTTACAAGACATGGAGGGTAACGATGTAATCCGAAGTTTGAATGTTTCAAATTTGAAGAAATACTTCCATTGAATTAAACTCTTTCTCCTTTGCCCCAAAATACTAAAACGAGACGAACTCTCGGTCGTTAGGGGTACGGCCCCGAGAGGTGTAAGACTCCACTAGTGGAGCGACACTCTCAAAATACTAATATGAGACGAGCTCTCGATCGTTAGGGGTACGACCCCGAGAGGTGTAAGACTCCACTAGTGGAGCGGCGCTCTCAAAATACTAACACGAGACAAGCTCTCGGTCGTTAGGGGTATGAGCTTGAGAGGTGTAAGACTCCACTAGTGGAGCGGCGCTCTCAAAATACTAACATGAGACGAGCTCTCGGTCGTTAGGGGTACGGCCCCGAGAGGTATAAGACTCCACCAGTGGACGAGATCGTCACTTAAGAGAGTTTCCTTTCACCTATTCTCTCTGTCATACAACTTCGAAATTCCTAGATGGTATGACCCTTGAGCGGTTAACGAGGGTAAAGATGAAAGAGCACATACATAGGAAAAGAAAGGAGATTCCATTAAAACATAAAAGGGGCGTTGCGTCCCCTGTAGCATACAAAATGAAAGAAAGCAGCAAGTACAAACAAAAACAATAAAGGACCTCCGGACCCCTCTAGAGTTGCAGGCTCTACCCCTCTCCTTCCTAACGATCCACCGACCCTTAATATCTCATCAAGTTCAGTATCATGTTCTCCAGTAAAAATGGGGGGCGGCGGAGGAGGGAGATCGTCTTCGAGATTGGTGGGGGGAAGAGGCGGGATATGGGGAGAAGGCTGATCTGAACCACTAATGGGTTCGTTTAGGCTCTCGGTCCCATTTGCCCCTTCGCCTACACTGTGTTGAACGGGCTCGGACTGAGATGGATCCTCGGGGAGGTTCCCTTCATCAGGCTGCTTGAGAATGTTGTGCATTTGGAATAGCTCCGAGCCCAACTCGACGTGGGTGGCATGCAGGGTGGCGTCCCAACCTTGTTTGTAAGCCTTTTGTTTGGCTTCCTCAAAGGCGGGGTCCATTTGGTCCTGGGTGGCCAGCCACACCCTTTGACACTGTTGCTGTAGCCTCTCCTGTTCCCCCGCCTTATCCGCCGTCAGGGAATCAACCTTGGTCGTCAACTGGTTAATGATGTTCTCGGCCTCACCCGCCATCACCTTCTCCAAGTCGACAGAAATAGCATCACGTTGGCGGATGAGCTCAGTGATGTGTTTCGTCTGGTCGTCGAGGATCATTTCCACCTCACAGATGTATTCATCCTTGGAGGCAATAACTTGCTCGGCGTCCTTCGCCGCTTGTTTGTATTCCTAGAAGCGGTTGACGATAGCCCCTATCTGCTGACAAGCCTACAAAGAGGTAAAATGCCAAAGTGAGAAATGGTCAAGTACATAATGCCGAGAGCAGATAAACATCACTTACCACCATGTTGCTCTGAATATCGCTCAAGAGGAGCCGGTTGTCCCCATATTTCTCGTAAATGGCCATGTCGGCCCCGAATTGGAAAGTCCCCGTAACGGCAAACGCAATGTTGGGGGACTGAAGTATGAAATCCGCCTCCAAGACAGGGCGTCCGTTCCTGGTCTCAGCACAGGTGACCCATTCGGCGGAGGTGACGGGGCCCGGGGGGTTATGACAACGCTTCTAGCGGCGCTCTTCAGACCCTTCGGGCTCCTGGTTTTTGCGACCTGTCTGCCAATCTCCCGAGGGGGGGACTTGCTCCCGAGGTGGGGATGGC
>CM042195.1:12923931-12937449 GCA_023539305.1 Ilex asprella | reverse complement strand
GGTTTATGACGGGAGAACAGACCCTGAGGGACATTTACAGCAATACAAGCAATGATGTCCATCTGTCACACTAATTAAAGGTTGCCATGTCGAGTGTTCCCCATGAGCTTAGAGGAAACTTCCATGAAATGGTATGAGAGTTTGGCCTTGGAAAGTATCAAGTCTTGGAGGTAGATGTCCAATCTATTTATCGCTTGATTTATCACTAGCAACAAAAAGCCCAAAGACAATGGTGCTCTGCTGACACATAAACGGAAGGGTGGAGAAAATTTGCGACAGTACGCAATTAGGTATTGGGAAGAGATTAACGAGGTTGAGGCGTGCTCGAAAGCCATGACAACAACAACATTCTGACTAGGGCTATCCTGAGACACCAATTTGTATCGGCCTTTGACTAAGCGAGCCCTAGTGGACATGAAGGACATGATGTATAGCATAAACAAGTATGTGAGGGTCGAAGAAGAGTCGGCTATGCCCGAGCCCAAGGTTCCAACAAGGAAAAACGGGACATAGAACTACCTGTGAGGAGGGGAGCGCTAGCCCTGGCTCCAAGCCACTTAATCTTTTCAAGGGGTGAGCACAGTATTTAAGGAGCCTATTTATAAGATGCTACACAAGATAAAGAAAGATCCTTTCTTCAAGTGACCACCCAAGATGCTAGGGGATCCAACCTCTAGAGATTTAATGTCTCGGTGCTCTTACCACGACAGCGTTGGGCATATGATTGAGGACTGCTGGGTGAACACATCATTCATCGAGAAAGACATCCTGGGGAATTCATTGATGGCTCGGCCTTTCGGGGTCCAACAAGGGATGGAGTAGGCGTATCCCAAGAAGTAGTGACTGTGATCAAAGTGATACATGCTTGCACAGTAGACAAACCCACTTACAACTCACTTCGTGCCGATCTCTAGAAGGTTGTGCAAGCAATAAAGGTGGAGGAAACAAGGTTTGGGAGACAATCATCTAAAAAACCTCGGCTCGACTCCGAGGCCATCTAATTTTGGGATGCTGACCTTAGTGGACTGGTCCTTCCGCATGAAGACGTATTGGTGATCACCATGTGGATTAAGATGTTCGATGTCAAAAAGATCCTTGTGGACTTGAGGAGTTCAGTCGAGGTGATGTATGCTGACCTCTTTCGTAAAATAAGCTTCACTTAGAGAGATTTAAAACACGTAAAAACCCTTTTATAGGGTTCAACAATTCATATGCCCTTCCCCTCGGAAAGTTCACCCTCGTGGTCACCTCCGGAGTTATCACAGTCCTGGTTGAGTTTATGGTGATAGATTTTGATTTTCCCTACAATGCCATAATGGATAGGACATGGTTACATGCGATGAAGACGGTGCATTTATCTTACCATCAGAAGATAAAATTCCCCACATCGAGGGGAATCATGGAGATTCGTGGCCACCAAGCATCATCCAAAAGCTGATTTTACGTGGCGGTAAAGACTGGGGTTAATTAGGGGTGGCAATTTTTGACACGAGACGATAACCCGACACGAACACGACACGGATAAATGGGTTTTGGGTTGACTAATTTTTGTGTCAACCCGTATATGACACGACCCGCTAACACGAAAAGTTAATGGGTCGTGTTCGGGTTCAACCCGCTTAACCCAAATTAACCCGTGTATTTAATCGGGTTGACACGAACCCGACCTGTTTTGACCCGAATTGACCCACCTCTTAGAGGATTTGAAAATGCTTGTAATATTGCTTTGGGATATTAGTAAAGCTTTTTAAAAATTTGTAATATTATGAAGATTTGTATTTTTTTTGAGATATTTGTAATGTTTTTAATGTCTTTTTTTTATGTAGATTGTATTTGGAATATTTGTAAAATGTTTAAATTTTTTTTTTTTGGTTAGGTCATGTCGGGTTGGGTCGTGTTAGGTAGGTTGGGTCGTGTTTACCCGAACACGACCTATGTAAATCTCGGGTCACAGGTCGTGTCGGGTTAGTCGTATTTTAAGTCAGGTCGTGTTCGTGTCCAAATGACCTAATCCGTTTAGTTCGCAGGTCGTGTTTGGGTTGATGTGTTTTCAACCCGAACCCGACTTGACACGACCCGAATACAACACGACACGACACGATTGCCACCCCTAGGGTTAATGCTAAGTCCCAAGAGCGTGACCCCAAGCTAGTGTTTGAGAAATAGCAATCAAAGTTCAGCCATTCGGGAGTCGATGACCCTATCACGGACCCCGCCGATCAGTCTATGGCGGCTTTGGATAAGGTTCTTCTAGATCCTAGAGATAAGGAGAGATTTTTCCTAGAAGGGGCATCACTGGTCGACGCCAAGAGGACTGAGATGGTAAACTTCCTTTGTGTGAACGTCGATGTCTTTGCATGAACCCCCAGCCAAATGACAAGAATAAGTTTCGAGGTGATGTGCCATCGACTTCACGTTGATCCTGCTTTCAAACCAATGAAACAAAAGGCTCGGAGGACGGCTTCTCACCATGCGCAGACGATTGATGAGGTAGTAAACAGGTTGTTTGGGGCTGGAACGATTAGGGATGTCCAATTCTCCAAGTGGCTGTCAAACACAGTATGTGCAAAGAAGGTACACAGAAAGTAGTGAGTTTGCGTGAATTTTACAGATTTGAACAAGACATGCCCCGAAGATGAATACCCTTTATAGAAGGTCGATTAGTTTGTGGATGCCAGGGCGGGCTACCACAGGTTCCATTGCAAGAATCTGATCAGGAGAAAACGACGTTCATCACACCCCAAAGGGTTTATTGTTATACAATGATGTCGTTCAGCTTGAAAAATGCCGGTGGCACTTATTAGCACCTGATGAATAAGATGTTTAAATAATAACTTGGCACCACAATGGAGGAATACATTGATGACATGTTGATAAAAAAACAAGGTGAAAGTCGACTATATTCGGGATCTCGAAGTACTTTTGCCTTGCTCCGAAAATATGGCCCGAAGCTCAACGCTTCGAAATGTGCTTTCAGGGTAAGTTCAGGCAAATTCTTGGGATATCTGGTCACTCATCGCGGTATAGATGTCAATCTCGATCAAGTACAGTCCGTGCAGGGTAAACATAAGTCGAAGACTGTCAAGGACATACAAAAGTTGACTGGAATAATGGCAGCTCTCAACCGGTTTATATTTAAGTCCTCGGACAGGTGCAAGTTGTTCTTCACCATGCTTAAGGGGGTAACGAAGGGATACTGGGGTGACGAAAGCAATCAGGCGCTGGAGGGAATCAAGGATTACTTAGTATCCCCTCCGACTCTATCTTTTCCAGCAACATACGAAGTCCTAAACCTCTACTTATTCGTTTACGAGTATGCAGTTAGTGGGGTTCTAGTAAGAGAGTACGATGGAGCATAGAGGCATGTTTATTATGTGAGCAAGACCCTGTTTGATGCCAAGACCAGGTACTTTCCAATGGAAAAACTTATACTAGCTTTGGTCATTTTGGCTAGGAAGCTTAGACATTATTTTCAGGTGCATCCCATAGAGGTCTTAACCGATCGGCCCATCAAGCTCATACTTCACAAAGTAAATATATCGAAACGAGTTTCCAAGTGGGTCGTGGAGCTAGGAGAGTTTGAGATAACCTACAAGCTCCGTACTTTTATCAAGGGACAGATTCTTGTTGATTTCATTGTCGAGTTTTCTACGTCTAAGTCTCCACCAGATGGGGAGTTAGTAGCTGTTGACCCCAACGACATTTGGAGTTTGCACGTGGATGGATCCTCAAACACAATGAGGGCTTGAGTAGGTGTAACCTTGGCCAATTTTGGAGGATTTATAGTTGAATGAGCTATCAGGCTTGAATTCAAAGCATCCAATAACGAGGCTGAGTATGAAGAATTGTTGGCTGGGCTCGATATCGTGTATTTGATCGGCGTAAGGCACTTATAGATCTTCTGCGATTCCCAATTGGTGGTAGATCAAGTTGATGGGGATTCTGAGGTCCGCCACGACAGGATGAAAGCCTATTACTAGAGAACAAAGTCGAAGATGGAGAAGTTTTAGAAGATAGAGGTTTACAAAATTTCGAGAGATCACAATAGTCATGCTGATGCGTTAGCTTGCCTTGCCTCGGCCTTGACTTCAGAAGTAACTTAGTGCATCATCCTTGACTACCTCGAGAGTTTGAGCATAGGGGACTTAAATGCCGAGGAGGTCCTTTTGATGAGCACTCAAAGTATGTCGCCGAGTTGGAAGAACCCCATAATTAAGTATTTAATGAACGAGATACTCCCTGAGGATGCCAAAGAAACTAGGAAGGTCAAACTGAAAGCTCCCAAATTCTGGATATCCTCAAATTACGAGCTTTATCGAAGATCCTTCTCGAGACCATATTTGATTTGTGTTTCCAAGGATAAGGTGGAATTGCTACTGTACGACGTTTACGAGGGAATATGTGGGAGTCATACGGGGGAAAGATCTCTCGCACATTAAGTGATGTCTCAAGGGTATTGGTGGTTATATATGCAGAAGGACACCAAGCGGTACATTCAGAAATGTGATAAGTGCCAAAAATTTGCTCCCATCATCCGGCAACCGACAGGAGACCTAAACCCTTTGACGAGTCCCTGGCCATTTTTCCAACAGGGCATGGATATAGTGGGTCCTTTCCTAAGGGCTCCTCTAGGCAAGAAATTCTTCTTAGTTTTCACTTACTACTTTACCTAGTGGATTAAAGTCGAGCCCTTCAACCACATTCAGGATGTGAAAATAAAGAAATTCATCTAGCAGAATATAATTACTCAGTCCGGCATTCCCCGTGCCATTGTCTCTAACAAAGGCACCCAATTCAATAGTGGGCCATTTAGAGAGTTCTACTCAGGATTCGAAATACGTAACTACTATTTCACTCCGGTGTACCCTTAATGTAACGAGCAGGCAGAGGTCTTCAATAAGACAGTCTTGGCTAGGATAAAGAAGTGGTTGGGGAGTGCTAAGGGCAGATGGACCGAAAAACTACTTAATGTCCTTTGGGCATACAAAACCACCCTGAGGACCTATACTAGGAAAACTCCCATGTCATGACATATGGTGTTGAAGATGTTATACCTTTGGAGGTGGGATTCTCTACCATACGAAGTCAAGCCTTCGAGTCAGGAAACAATGATGAAGCATTGGTTAGGGATCTCGATTTGATTGAGGAAAAAAGGGAAATGACATTTATATAGCTGGCCAAATATCAGGGAGAGTTATCAAGATAGTATCAAAAGAAGGTCCGAACTAGAGGTTTTCAAGTGGGAGATTTGGTTTTGCACAAAGCTATGGGCAACACACGGGAATCCACTGACGAAAAACTCGTCCCCAATGGGGAGGGTCCATACAAAGTCTTGGTCATATGTGGCACAAGAGCATATCGACTACAAGGTACAGATAACAAAGATGTAAATTGACCTTGGAATGTATCAAATTTGAAGAAATATTACTACTCAGTTGATTTCAAGAGCCAAATCTCAAGAATTAACACGAGACTTGGTCTCGGTCGTTAGAGGTATGGCCCCAAGTAGGGTAAGCCTCTACCCTTGGAGTACCACTCTTGAAAAGAATTAACACGAGACTCGGTCTCAGTCGTTAGGGGTATGACCCCGAGAGGAATAAGCCTCCACCTTTGGAGCACCGCCCTCGAAAAGAATTAATACGAGACTCGGTCTTGGTCGTTAGGGGTACAACCTCGAGATAGGTAAGCCTCCACCCTTGGAATACCGCCCTCGAAAAGAATTAACACGAGACTCAGTCTCAGTCGTTAAGGGCAATGTTATCAGAACTGGAGTGGATCGGCCAGTTCGATCGGTTGGACCGTGATCTGGGACCTCAGCTGGTTCGGTTCTTGAATTGGACCACTTAGACAATTAAATCGGTGTAAAACCGTCAAATCGAGCGATTTTTGACTAAAACCGTGAACCAAATGATTTTGTCAAACCGGCCGGTTCTACTGCCCTTTCTATAAAATGCCCATTATTCCTAATTTTGTCCTAAATCTAGTCGGTGCCCTTCTTCTTCTTCACTTCATTCAATTTTTTTCTCCAGCCTTACTGTACAATAAGGTTCCAGCATGCTGCACTAAGAAAAAGGGGAGGAAATATCGCTACTTCGCTGGCTTGAGCTGCTTCATAAGAGATTTTTCATAAGAGAAAGGGGAAGAGTAAGAGATGTTAGGTAATGGGTACTGTCTTTTTCTCCCTGTCTTTGTCCACACGCACACACACACACACAGTTATAGAAGAAATCAAAAAATGAGAAGAAAGCAGAGAAAATCATTTGTTCACTCCTCGTTTCTCTCTTTGGAGATGTTAAGCTTGGAGAGGATGGGAAGTTGGTGATAAGTGTTGATGGGACTGTGGCTCATCTCAATAAATAGAGTGGTGATGTTGAATCCCCAAATGAAGGTCTAAAAGAACGTGTGAAGATGGCTTTTCGTCGGAGTCGAACTACTATGAAACCAATGCCCATTATCCAGTACACTTTAGGACACCACGCACAGTATACTTTAGTGCACCACACATATATTACATTATTATTTTTTTATTGTGGTTATGAATTTTTTAGCAAAATTATTATATTTTATTTATTTTATTTTTTAATTATAAGACCAGTTCGACCAGTTGATCGATGGCTAAACCAGTGAACCATTGATCCGGTCTCTCCAGTCCGATTCTGATAACATTGGTTAGGAGTATGGACCCGAGAGGAATAAGCCTCTACCCTTGGAATAATGCTCTCGAAAAGTATTAACACGAGCTTCGGGCACAGCCGTTTGGGGTAAGCCCTTGAACAAGGCAAGTCATTGATAAAGTCCGACAGAATGGAAGACATCATTATGAAGACATTATGAAAGAAAGAAGAATTCATTGATAAAGACAAAGAGGGTCGTGCGTCCCCCGAGCACACAAGAAGCCAAAAAAAATAAAAAACAGTACAAGTTCAAGGGCCTTTGGAACCAACAAGCTTGTCAAGGTCACCACTGAGCTCCTCATAGCCGAGTCGAGACTAATGCCTTTTAAGAGACCCTTCACCAACACTAAGGATCTCATCAAGCTCCCCAGACTCAGCCCCGCCTAGATGGATGAGAGGGGTACCGGGGACGAAGGGATCGTCGGCATCCATGGGAAGGGTAGGAGAATGAAGTCGAAGGGGAGACATTCCCTCTGATTCGTTAGTGACGGTGATTGACACTATCTTTGCTGTTGTCTCCTCTACTTAGCCGGCCCTTCAGATAGAGATGGCTCGACATCTAGCTGGATGGTAAAAGGGGTCGCGACTTCACCAACCCCTTGCAAATTGTACATTGTAAAAGCTTGAAGTCCGCGGCGACTCCGGTAGTACAAAGAGCCTAATCCCAGCCTTGCTTAAAAGCCTTTCTTTTTCCATCGTCGAAGGCTAGGATAAACTATTCCTGACACTGATTGTACACGTCCATGCAGGCCCTGTTTTACCTCCCAGACCTTGTCTTCCTCTAGTGCCTCCACTTTCGAGGTAAGGGCGACACAATTGGCCTCAGCTTCCAGTAGCTTAGCCTCGGCAGTAAAGACTTTCATCCTCCTTGCCACCTGAACCTTGACCTATTTGCTCTTGTCCAAGTCAGCGGTGAAAGCCTCGGCTTTGTGGATCAGGTCGATAATGTTCCTGGATTGATCGACGACCATCTTCTCCACTTGGTTAATATGATCTTCTTTCTCAGCGAGCTTGGCCTGGGCCTTGTCGACCTTACTCCTGTAGGCCCAAAAATGATCAATGATGACCCCCATCTGTTGGCAGGCCTGAAAGGAAAGAACAAGAACAAATGTCAAATTTTGGACATGACAACAAAAACGTTCATGGCAAGAAGGGAGTTTGGATTACTTACCACCAGGTTAGGTTGGACCACCCCTTGGAGAAGCATCTTGTCTCCGTACTCATCTAGTATCGCTATGCCGACGTCAAAATAGAAGGCCCTGCTGACGGTCAAGGGACTAGATTATAAAGTCAGACTCCAAAATCGGATGCCCCTTCTTGTGACAGCTCGAGGGGACCAATCGGCAGTACCAGAAGGCACTGGAGCATCATGACACTGTTTAACTCGACGATGCCTTTGTCGATCATCAGTCTGCCCTGAGGGCTCGTCTTGGTGCATCTGACATTGAGGCTACACCCTCGGGGGGACTTCGTGTTGTTTTTTGTTGCCATTGTTCTAGAGGTGGAGTGGTTGTTGTTGGCGCAATGATGTAGGGGGAGGCATGGCGATCAGCATAGTGCCAGATGGCTCATTAGCCCATGAGTGCATTGTTTTCCTTGTCACAGAGAAGGCCTTCAGGCTTTCTACTATGATCGGAGGATACGGAACATTTCTTTTGGATGAGATGGGGTTACTTCTGAATCGCGATCGACGTCGGCTTCAAGATCCTCCTCTTCGTCTTCTTTTTTAGAAGAGTGGTCCGCCAAAATAGAGGAGTCGAAAGGAGGAGGGACTTGTGAAAATCATGTATGACCGGGGCGATAGTCGAGCAGGACGTGTGCTGCTCGAGCAAAGGGGTCGCTAGGGTTATGAGACCAAACTTTGATTAGGTACTCAAAGGAGACCTCAGATTTTGCAAGTTGGGCGGTGTCTCTCTTGTATCCCTCTGCAAGGAAAAAGAAAGAAACATAAATGTTAGAAACTTGAACGAAGGCCGAAGGGTGGCAAAGTTAGTGCAATGCCCACCTGGATCTCTTGACACTTTGGGGCAGAAAAAGTCGTCATACTTGGGTCTGTCACTCTTCTCCCATTTACAACTGAGTATGATGAGATCTCGGGCATACCCCTTGTCTGAGTCGGGCATATGTGTCACCAAATACATGGAAGGGTCCTAAACCTGAAGATAATATTTGCCCCGCCAACTAATTTCAAGTCATAGTAGAACAAAATCTCGTCTACGCCTAGGTTTAGCCTCAGTCGAGCATTTTTGGCGACTACGCCCATGACTATTCTAAATAAACTGACACAACATTGATGGGGAAAGAGCCTCAATTGCATAAGGACTCTTAACAGAAGGGAAGGGAGAGGAAAACTAAGACCCCCTTCCATGATGGCCTTAGTATGGAAGAGCATGAGTTCTATACTACCTACATCAACCTTGTGAAATGTAGGGTTAAAGACAAAAGTGAAAATGGGCTCGAGAATGTTATAAGTGGTTCTAAACGCCTACAGGTTGGCATCGGTCACTTGTGTTTTCTTCAACCTACCTGTATCACTAGGCCGAACTTCCCTCATAACTCTAGTTCGTCAAATGTTAGCCGTGGGGATTTCTAAAGAAATGTAGAAGAGAATGGGCAAGATGAAGAATAGAATGTAGGAAGGGGAGTACTTACAGATTCAGTGGCTTCTAAGGTCTTGCTTAGGGGAGAAAGGATAGCTAATCGAGAATTGGTTGCGGTTTGAGAGTTCAAATATCCAAAAAGTCTCGAAAAAGGCTCCAAACTCTCCTATTTATACTGCAACATGGGCGGGAGACGAAGAGGCAAACACCATCAAGTGTGAATTTGAAAAATTCGACGCCAGACGTGCGGGTAACCGTCCTAAAATCTTAGGTGTGTTGAGGAAGCCTCCACTCTCCGTGCACCACCTGTCCCATGACGTGAGTAAAATGAAGGTTGTGGGGTAGTTGACGGGACTTTAGATGGCTCAATAGCCACAAGTTGACACGTGGTCATTATAGCCATTATGAAGCGCAAACGACGCCTAAAGAAGGACAACTCATTAAATATAGGTCTTGAGTAGCTGCAAGTCATTAAACGCGCATCCAGGACCTCAAAAAGTGTGAGAACAGTTATCATTACAAGACATTAATTATCGTGATGCCAACTCCTTGTCCTCAGTGAGACTCAAGGGGTGCTTATTCCCGAGCAGTGAATGTTTGGGCGTAGGTGTCAAGCACCGAGCAGCGATTTTTAATGACCGAGGATAGGACCATAAAGGCTCGGCGTGTGCCAAGCATAGTCCGATCACCCGAGTGAATCGGTCTTGAGAGGATTTGATGAGATAACACTCATTATGATTAGATACAAGTGTAATCCATCAAATGTTGAGATAGGACTCAAAGGTCATTGAATCATTGCTAGCTTAAGTATAAATACCCTTCAAAAAGTTGAACACAAGTATGCAATTCTAATCCAGAAAATACGGTGCTAATGACTCTTATGCCGATTGACTTGAGTTTTGGAGGGGTTTAGTCAGGTGTTGACCCGGCCTCTTTCCCCACCCTTTGATTGTTTCAGGTTCATCATCTAGCGGATCGCCATCTCAATATATTGCAAGAAAGCACCTGTGCATAAAGTATCAATCTTCTTCTTCTTTTTAACAAGGTGGTTGGACTAGCTTATGAGCACCTTGACTAATTGTCCTTCAGTTTGGTCAAAGACAAGTCATCCACTCTAGAACTAAGGTATTCCTGATCTCAAGGAGTTGTCAATATTCGAACTTAAAACATCTGAATTTATAGTTTGTCCGTATTACTACTTGAGCTATCCTTGAATACAAGCTATCAATCTTCACTGAACATAAAAAATATTTTCCTTCATCTCTCCTTAAAAGTTCTATTATGCCTCTATTAGACATTTTTTCGTCATTTTTGAAATACTTTTCTGCTTTGTTTATAGTGGTGACACATTATTCCCTATGTACATATAAATAAAAAGAAAAAGAAACCTTTTGAGAAAATAAGGAAGGGTGAGGATATACCAACAAAGAAGCACAATTACGTTGTTCGGGCAAGCGCGTGTTCTGACTAGAAGAGCTAGAGCTTCCTAGGATCAAGCCTGTTTTGGGCCTAAGTTAAAATAAGGTGAATGCTCTTTCTCAACGAATTACTATTCCGAGTTTCAATGCCCATTGAATGATATAATTTCAAAGGTGGGAGCAACATGGTAATTTCAATGTATATAAATGACATTATTTTAAAAGAAGAACAAGATAGTCATTAACGTTACACAATTAATGGGTTAGGCGCAGAATCTGACGTGATAAATGCAATTTAAACAACTCGAAAGAATCCATCGAAAAAATAAATGAGTATTTTACGGGAATATTGGGATGAAGGGTACCCATTTGGTTTTTTTTTTTTTTGAGAAAAGAAAAATCTTCTTTGTCCATTTCAATTTGAATTATCTCTCCAGGGATTGACAGTCCCAGGGGAGATAGTTCACTAATAGACAGGGATAAATAATTCGACTCATTCACATCCAGACCTTGAATGCTTGGAATTCATGTTATGCAAGGAGATTGCTTTTGCTAATTCGAAGTGAAAGGTGATATAAATCGGTCTATTTTGCTAATTCGAAAAGAAAGGTGATATAAATCGGTCTATTTTTGGTATAATATTCATAGTTAGCAGTTTTAACTCCGTACCAAGATCACGATCAATATCATCACTAGCATCAGTATCATTACTATCATCAAT
Source organism: Ilex asprella (assembly GCA_023539305.1). Lineage (NCBI taxonomy): Eukaryota > Viridiplantae > Streptophyta > Magnoliopsida > Aquifoliales > Aquifoliaceae > Ilex > Ilex asprella. The sequence goes on along the minus strand of CM042195.1, from coordinate 12,926,036 downwards.
ATCAATATCAGCAATATGAAAACTTTTAGAAACATGAAATGCTGAACAAAGATTAAAAAATTCAATGGGTAGCTCAGATGATAACAGAACAAATTGTAAATATGTACGTCCTAAATTCAAATCTTAAAAATTATTTGAGATCAGGTCATGAGAGACTTATTCTTTATGAATACTCTAATCCCGACATGAATGATATGTTTTTGACCAGACCAAAAGAGACTTAATCGAACTATGCGTAAACAACCCTCAAACCGTTGAAAAAAATTCATAAAAATAAAGACACGAAATGTAACATACAAGGGAACATACAAGGGATACCATTTTAATGGGAGAGATGGTTACCTTCGGCCTTGAACACGAGTCGATGTGAAAATAGAATTACTTGGAAATCATAACCAAAATTCAAGATGATAATATAGAAAATAGCGTTAGCCTTCCCCTAATTTCTAAATAATTGGAGTATCTTCCAATTTTTATTTTTATTTTTTGAAGAGGAGTCAAACCCTAGAAATTAATAATCCTAAAATAAATCAAACCTTTATTCTTAAGATACCTATTCATATAAGCAATTTTCAATACTTTGTAACTTTTCTAAATATTTATGTTTTATGTGATATATTTTTATATCGATTTTTCTATACACATATCATTTATGATACTCAATAAGGGTCGAAATCTTCTTACCGGTAAGGTACCGCCACACCTCCATCAATTTCAACCATCAATTTTGAATTGAATAATTATAATCCTTGATTATAAAAATTATAAAAATAAAAAATTGTACACATCACAAGTTTTTATTGATCAAAAAGTAGAGGTATGCACCATAACGGGACTCGCTACTTAAAGAATAGTGACAAAGACTACGCCAACCTATGGAGCTACTCCATATGAGTTCATAGAAAAAGGATCTCGTCAGGTCGAAGGCAGCAGTAGGGGTGTCCATGGGCCGGATTACCCATGGGTCTCGTTACCTAGCCCCAAAAAATAGGCACGAAGCCCGATAGACCCGATAACTGGCCCGTCCGAGCCCGAGCCCGAGCCCAATATCCTTTAAGAAAGGGTTTGGGTTTACCCCCAAACCCATTACCCGACCCGAAGCCCGAGCCAGGCCCAAATACCCGCCCACATGCCCGAAGGCCGAAGCCCATATCCGCTCATATAAGTTTTTTTTTTTTTATCAAACATATATTTATAAGAGGTGGAGAAAAAAAAAGTTGGACACTTGAAATGAAAGAATGGTTGTTTTGACTTTAAAAAAATGGTTGGTGGGTGACTTAAAAGAAAGAATGGTTGGTGACTTTAAAAAAATTTGTCACGTGAGGCAGTGAATCTGCTGCTGTGTTGGTTTCAAAATTTTGAATATGAAGCAGTGAAAAAGTCAAGCAAAGCCGGCCAGTGTGGCCAGTGTGAGACAGTGAGTCAGACTTAGCCTTAGGCCCTTAGCCTATGCAACTATGCATTATTTTTTCAGTTCAGTCTATGCATTGACAGTCAGTCAGTAAAGAGCCTGAACTCTCATTTTTTAAACGGTCACAAATAAACGGTAATAAATAAACGATGGTTTTAATAAACGGTGTTCTTGTAGACGATGCTGAATTTGAAAGAATGTTACAAAGTGGTTTTAATCCTTCATTCCGAAAGTTTTCTCGTCAAACATGTCAAAGAGATGTTATTAAATATTATGTACCAGAAAAAAATAATTTAATTGCTTATTATGGTAATCTTACAAGTAAAATTTGTTTGACTTCTGATATTTGGACTTCTTGCCAACAATGAGGATATTTATGTATAACTGCTCATTTTATTGATGATAATTGGGTTATGCAAAAAAGAATTATTACTTTTACATGGATTGAAGATAATCATAGTGCACAAGTTATTTTTGAAGTTATTTATAATCAGTTACAAATTTATTGTATTCAAGAACAGATTTTTACTATTACTGTAGATAATGCAACAAATAATAGTGGGGTTGTAAGTCATTTAAAATGTTATTTAACTTTACCATGTGAAGGCAGTTTTTTTTCATATGAGATGTATGTGTCATATCATAAATCTCATAGTACAAAGTGGTCTCCATGATATTAGATTTATAATTGATA
>CM042195.1:12905827-12923831 GCA_023539305.1 Ilex asprella | reverse complement strand
GTTAAGACCTCTATGGGATGCACCTGAAAATAATGTCTAAGCTTCCTAGCCAAAATGACCAAAGCTAGTATAAGTTTTTCCATTGGAAAGTACCTGGTCTTGGCATCAAACAGGGTCTTGCTCACATAATAAACATGCCTCTATGCTCCATCGTACTCTCTTACTAGAACCCCACTAACTGCATACTCGTAAACGAATAAGTAGAGATTTAGGACTTCGTCTGTTGCTGGAAAAGATAGAGTCGGAGGGGATACTAAGTAATCCTTGATTCCCTCCAGCGCCTGATTGCTTTCGTCACCCCAGTATCCCTTCGTTACCCCCTTAAGCATGGTGAAGAACAACTTGCACCTGTCCGAGGACTTAAATATAAACCGGTTGAGAGCTGCCATTATTCCAGTCAACTTTTGTATGTCCTTGACAGTCTTCGACTTATGTTTACCCTGCACGGACTGTACTTGATCGAGATTGACATCTATACCGCGATGAGTGACCAGATATCCCAAGAATTTGCCTGAACTTACCCTGAAAGCACATTTCGAAGCGTTGAGCTTCGGGCCATATTTTCGGAGCAAGGCAAAAGTACTTCGAGATCCCGAATATAGTCGACTTTCACCTTGTTTTTTTATCAACATGTCATCAATGTATTCCTCCATTGTGGTGCCAAGTTATTATTTAAACATCTTATTCATCAGGTGCTAATAAGTGCCACCGGCATTTTTCAAGCTGAACGACATCATTGTATAACAATAAACCCTTTGGGGTGTGATGAACGTCGTTTTCTCCTGATCAGATTCTTGCAATGGAACCTGTGGTAGCCCGCCCTGGCATCCACAAACTAATCGACCTTCTATAAAGGGTATTCATCTTCGGGGCATGTCTTGTTCAAATCTGTAAAATTCACGCAAACTCACTACTTTCTGTGTACCTTCTTTGCACATACTGTGTTTGACAGCCACTTGGAGAATTGGACATCCCTAATCGTTCCAGCCCCAAACAACCTGTTTACTACCTCATCAATCGTCTGCGCATGGTGAGAAGCCGTCCTCCGAGCCTTTTGTTTCATTGGTTTGAAAGCAGGATCAACGTGAAGTCGATGGCACATCACCTCGAAACTTATTCTTGTCATTTGGCTGGGGGTTCATGCAAAGACATCGACGTTCACACAAAGGAAGTTTACCATCTCAGTCCTCTTGGCGTCGACCAGTGATGCCCCTTCTAGGAAAAATCTCTCCTTATCTCTAGGATCTAGAAGAACCTTATCCAAAGCCGCCATAGACTGATCGGCGGGGTCCGTGATAGGGTCATCGACTCCCGAATGGCCGAACTTTGATTGCTATTTCTCAAACACTAGCTTGGGGTCACGCTCTTGGGACTTAGCATTAACCCTAGGGGTGGCAATCATGTCGTGTCGTGTCGTATTCAGGTCGTGTCAAGTCGGGTTCGGGTTGAAAACACATCAACCCAAACACGACCTGCGAACTAAACAGATTAGGTCATTTGGACACGAACACGACCTGACTTAAAATACGACTAACCCGACACGACCTGTGACCCGAGATTTACATAGGTCGTGTTCGGGTAAACACGACCCAACCTACCTAACACGACCCAACCCGACATGACCTAACCAAAAAAAAAAAATTTAAACATTTTACAAATATTCCAAATACAATCTACATAAAAAAAAGACATTAAAAACATTACAAATATCTCAAAAAAAATACAAATCTTCATAATATTACAAATTTTTAAAAAGCTTTACTAATATCCCAAAGCAATATTACAAGCATTTTCAAATCCTCTAAGAGGTGGGTCAATTCGGGTCAAAACAGGTCGGGTTCGTGTCAACCCGATTAAATACACGGGTTAATTTGGGTTAAGCGGGTTGAACCTGAACACGACCCATTAACTTTTCGTGTTAGCGGGTCGTGTCATATACAGGTTGACACAAAAATTAGTCAACCCAAAACTCATTTATCCGTGTCGTGTTCGTGTCGGGTCAAAAATTGCCACCCCTAATTAACCCCAGTCTTTACCGCCACGTAAAATCAGCTTTTGGATGATGCTTGGTGGCCACGAATCTCCATGATTCCCCTCGATGTGGGGAATTTTATCTTCTGATGGTAAGATAAATGCACCGTCTTCATCGCATGTAACCATGTCTTATCCATTATGGCATTGTAGGGAAAATCAAAATCTATCACCATAAACTCAACCAGGACTGTGATAACTCCGGAGGTGACCACGAGGGTGAACTTTCCGAGGGGAAGGGCATATGAATTGTTGAACCCTATAAAAGGGTTTTTACGTGTTTTAAATCTCTCTAAGTGAAGCTTATTTTACGAAAGAGGTCAGCATACATCACCTCGACTGAACTCCTCAAGTCCACAAGGATCTTTTTGACATCGAACATCTTAATCCACATGGTGATCACCAATACGTCTTCATGCGGAAGGACCAGTCCACTAAGGTCAGCATCCCAAAATTAGATGGCCTCGGAGTCGAGCCGAGGTTTTTTAGATGATTGTCTCCCAAACCTTGTTTCCTCCACCTTTATTGCTTGCACAACCTTCTAGAGATCGGCACGAAGTGAGTTGTAAGTGGGTTTGTCTACTGTGCAAGCATGTATCACTTTGATCACAGTCACTACTTCTTGGGATACGCCTACTCCATCCCTTGTTGGACCCCGAAAGGCCGAGCCATCAATGAATTCCCCAGGATGTCTTTCTCGATGAATGATGTGTTCACCCAGCAGTCCTCAATCATATGCCCAACGCTGTCGTGGTAAGAGCACCGAGACATTAAATCTCTAGAGGTTGGATCCCCTAGCATCTTGGGTGGTCACTTGAAGAAAGGATCTTTCTTTATCTTGTGTAGCATCTTATAAATAGGCTCCTTAAATACTGTGCTCACCCCTTGAAAAGATTAAGTGGCTTGGAGCCAGGGCTAGCGCTCCCCTCCTCACAGGTAGTTCTATGTCCCGTTTTTCCTTGTCGGAACCTTGGGCTCGGGCATAGCCGACTCTTCTTCGACCCTCACATACTTGTTTATGCTATACATCATGTCCTTCATGTCCACTAGGGCTCGCTTAGTCAAAGGCCGATACAAATTGGTGTCTCAGGATAGCCCTAGTCAGAATGTTGTTGCTGTCATGGCTTCCGAGCACGCCTCAACCTCGTTAATCTCTTCCCAATACCTAATTGCGTACTGTCGCAAATTTTCTCCACCTTTCCGTTTATGTGTCAGCAGAGCACCATTGTCTTTGGGCTTTTTGTTGCTAGTGATAAATCAAGCGATAAATAGATTGGACATCTACCTCCAAGACTTGATACTTTCCAAGGCCAAACTCTCATACCATTTCATGGAAGTGTCCTCTAAGCTCATGGGGAACACTCGACATGGCAACCTTTAATTAGTGTGACAGATGGACATCATTGCGTGTATTGCTGTAAATGTCCCTCAGGGTCTGTTCTCCCGTCATAAACCTTAAAACGGGGGACTGTGAACTTCTTCGGCAGCTTGATCTCCCTGATGGCTCGAACAAATAAAGAGACGATCTGCTCGTCTTCGGTGTCATCATTCCCATAGGGAAGGGTCTTCGGCGCTTGGCATCCAAGTGAGTACAAAGATACTCCCAGGGTCTCTTATTCCTATGCCTTATTGCAGTTGAATTAGTGTGGGATTCCGCCACCTCAGTACCACCCGAGAGTTTATGGCGAAGATCCCGACGGGACAGATTCAATTGGCGCCTGTTGTTACCTTCAGATTTTTCCTCGGGGGCACACCATCCGTCATGCCGAGGTGTTTGCTTCTTACCTAGACGTTCATGCAAGTTCTTTCCCGGGGCCTCCTATCTTATGCCTCGGAAATCACTCCATTGGATACTCCTATCTTCACCCCTATTGTTGCGTCGACTGGTTTCCTCCGACCGCTCGAAATTGTTGAGTCGGGTTTGCACATTGGCGTTGTTTTTCTCAAGTCGTTTCAAACAATTTCCATCCATTTCTCCATTAACTCAACGATTTCTCAAGCTAGGACGCCTTGCCCCCCAAGGTACTAGTATGCCGTAATCGTCTGTTGCGAGACGCGTTGAGCTCCATCCGACAGGCTAAAAGAGGGGGTTTCAATGACTGTTGGGGGCCGATTAGCTTCCACGCTTCTCACACGTAGGCTATCTGGCAAGTCACCTTTGGATTGTGTGTTCACCATAACGCTATCACTACAGGGAAAACTGTTCTTTTGTTTTCCACAGACAGTATCAAATTGCACGGGTGCTTTCCTGCAATATATTGAGATAGCGATCCGTTGGATAATGAACTTGAAACAATTAAAGTGTTAGGAAAGGGGTCAGGTCAACACCCGACTAATCCCCTTCAAAGCTCAAGTCAGTCGGCGTAGGAGTCATTAGCACCGTGTTTTCTGGATTAGAATTGCGTACATGTGTTCAATTTTCTGAGAGGTATTTATATTTGGGCTAGCAATTATTCAATGACCTTTGAGTCATATCTCAACATTTAATGGATTGCACTCGTATCTATGCATAATGAGTGTTATTCCATCAAATTCTCCCAAGATTGATTCGCTTGGGCGATCGGACCTATACTTGGGACACGCCGAGCCTTTATGGCCCTATCCCTGGTCATTAAAAACTGCTACTCAATGCTTGACACCTACACCCGAGCGTTCACTGTTTGGGAATAAGCGCCCCTCGGGTCTCACGAAGGACAAAGAATCGGCGTTATGGTAATTAATATCTTGTAATGATGACTGTCCTCACACTTTTAGATGACCTAAATGCGCGTTTAATGACTTGCAACCATTCAAAACCTTATTTAATGAGTTGTTATATCTCCTTTAATGCTAGGCCCTGATGGGTGTACTCACCTTTCCAAATACATTAACTCTTCGATGCCTTCTCCAGACACCTTTGCGATTCATAATGACTACAATGACCCACGTGCCAATTTGCGGCTATCGAACCGCCAAAATCCCGTCACCTTTGTTGGAATAGTTGACAGAATTTTTATAGAATCAAAAATGACGAATTATGTTAGATTGTTGGTTTTCCACCAGATATGAGAGAGAGAGAGAGAGAGAGAGCTTGAAAAGAATAATAGCTGAACTTCAGAACCAAGTCCAGTTCTTGCAATCGAACCGCCAAAAGTCCCATCACCTTTGTTGGACTAGTTGAAAGATTTTTTACAGAATCACGAAAGACAAATTATGTTAGATCGTTGGTTTCCCACCAGATATGAGAGAGAGAGAGAGAGATTGAAAAGAATAAAAGCTGAACTTCAGAACCAAGTCCAGTTCCTGCAACTTGGCTTGTCTTTGTTGCAACTTTTTACTTTGGCTTTTTCCATACACATGCCTACTTGGTTGTTGATAAATCTAACATACAAATCTTAGTTTAATTCTGGGAGTGACAAAGACATTTCCGTCTACGACCAAAATTTCCCAAGTGTTATAGAAATGGGTATTTTAACCCACCCCAACAACATTTTAACCCACTTTTGTTCAAATGTCCACTAAAATTACCCAAATAAGTTACTATCCCCAAGAAATTCCACTGTCCACTCTCGTAGAAAATGGTCAATCCACATAAAAAGAGGAAGAGAAAGAAGAAGAAAGCAACCATTGGGTGTGTGCGCGCACAATGCATAGGAATGCAAAGCAGTTGCTTGCAACATATACATCGAAGGTCTGTGAGTGTGTGTTGGTGGGTGATATAGTGGCTAGTTATTAGTTAGTAAGTGATTGAAATATTTCAATTGTTTCTGTAACAAATGATATATATATATATATATATATAAGTATTATTTTTTCAAAAATGAAGTCTTGAATTAAAAAAATAAAATAATCTCTCCTTTCCAAAATTGAAAATTGCAATTTCATGTAGTTTGCGAGTGCCAGCTCAAAAGGTGAAAAATCCTTGGGGCATTTTAGTGATTTTGTAAGTCAAAAATCATCAACATCGGAGTTTTAAAAAAAAAAAAGAATGTTTCCCACTAAACCTTGTCCAATGATGGCGCAATTGCGCGTTTCATATCATATTAATTGGCGATTAAACCCCCCAAAAAACCTTAGCTCCCACGTAATCCTTGGGGATGAAACCTAGGTGCATTTGTGTAATTGAACTTCCTCGACCTTTCAGATTGGTCCTGCCTGTGAGTCCATCATCATTTAGTCAAAAGAACCAAATAGCTTTTGCAACACGGTCTACATTCTCAGTCAACTGCAAAACAAAATTCATTTGACTTTCTAATAATATACGATTTTAGTCGTAAAAATCAAGCTCTTCCAAATAAAATTATGGAGAATACTATATAACCCAATTTTGTAATTTAAATTTGTATTTTAAATGAAGAGAATTATTAGATGAGTGAGTCTCATAAACTTTTTTAAATGGAATCCACTGATTCAGTAATCCCCTTCATTTAAGATACAAATTTAGATTGTAAATTTGGATTACGTAGAATTACTGTAAAATTATATATCACTTATCTCTCATAAACTTCATTATAATCGTGGGTCTTGTGAAATCAAGTTATTTTGTCTACGGCTTTTGAGCTTAAAAATGCTGATTCAGGAATGTTTCGATTTAGTCTATTCAAAAATTTAATCTAGCTTGCAGCTTAATTTTAGTATACTGTGTCAACAGGCAATCCCAATGGATCGAATTTTTGATCTGATCCCTGATCAAAATTCTAATGTGATAATCGGATATAGATTGATATTTTTGACTGATCATACGACTCTATTATATCGTATTAAAAGAATCAAATTTAGATATATCAATTTTTTGATTCAAGTGTGATCCGGTTTGAGTTTTATAAATAGTCAATAATTTTTTGATGCAAGTGAGCCGTGATTCAAACGGAATTCATCAAAATTTTGCTTTTAATAAGTTATTCACATTGGGTAAGATAATCGTATTAGATTTTTTTTATATATATATTCAACATGTTCAAATATAGATTAGATTGTGAAATAAAATTTAAAATGTTGGAATTGCCTTCAATTCAACTGTTCCAAAGGTATCATGCATGTTCATACTGAATGAAAACAGGTAGTTTCTAACTCCATTCTAAGTAATGCTTCTTGATAACAATGGGAGCTAGGTCCACACGCATACCCTGCTTTTTCTTTTGCCTACGGTCAAATTGTTTGGATCAATTTGCTCATACTTTAATTAATATTTTTTTTAATTCATTTAAAGACAGGTTATCTATATCGGAATTAGGATATTTATGAGGGATAAATCTCTTATGGCCTAACTCCAAATGATTGTCAAAATTTGAACTCAAGACATCTAAATTTATACCTCACTCCTATTATCACTTGAACAACCGATTCATTCCCCCTTGTTTTTAGTCTTTTAGCGTATTACTATTTAAAAATTTGAGTTTTAATATTATTGTTTGCAAAAAAAATTTAAGTATTTAACAACAACAAAAAATCATTACATTTTGGATATAGAAGACTTTATTAGGTGGCAACTTTAGAGTGAGAAACAGACCCTCCCAGAAAAAACTTTAGAGAGAGAAAATGAAAGTAACGATAGAATGAATTGGCGAAAGACTACACCCAAACTTATGAAAATTTATACATTTTTAGAATTCGGGTCTGGAGATTGCTAAATATAAACAAACTTATACCACATACAAAGACGACGTGTGATTATTAAGTTTCTTATACTAGATTACATACACAATTCTCTTTTTTTAAAAAAAATAATTTTGTATTAATTTATAGGGTTAATTACACTGGAGGTCCCTAAAGTATGAAATTTGTCTCATTTTAGTCTCCAATGTTTCGATTGCATCATTTTAATCTCTGAAGTTTTGAGTATGTTTTTATATGATTGCTCATGTAGGCAGTGTCCAGATTGTTAATGATTTTTTATCATAAACTTGTCACGTGATATGTAAATATGGACAAAAAATAATTTTGATAATTCTTGATCAAATTTCTAATCAAATTTTGGTTAATTACACAATTTTGATTATGAACTATCCAAAATTTGGTCAAAAGCTACTCATATTATTTTTTTTTTATTAAGAACTACCCAAATTTTGTTAAAGAGGTATTAAAATTATTTTTTGTCCATATTTAGTTATTACGTGACAAGTTTATGATAAAAAAAATTATTAGCAATCTAAACGTTGTTTGTTTGAAGAACCATATAGAATCATATTTAATACTTTAAAGATCAAAATGATACAATTAAAACATTAGAGACTAAAATAAGATAAACCCTATACTTTAAAGACCTCTAGTGTAATTAACACTAATCCATATTAATACTATTTGTTAAATAAGGTGATTTGGGGCGAAGAACAATTATTTTTGGAATTTAAATTCTTGGCGCATAGGTTTTGAGTAATCTTACCGCTAGAAAATAATTTACAATTAACAAATAATTTTGAGACGATATTAATGTAGTTTGACATAAAACTACCCTAATTTTAACTCTACACTTCAAATTAGGAATAAAAAAATAAGAGCAATATTATATATCTCAAATTTATATTTTAAATTAATTAGGACCATTGGATTAGTAGGTCCCATTTAAAAAAATTGATGAGACCCACTCATCTTTGATCCAACAGTTCCCTCTCATTTTGAATGTAAATTTAGAATACATAATATTTTTTAAAAAATAAATTAGTATACTATACAATTTATTGCATTTTTTACACTTAAAGATTTTAAAATTTTTAATTATACCTCAATAATTAAAATTTTATATTATAACCATAATGTCATAAAATAGTTGTATTATAGTCCTCACATTAACTTCCATTGTCATTTTTGTCAAATCTTACTGCATAAGTTTGGGGGGTTCACGTAACAGATTTGACAAAAATTATAAAGGAAATTAGTGTGATGGTCATATTGTAACTCTTTTATGGCATTGGAGGTATAATGTGGAAACATTAATTTCGAGGGTATAAATTATAATTTTTAAAATCTTCTGAGGTGCAAATGTAATTTGGCCAAAGGTTAAAAAAAAGGAGAATCACTTTCATGCAGATAGAGCGAGCCTAACGTTCAGTTGACTCCTTCCCCGAATAAGAGAATAAAAATTCTCCACCAAACTCCACAACACCTCTCTGTCTCTCTCTCTCGTTTTCTCTTCATAGCTCTCTTCCTCCTTCCCCCAATCTGCAAAAGTAATCGATCTCAGAAGACAGAAACCCATCTTCAACCACCATTAGCCGCATTAAAGATAAAACTCCAAAGCCCAAACAAGAAAACCCCCAACATTTGTTATCCAATCCCGCCGGAATTTCTTTCGGGCGAGGAACTCGCCGTCAAAGGCCCGAAGTGAAATATGGTTGAGTAGATAACAGAGGCACATACACATAGTGGGTCTGAGAGAGAGAGAGAGATGTACAAGAACCAGCTTCAAGAGCTGGCGCAGAGGAGCTGCTTCAACCTGCCGTCATACACGTGCATAAGGGAAGGTCCGGACCACGCGCCGAGGTTCAAAGCTATTGTCAATTTCAACGGCGAGACCTTTGAGAGCCCCAACTATTGCTCCACTCTCCGGCAAGCTGAGCACGCTGCGGCCGAGGTGGCTCTCAATTCTCTCTCCAGCCGCGGACCTTCTCACTCTCTTGCCGCCAGAATTCTCGTAAGTAGCATTACTTTTTTCTCTTCTTCTCGATGCGATTAGGGTTCCGTTGTTGTTTTTTGGCTTGTCTCCGTTTGAGTCTCACAGCCATCGACCTTCTTTTTTTACTGGTCACTCATAAAATTGACCGGAAAATTAAGCTAATAAACTGCGAGCTTTGCTAATGTACGCCTTGTGTTATTTGAGCTTTACTCTCTGGTTTCTCCAGTGGAAAGAGAGAGGGTGGGGGGCGGGGGGAGAGAGTCTCAGAAAGGAGCAAACTTTTCTAATGTGCACCGTGTGCTTCTTGCGCTCCTCTACTTTTTCGTTTCTGGTGAGAATGGTTGCCATCTATTTGAGTGACCAAGTGATAACGTGCGCCGTGAAGGGCAGGGTATCATTGTTTCCGGTGAATCACTGAATCTCTTAGCCGGACGATTACCGATTCGGAAATGACTGAGACGGGTATGCCTGGTTTGACTTTGAAATGACAAAAATACACCTCATCTGTTTTTTCGGCTGTGAGATTTTTTGTCCAGCCGACCAATTGTAGCTTAATTGAGGGGTTGGGACTGAGGGCAGAGTGGGAAAAGAAAACTGGTAAGTGTTGAAGATGGACCTTATATTTAATAAGAACCATATGGTTTTCTTTGTCTTCATGTATCTACAACAGCTGTTTTGGGTCTTCTGGCTTTTTAATGTAACCAATTCCTTAAATGAGGGGTGTTTCTGTCATACGAAAGTTTTGTGGTTTGTAATGTCTAGATTAATTGTTTGGACCTTGTATTCTTCATGGTAGTGTGAATTAAGAAGCTACCTCTCTTGAATAATTGTGGGTGAAACATTTCAAAGCACTATTATATTTTTCTTTTGTTTCTTTTTATCGGTTTCAAAGTGCTATTTGAAGTTTGAAGTTATATCAAATATAAATCAGTCAATTTGAACAGCTGGTTTGGATTAATGAATGTTTGTTGAACTGACATGATTAAGACCAAAATTGATGACTTTGGTATTTCTTTATTTGTACGCGCAGTATGTGTAAACGACAAGAGTGTGTATGAATACGTTGAAATCGTGGACATTGGTATTTGGTACCTAACTTACAAAAGTGTAGTATTGATATCAAGATGGGCTAGTTTCAGTATAGCTCATGTGAGAAAAATATCCGAGCAAGCTTAGAATTTATGGCCTGGTACCCCCATCAATTAAATATGCTGAATCATCTGGCTGCAGTGTGCATGTGCCTGTCCACTTCTTAGGGTAATTCACCGACTGGTGCCATTAATGTAACCTAAGGCATAGTTCTTTGGTTGATTTGAAGTATGCCACAACTAACAATATTGTCTTGTGTTATTGTGCATTCTTGCCTCTTTTGAAGTAAAAAGTAATAGAGGATAAGTGGTTGGCCGAGTGGCCACTGCCCAGCAGTTGTTTGCGGGTTTGACTTTGAACCTCATTGCTGCCTCCCCATTGTAATACTGACTGCAAAAAAAAAAAAAAAGTAAATGTAATAATAATTACCCCAAAAATTGAAGGAGAACAGGTATGTGCTAATGCGCCTGTCTAGTGTTAATGTTTGAAATGGAGAAAAGCCTTGACATTGTTCAGATAGATGTTTAATGTCATGCTTGATTGTGATGCATGATGGAGTATGACAACGGCAAAGTCTATACAGTTTGCTTTGTGAATGCACCACCTAAACTTCAATCGCTTGCATCCATTTTGTGTTCTTATTACAATCTAGAAGGGAAAATCGTAGGTTCTTTTCTTTCTTCTTTTTCCGGCCCTGACACATTTTGTCAAAATTTCACTTTCTATATCTCAGGTTAAGATAACATTTCTATTACTGTTCAGCCGTTTGTCTCTAGTTTTCATCAAGTTCAGGATATATAATTATAATACGTTGGACAGCACAATTGATTGTGCAACTTGTCTACCCAATGTGGTTTAGTTAAAAATTTAATCCAACACATTCTGCATTTTGATTAGCATTTGCTGAAAGTTTTAGGAGTCGGAAAGAGTAATAATATACCTCCATTTGGCGTTTTATATAGATAAAATCTGCAATATCATATTGTATCACAGAAAATCTAGGCACTATATTAGCAGTTGTTTGTTTATTTCTTGAACATGGCATGGGAAGGCATCCTTCTTTTTTCTCTCGGAAACAGTCTGGATGTACCAGTTTCAGTCAGATCCCACTGTTAGGTCATTATAGATTTTGTTTAGAGATATTATGATTTCAATGGTTTGTAAATCTATCTCATTTTTACTAGAGCTTGTCTCACATTGGAGTTATATATACGCAATATTAGCTCTGGTTATCGTTGTTTACCTGAAAGTCCTCTTAATAAAGTATAAATCAAAAGATAAAGCCGAAATAGGTATCTACGTGTGTGCATGCGTGCGCGGTGTTACATGTATATTGCCTTTATGCAGTTTATGAAAACTAGGATCCCATTTGAATTGTACTTGTTCAATACTATTAATATTAACTGTTGTTTGATGTTGCTTGGGCTCCACTATGATTAGGATGAGACAGGAGTTTACAAAAACCTCTTACAGGAGATTTCACAAAGAGTTGGCTCCCCATTGCCTCGTTACACAACTTTCAGATTAGGTGTTGGACACCTACCTGTCTTCACTGGAGTAGTAGAACTGGCTGGAATCACTTTCACTGGGGAACCTGCCAAGAACAAAAAGCAAGCTGAGAAAAATGCAGCCCTGGCAGCTTGGTCATCTCTGAAACAAAGTAAGTCTCTCTCTCTCTCTCGTGCTTTTTTATAGGAGTAATATTAGTTTATTGTGAGGATTGTTTGCAAGTTACAATGTTCTATGTGCATTCTTTGATTAGACCATGAATGCTTGACCAAGAAAGGTAGTGTAGAAGCCCATAATAAGGGGTATTCCCCCACCCATTCTTTCTCTTATTGTCTTTGACCTACCTTAACATCATACCTAGATGTCACATTGGCATGGGTGGTATAAGCTTTTGTGTCAATATGTCCACATGGGTGACAAGAATCTTTTGACCTGGTGATACCAAGGGTAAAACTGTAAAGGTACTTTTATAATTACATACTACGTGGAATCAGGTTCCTGCTAACCTTGGAAGAGGATACAAAAATGGTTCTCAAACAGTTTGAGGTGCTTCGTAGAGTTTTATGTTGGTGTTAGGCTATAATGCAAAATTAAATAATATATTTGAGGTTCTTCTGTTCTGACATAAACAAGAACTTCATCTCCTGCCCTCCAATTCTGTTTGTCTTAGGATGAACGGCTCAAAAAAGTGGACTGCCATTAGATTGGCTTGTTGCACCAAAGTCATCATTCCTTGTTGAACCTGCTGTTCTGGTTGTGTCTATTTGGTTTTATGGCTATGGCATGTCAGATTCTTCTGTCCCATCCTGTCTGGAAGTGAATACCAGTTTTTTGAATTATTCTGTCCCATTCTTCTGTTCCACGATATATGAATGAATTCATTTTTAACGGACTTAGACTTGCATTATGGGAGAAAGAATGTTACATGGGAAGTGGTAGGTTAGATAAAGCCCTGTCTCTCATCTCTTCTTTGATCTTCCTGGTGGCTCTCTGATTTAAATTGCTTATTTTTTATTTCACATCAATGCATCTTTATTTGATGTCTGGTGACTACTACTTTGATATAAACTAGTTTTTTCCCTTTCTGGCCAGTGGCACAAAAAGATGCTAGTGCATCATCAGAATCAGAGAACAACGATGAGCAGGAACAGATCAGAATAGCACGGGCTTTGTTGAATTATTGTTTGAAAGAAAAGATTAGAATGAGTAACTCCGCCGATGCCCCCATACCATTTCAACTAAAATTTCCAACTCCGCACCCAAGACCGACTAGTCCACAGCCTTCATCAATGTCCATGTCCAAGATCCTCCCCTTAATCTGCCAGAAGACTGGTCCACGAAACAGAGCCACAACTACGACAAGAAATGAAAGACCTGTTACATTGTCAGAGCCTATGTCACCAGTGCAGCCTCCAGTTCCAGAAGGCCGTGCAATTCACCCTCGTAGGTTCCCTGCAGCAGCGGCAGTTCCTTACGTTCCTGTCCAGCATTGTAGGACACCTTACCAGGGGATTGCACCACCAGTTACAGTTAGAACAGCAGTCCCAGTTTTCTCTGCACCACCACATTCTATGCGGTCCCCTCAAGTGATGCAGCCCCGACCTGAGCGAATTGCCCCACCTGTCTGTATTAGGCAGGCTGTGCCAGTTTTTGCTCGTCCACCCGTTCATAAGGGAGAGCTTCCAGCTGCGATAGCACCTACTCTGCCAAACAAATCACCAGCTGAGTTTGAGGAAACTGGTACCAAGTTTGAAAATAGCCTGCATGAATCAGAAGCGGTAAAGGCATTGGAACAACTCAAAATTTAATGATGGTTGGGAAGTATTTGAATCCGTAAAAAGGACTATGATGGTATTGTGTTGATTTTCAGTTTGTTTTGTACACTTTCTTAGTCTTATCAAGAGTGCCTTTTTTCCTTTTGTTGTTGGTCACCATTTCCTTCTTGTTTTCTTAAAGATTACCATTACTGCATATAAAATTGAGCTATAGCAGACGTATATTTTTGCAATTCTACAGTGGTTTTGACTCCCAGTATTTCAGGATGATAGTCTCTTCTTTCATTTTTCTGGGTCTATCGTCTTCACCGGGTGATGCTGGAGTTTCTGCTTTGTTCAGGTAAGTGTTTCTTTTTAGTCGTGTTTTTGAGAAGTAGATCAGCATTCTCTTTCAAAAGTTAAGGTGATTATTATTAATGCCATTTGTGTGTAAAGGTCACTCTGGCTTGCAAAGCTTCTAGGAAATAATGGGTGGAATCCAATTTTATTTTTCAATTCGTTATTTGGGCTGATGAACTAGTGAGGATTCCGGTGGATATGGGTATGGATCCGTGCAAGATGATTGCTTTTCCGGATTTTTTAACAAGGGTTGGCTTGTTGATTTGCCTCTTGGTAATGGGGAACTAGCGAAAGTGTTATTTTCTTTTCTTCTGTACACCTTTGCCAAAATCAGTACCTCCCATCATTGGCACTCTAGATAAATGGGGGGTTTTGGTATACCATACACGAAGGTAAAACACCGATGTTTGGTTTGTTTAACGAGTTCTAGCTTTTACTTTGATAGCAGAGAATCTGTATTGTATGCATAGTGAATCACAGAAGCGTTAGCCAGATCTGCCATATGTGAATGGTATTTGGATTAGTGTTCATCAACTAAGTCAGCCTCTTGTATTTAATTTTCACTCCCTGATATGACAGCGGAAAACATTCCGTTGCCACCAACAAATCAAAAGAACACAAAACATCTCATTTTGACAAGCGGTAGAGAGGTCCTTTGCTTGACTGAGCTCGAAAGAGGTGGGCAGTCAGCGGCATGAATCACTCATTTCGAGTTAATCTTTTGGTGAAGGGCTTTGTTAGAAAAGATAGTGAGTTCTGTGCAATTCTAGATATAAACATATTGGCTATTTCCGACACTAAATCATTTCTTGAACTAAAACAGACGGTTTTGAGTGAAAGGGAATAAAACATAAAATTGTCTGTTTTGTGGATTTTATAAGGTGGATTCCCTAATCAACTTAATCATATTTGTGGCAAACTACTTTTTACAAGTGAAAAGGTGACCAATTTACATCCTCGTTACACAGGTAATGTGATGGTGTCTATGTACCCACCAGATAATGCCAAATGATTCAGCCCATGCAATGGTTCCCAATGACTAGGGGGTTATATTATTTTTATTGTCTTATTTCAAATTCGTGTTATTTTCAATTAGTATTATTGGTGTTCAAGTTGTGTTCAGGTTATGTTCGACTTATTCACGTGAATATTGTGAAATTATAAATCGTAGGATTGATACCCCTTCAATAAAGATCGATCCTTTAAACTCTTGATTAGCAAAATCCTTAGTCAAGAGTGATCGACTAGGATAGACCTAGGTAATTGTTTATGTTTAATACTAATCCAATTTATTTATTATTTGTGTTAATTTAAAAATCATTTTCGGAGTTTTCGAAGTCATACAACCAAATCTTTCTAGCTTATTCGTAGCACTTGACCATCATCCACGGTTATACCTACTCTTCTCGGTTGGTTTATGGGAGCATCGGACTAGCTCGCAAAGAAAAGTTGAATCATAAAAATCGAGACTACGCTGACTAAGCTGACTTGTCTTTCTTGGTGACACATGAATTCTTTTGAAAAGAATATTGACGTGTAGTATTCAAATTTATCACTACTAATGACCCCCAAATTCAAAGCAGCCTGTGAAGAATTTCCTCCTTTCTATAAATAGAAGAACCATAACCTGATGGATGACCTCATTGATTAGGCTTTGAGAATAATGAAAATGTATACGGTTGGTGCTCTTTATTTATGGCCATTGAAACCTTTAAGTCCTCTTCCGTCCCATGCTCTGGTCCATATACCACGGTTTCTTTCACTGATCAAGAGGCACAAGAGTGCTCATAATTCATCACAAAAGCAGCACATATCCAAGAAACAAAAAGGTATATAGATTTACACGATTCGACAAAATTATTGTTTATATTTATACGAATGATTGTTCTTCGCTCTATTCAATACACTATATGTGGGTACTAGTCAAAAGCCTTAAGCTTAGCTCATTACATATAGTCAAAATTCATATATCGTACCCCGTACTCCCGACCTACTTTTGGGTATAATGAATATGAATTGCTCATCATGTCTAACACGTATTATAAAAATAAATTGAAGCGGTATGTTTGAATCTTCATTCTAGTCTAGAATGTGCTTAAATTTTGATTCTCCTAATACTTAATGACACACTCTGCATTGATGAAGACTCTACTTAAATATAATTAATCTAAAATAGATTGATGATAAAAATATTTGAGAAGTTTCATTCGGGTACGAATCTAAATCCTATGTAGAATGTGCGAACGATGTTGAGATATATTTTGGTACCAACTTGTTTATGGACTCTAGTAACAATAACACAGAAGATTCAGAATCATTTAATCTTTGCCGTGCAATGTGATGAGAAGGTACGACCCAAATTTAATGCTAAATGGAGTGTTCTATATTGCCAAATGCATGTTCATCCTCTGATGTTTGCTTCAATGGAACGTGTGTTCTTTAGTGGTTGGAGAACTTCCCTCAGAAAAGATAAGGTTTTTCGGTTCTCAACTCTCTGTTTGTTGATGTGGGTGTGGGTATTGGTGGGGGGACCCTTCTCCGGTTCTCCCTAACCTAAAACCTGTTTTTTTTTTAATATCTTAGTTGTTGTAGTAAATCATCGCAATATTTTCGCTCACATGCCAAATTAATGTTGGATTTTTTGCAAAACCGTCTCTCTATACAAAAAGATAAATTTATGAATGTTGGTCCCAACAAAATACGCTTTGTGGCATAATCGAACTTCTTACCTATCTCTTAACCAAAATACTGTAACAAGATGTTAAAATGAGAAAAGAGCCTAAGGTAAGGTGCGTGTGGGTGAATTCTTATTTTCAACCCTTCGACCATGGCTAATAATTATCTGATTTTCATGCTAAACCATGGGTTTACTTCAAGTGGCTGTATCATTGATTTGAACAACAAGCACCAATGCACGTGCATAGGACCTTTGGTTTAGGTGAAACCTCCCACCCCCAAAAAAATAAAATGTTATTTTAAATTTATTTATTAACCTAATCAATTATCGTCATTTGATTGATAGTAAATTTCAATATTAAATAAAACTCATTACTACCAATAAAAAATACGGCACGTTATAAACTCAATAATCGTAATAAATTAAATAAAAAAAAGTTAAATTCTAAGTAATAAAAAAATATCACTTGTTTTTGCTTAAAACAACACCCCCAACCACCAAGACACTGAAGTGGCATCTTTATCTGTATGTGGGTTAAAGCTTTATGGTGAAAATAACAGAGCATGCAATGTTGGATGACAGTGAAATGATGTAAAAAAAGGAGGTCCTAAAATAAGTGTACTAACCAAGCAAAGGTTGAGAGAGAGAGAGAGAGATGGGGTGAGGTGGTGGGGTATAGGCTCCACTTCAACGACACCAACCCATGAAAAGAAAGTACACGTCAGCATTCTACTGATTTACGCAACATATTTTTGAGGCGGCCCAGACAAGGGTGGGCCCACAGATGGTGGGGACTTGATTGGATCAAGAAAGGGGCCCAAATGAGTTTTTTTTTTTTGGAGAAATTGGGTAAATGGGTCCAAACGAGTTAAGGAAGCAGTGGCATATATTCCTTTCCTATGACAAAAGCATTGGTTCAAGGCAAAAGAAGATAGAGAGAGATGAATTAAAAAGGGAAGCAAAGAGAACAAAAGGCAAATCAATGGAGGAGAT
>CM042195.1:12889168-12900468 GCA_023539305.1 Ilex asprella | reverse complement strand
TTTAAAGTTTGGTTAAATATAATTAATATAATATAATTTATATTATAATATATTATATACTAAAAATAACTTAGGCTGTCCAAACAAGTTTTACTATTTTCTGTACTATAAAATTGTTTTTAAAATCATCTAACCAAACAAATTTTTTATCTCAAAAAATATCAAAACCAATTTTTCAAAACTCTTTTCAAAAACTGTTTTCAGATACTAGTTTATGAAAACATATCTAAACAGGCCTTATGTATCTCAAATTTTCATCTTAAATGAATGGAGATTATTGGATCAGTGGCTCCTATCAATTTTTTTAAATGAGATTCATTGATTCAATGATTTTCCTTCATTTTGAATGAAAATTTGGTTGGAGATTTGGAATTCATAGCATTGCTCAATAAATAAACATTAAAATGGGTCCAATTTCGTGTGCATTTCATTAACTGTGTGATATGAAAGAAGGAAGGACAGAAAGAAAGATAGAAAGATAAA
The DNA here is from genome assembly GCA_023539305.1 of Ilex asprella. Taxonomy (NCBI): domain Eukaryota; kingdom Viridiplantae; phylum Streptophyta; class Magnoliopsida; order Aquifoliales; family Aquifoliaceae; genus Ilex; species Ilex asprella. The sequence goes on along the minus strand of CM042195.1, from coordinate 12,899,985 downwards.
AAATTAATGAAAAAGAATTTTCATTCTTAGATAAAGAGAATATATTTTCTCTCATTTATGTTTTGTATGATGGATAAAAAATTAAAGGGATACATTTTTCTTTGTTTGATACTAGATGAAAAGAAAAAATATATATTAAATTTACTAGTATACCCTCACATATAAGTGATAATTTTTTTTATAGTAATTATCATAGAAGGTTCGATAAAAGGGTTGAATTGCAAAACACATGAACTACATGTTTAGTATACATGCCCTTAAACCAGATTTAAAACTTGAATCCTATATGAAATGTTTTTTTTTTTTAAGAAAAAGAAAAATTTTATTGAATAAGAATCAATAAATTTTTTAAAGAAAGCTTGGATTCTATATCATGTGGCTTTTTTTTCTTTTATAACCTCGACGGTACGAGAGAATGTAATTGATTTAAAATTGGATTACACCTAGCTAGGGGGAATACCCCTCAATGCAATCTAATTATATGGATAAGATTAAAGAAAATAAACTAAAATGCATGCTTTTCTTTTTTAAAAGCAAATTTTATTGATAAACTGCAAAATTTACAAGAAGCAAATTTTTACAAGACACATAAAAAGTCAAAAGATAGCTTTAATCCTTCAAAACATAACAAAATAACCGATTTCATCCTTAGCAGCATACAACCCTCCATTTCAACATCTTTCCTATGTTAGGCAAGCATAAATGTAGTAGAGTATCCATATATCTAACACAAAGCTAAAACCAACCAAACACTCCCATCAACATTTGTCATCAAAAAGACCAAACCCCTTACAATCCTTGCCATCTGAAGCTGCCTTTGGTCTTGATATAGCCTCTGCTTAACAGTGTGAATTTCTTCAGCTATGTGTCTCACTGCCTACAAAAGTAGAAAGCACAATGAATTTTCATCAGAAGTGGTATTAAAATTTAACTGTAAAACCGAAATGAACCCTTACGCATCAATTGATGTTTTGGTGATATAAATTTTGGCACCCATAATGGATATAGATCTACTTAACAAAATGTTTGGCACATCTCTACCAATTATGGCAATTGATGGTGCACTTAGTAGCCATGGCACTTGTCCAAACATAACAACTTTCAAAGATCTACTACACAACAAGACCAATGTGGCAGCCACCTAAGCTACATCCACTGAGCATGACAATCATATAAAGAACTGTTAAATAGTTCTACAAGTGCAACGCGTGTGAAACTACCAGTAGCATGAGTTAAGTCTTCACTATCACCAAAATATACCCCTACCAATAACATCAGAAAAATATATAAAAGCAATTACCTTCAAAGGTTCAAGGCTACCCTTTGCCACTGGATATCCTACGATCTCACTCTATCTTTTTGCACTTTGGAATATGAATTGATCATGAAAATGTTCCAAAAACATTAAGGGCATGAAAATGTAGGAAAACATATATGAACTAAGAATGAACTAAATTGAAAACATACCAAAAGCAATGAATTACGAGTGGCATCTTAAACGGTACCAAAAACAATGAATTATGAGTGGCATATATAACAACTTAAACGGTACAACACCAAGGACCCATCAACCAGTACCTTATATAATATTAAGACCAAAAGGCAAATTGTTATGTTTAATTTATATTTTACATATTTTCTTTCTAGTGCGCTCATCAAATCTTCTTCTAAAAAAATTCACCAACTAATCTATCAAAATATGGTAGTGTTTTATCACAATATGGAGACAAAAGTCAGATAAATAGTACAGTATGCGCATATACACATAAAAACCAGTCCTATCATGCCCAAGAAAAAACATCTATATGACAGACCAATAATCCTTCAAAAGTTGTTTGATCTACACCATAAGTTTGATCAAAAACTACCAATGGCGATTTGACGGGACTCCAAAGAATGTTCTCATGTTTGCCTTACTCTTGATCAAGAAGAGAAATGCATCTATTTGTAAATGGTTCGGGCACTCCAATATTCACTAGCTCATCAAATATTTCGTCCTCATTGTAACAACGTGGACTAGCTCGCTCTGCAATAGTTATTCCCCTCGATAATAACATTTCATTCCTTTATTGCCTCTGCGACATTATTGATTCCATTATTGAGGATCTCAATATGCCTCTCAAGTACATCCACAAAGCCAGCCTGTTGTTTTGAGCTTTTGGATGAGGTAGTAGTTTGTGAGGTAACTTGAAAAGGTGAAAAAAATGGGTCAAGTTGAGTCAAAATTGAAACTACTTTCATCAATCCCATCATTAAGATCAAAGGGGATACCATTTCCTTCATTTTCTCATTGACGAATTTTTTCTTTTGCACTTATAGCACCTTCACCTGTAGCTCTATCCTTCACAAATAGGTCATACAACTTATCATAATGGAAAATCTTAGTATGCCTCCATTTTGTAGCAGTTGGTTTTACCTATGACATGAATCATGTGCAAACCTAAGAGTTACCCACACATGTACTTATATAAAGAGAGAAATTGCTTGATGCTTTAAATTTATTTCAATATACCTGTATGAGCTCTTTCCAAACTTCATTCTCGGCTTCCTACAATTGTGTTTCTAGATTCCATGTAAATCCACTCATTGTCAAGTCATTGAATAGTTCATGGCATACAAAAAAATTACTCTTTAGAGTTTTCATGCGATTTCTCACATTATTCTTCTCAAAAGAAAATTTGAGTTTTTCAGTAAGTGTTTTAAGAATATTATTAAAAACAGTGGTTGACCAAGTGTCATTAGGCCTATTTCCTTTCAACTACTCCTCTAACAACGCATCAATCAAAACTTCATCCTAATATTCATTTCACGTCACATTATCCTGTTTACTATCCTCTATATTGTCGATTTTCTTTTGTTTTTTTCCCATCAGTCAAACTGCAAGGTACAACAAGATATGATCGATAAAAATGATTGCTCATCAAAAAATCCACTAATTATCAATTTTAAATTGAAACGAATCAAAATAGAACACATAAAACAATTATCAATGTTGGAACGAATAACAACATAATAAAAATATAGTTCATACAATATAATTCTCAAAACATAACTGAAAGTTTGACAACATAATAATAAGTGAAGTAATATCACCCCATCATTACTAAGTTGATAACATTAAAACTGCTAGGTGAATAAAATAAGAGCATCATGGCCTATGAAAGACGTAGTCTTGCCACATGATAGCTGCTATGAAATCCCTAATAATTGCGTCTTGCCTAGCATCATGATCGTCATTACTTGTGGAAGAACCCTCCTCAATCTGAACCGCAACATGTCTAAACTCTCGATCAACCTCTACAATTAATCTTTCATCCAGATCAACTCCCATAGATAATTATGTAGGATACAACAAGCTACAACAATTTCAGTAACCGTATTAATAGGATAATGGGCTTCTGCACCATTCGCAATAATAGGAAATCATTTTTTAGCACCCCAAATGTTCTCTCAATTACATTCTGCAATAAAGAACGTTGATGGTTAAATAGTTCTTGGAGATTTTCTGGAGCACGTGTGGAGTATTCTTTCAAATAGTAGTGCACACCTCTATACGGCGCAATTAATCCACTTCTTAACATGTACCCTCCATCTATTAGGTAATATTTTCCTAGGAAATAAAATTACCAAGTAAGTTTTTTAACACAGATTATATCTTGAAAGATATTATAATTATAATCTAAAATTACCTTGAGGGATCATAAGTTTATCTTCTCTAGTAAAACATTCTTTAATATTCTTGAATCAGATTCGATTCCTTCCCATCTTGGCAAAATATATGTAAATGTCATATCAAAAACACATGCTGCCAATACATTTTGTGTCGGATAATTTTTTCGCCATCGATATCTTGGTGCATAAACTTTAGACACTTTCACATGTATGTGTGTCTCGTCAATTGCACCTATATAATTCTAGAATGTATACACTTTTTATATTTTAATTTATAAATAGTAATATTTTTTCCTATAAAAAGGTACAAAAATTGTATTTACCTTGAAGTATGGATAATATCTATTATTGTGAAGTATCTGCGGAGGACCTCTGAACCAATGAGTTGTTGTAGAAATTGATATTTCAAACTAATGATGGCTCTTAAAACATCATGAAAATGATGAATTACAGTCTCGGTAAATTGACGAAAAAGAACTGCATTCCCCGGTTGGTGACCTTACGTGCAAGTAAATAAAGAAATTTGGTCAATTGTTCTTCAACAAAAGCATGCTTCTTGTCATGAAGACGACCTATGCCTCGTAATATCTCACACAACCTAGCAAAAGCATATAGGCTCATGTGTGTGACGTCACGACATTTTTCATTACAGTGAGTTGTGTCATGAGTTCTTGCCTTACCTTATCTCTTTTTCCACTATTCTGGGTGATTGATCTACTCACATATTGTGAATTGTATGTTATCTCAACTAAAGAGACATATTGACCACATAGCAAACAACTTGAATCGCAACCATACGTCGTCGTTGTTTCCAAATATTTGAAAAATGTGCAAGATGATCCCCACAATTACCTTCCCCATTATCTTCTGAATCCACTTCCCAAATTTCTTCATTGTTCCATTCTGGACTTTTTTCTCTATCGATTTACTAAATTTATGTTGGGCTAAAATAAAAAATCAATAGAAATGCAAAATGTTGAAGTTACAGAAAAATAAGCATTAAAAAAATAAAAGTGAATGAAGAAATTGATTAGTTTGATTTTGACAGCTAGAAGAACATTGAGTATGTTAATTCAAGTTTCACAAGAAGAAAAATTGATCAATATTTACCTAGCTAACAATCAACTCAAAATTCTGAATAAACTACATAAATTGATAAGAATAAGAACACCCAACAATCATTGAGACGTTATTATATAATTCAAACTGTAAAATTCTAGAGAATATGCAGATCAGAATAGATCTTCATAAATAAAATCAACATACTTTACACTCTCCAAAAACAAAGTTGTCAAATTATCCAAAAATTTCAAAATTTTCACACCCACAAACAACTCATCATGCAAAATCAAACCAATTTTTCTAGATGCATCAAAATTTTTTTGAATAATTATATTTACCATACTGAAGATTCTGAACAGTTACTAAACTAAAGATCAAGTTGATCGAAAAATCACAACAAAACATGAACTTAAAGCACAAGATGGAATAGTTTTTTTCCGACGATCAAAAGCATCAAAGCTTTGGAGTTTGATTTCACACATACCTGTTTTCTTCTTCCGATGCTTTGGAGTTTGATGATGAAGACAATGATCGGATTCTTCAGGCTTTCTCTCTCCATAACTCGTTTTTTTGTAATAGGAAAAGAAAATAAGAGTTTTTACTGCAACTTTTGAAACCCAGAGAAAAACCCAACAAAAAGATCAACCGATCGTCATCTGTGTGTGAGAGAGAGAGCACTTACCCTGTTTTTGTGAAGTCTTTTGTGTATGGGAAATGAATGGGTTTTGTTTGATAAAAGAGGGTAAAATAGTCAATTCCCAAAAAATGTCATATTCCCTCCATTTTTCAGTCCATTTTCACCCAAAAATTGGGGAGAAATTTTTGGCAGGCACCAGGGCAGACATCTTCCCTCCATTTTTTATATCCTCCAATTTTCCTTTCAAACAAAATAATGAAAAATGGAACCTTCCCTCCCACTTTTTCTTCTATTTTCCATTGTCCCTATTTTCACTCATACCAGACAAGAGGTAAATAATGTTGGTCCAGAATTAAGAAACCTCCTTCAAATAATAGCCCCCTTCAAATAATAGAACATTATTTTGCAAAGAAAATGGTCCCCCAAAGTATTGGCGGATTACAAGAGTACAATGTTTTCTTTTTAATAATGTAATAAGACTTAATTTTGAAATCTGATCAAAAACTTAATTCAATGTAGTTATGAATTACTTGTGAATTTTAATATTATATGAACCTCATTTTAAATTCAATGATTGCTATAAATTAAGTCTTTAAATTAAATCTAAATAATTTTATTTTTAGGGGGGTTGTTTGCAATTTATTTTTGACAAAGAGTCTCCACAAGTTACTTTTAACTTATATATAATAACATTATGTTTACACTTGTTTTTGCATAGCTTGCACAGCAGGTGACGAGACATTATTAGACACACCAATGGAAAAGAGATACGTAAAGTAAAGAAAGGTAGACGCTGAGTGTCAATGAGTTCTGGTATTAGGAAGAACAAATTAATTCATTAGAGCATCAATGCTCCATCCCAAGTATTGATGATACGTGACAATTGAGCCCATTGACATCATCATATTTGACTGAAAAACTAAAGGACAGGGGATGTCCTTAAGAATGTTGACCACAAGTCGTTTGATATAATAAACATACACAAAAACCTAAGAGATCACATTCACAAGAACCCCAGATATCAGAAATGAAAGTTTCATCCTTGAGTAATGTGACCAATCATGTTTCGATAAGAGTCTCTGTTCAGTGCTTGATCCCGATAACCTTCAAAAAAGGCAACAAAACAAGTTGGTCAATCAAGAGCGTTCAATGGGGGACACCCATCAATGCTCGCCCCCCAATCATTAATGAATAGTAAAAGCTAGGTTTCGAATTCCCAAAGGACTATAAATGCGCAACTCAAGGCACAATAATGGTGTTGATTGAAAATTGTTGACCCTTGGCCAACAGGACCTGCCCCCTATTGTCCTCATGTACTACTAAATTAGGGGAATTTTCCTCTGGCATATTGTTAGAATGCCAAGCTTGTTTGATAGTCTCGTTTTCAACACAAGTCACACTATTAGGTATAAATAGCCCAAAAATCAAAGGAATCTGAAACCATCACTAAAGCCTTGTCATTTTTACTCTCTCAGAAATTGACTTGAGCGTCGGATACACATTTGACTCCCTTCTAACTTTTTTTTTTCGTGGTTGTAGATCCGTCAACATTCACTTTCTCCAACGATCATCACATTGGATTCACCCCTCGGTATTGCTATCCTTCTCCATTGCCATAATTTGCTTGTGTAGTTGACAATACTTGAAGGAAGAGTTAATGTAATAATTATGTTCTAATATGTTCCACAACAAAACCTAATTGCAACAGGATTACCACAAAGAAACATGAAATATCTTGGAGTAGCACCCATTAGAAAAACAAGCTCATTCACTTTTTGAGAGAAACAAACCCATTCGAGGAGTAAATAATCAATGGAGTGGAGACTCCATCACTATCATTATGTGATGCCACCATTTAATGGCAAACTTACAAGTGGGTAACGTGAAACTCACTTTTTTATATACATAATCGTTGTTTTCTTGTAGAAATAAGGAAGCTGTTTAATATTAGATGGTGACACCAGGTGATAATGATAATATGGTGTTACAATTACTAGTGTGTTTGGTTTAGGCATTAGTAGAAAATCTTGGGTAAAATAATGTCTGAATCCACTTTATCCCATTTACTCCTTTATTTGGATACACACTTTGGGTTCGGTATTATCACCTAAAAAAATTCTGGCTCAAATGAATAGTATTTTTAAACCCTACATATAGTCTCTTAAATGAACTCACCTATTTGGTGGGTTTAAATAGTCTGGTTGGAATATGTTTTAACAAAATACATTTTTATCCTAAAAAATCTTTAGGATATAATTATCTTGAGGGTTCTTTAGTAATTTAAAGTTTATACTATCATCCAATACTCCATCTAAAAAAAGTATTGGATGAGATAAATGTGGGGTCTACTACTTTTTAATACTTAAACCATACGTGGGATGAGGAGGAATTATCACTATAATTAGTCTAAGCCCCAAATGGATATGAATGGAATGGACGGGTTTGTCCAATCTAGCACTATCTAATGCCTAAACCAAACATACATGTACATTTAATATTTTCTCCCATTCGAGGAACCTCAGGGTGTTCGAGGAGATAAATGGAAGAGAGAGAAATTAGTTCTTGGTTTTGCTTAAAAAATATGAACTACAACAAAAGTTTTTTTTCTTCGTAAAACGAAGAGAAATGAGAACACACATGCGCACACCTCCCAAAGTTTGTAAAATTGGGATTCCATCTTGGATCGATGGGAGAAGCTACAGGATCAAGATCGTAGGATCGAATCGAGAGTCGTAATATGAACTATTAATCTTGGAGATTTTTCAAAGAGTAATAGAAGAATTAAAGTATTTTGATTTTAACTTTCAGAGAAAAATAAAGAGGAAAAACTGAAAAGTTAAAAGACTATTGAATAATAATATTGACTATAAGACATCCAATCAAAAGAAAAAAAAATGAAGGACTATTTGGATATGATCACTCGATGAGAGAGAAGATCAAATTTAACTTTTGCTTTCAACATTTCAACAAGAGAGAACAAATAAATATATCTTTTTGTAAACAAAATATTTTTTTTCATTCATTGAAATTCTCCAATAGACTCACAATTACATAAAATATTCACATATAAATTGAGCCTTTAACTATTAAAATTAAAAATAGGGATTGGATTGCTCAACAATTAAAAGCTCCCAATAAACAAACTAAATAACTTCGATTGGTAAAATCGCATTTTTGATTGAGATCCTACAATCCTCTAAGATTCAGATCACGTTCCATTAAGACCTTACAAATTTGAAATTCTACAAGAGACTCAGATCGATTTATTTATACTACATCATAAAATCTTAAGATTATGATTCAAATTTTGTATGATCCTTTGATTCAGATCGAAATTTTGATAACCATGACAAACGCATGTAGAGATGAACAAAGTTCTGCATGTGTATAATGGGTATGCACGTGTGACTAAGAGTATTGCATATGGGTGTGTGATTGAGCGTGGGAGAGAAGAGGAATAGAAAGAAGAAGAAGATGAGGCTGCTTTGGTAATGTATAAATTGTACCAATTTCAAGGAACACGAGTTTAATTTGCCAAATTAGGTATGATACTTTGGTAGAAGGGTAAATGAGTCATGTTCACATGTAACATTAATTTGGATAAAAAAGTTATAGGTTATGTTTGACATAACTTCATATACGAAAAAACTATGCTAGTCTAAACCGTCGAGGAGTTATGTACAAAAATTTTGTAGGTCAAACAAATTCGTCCAACTCATCTATTCTATACTCAAACATTAGTGATTTAATTCACCCCAAATCGTCCCCACCATAAAAAAAAAAAGAAAAAAAAATCTATATCCTCTTGGGACTGTTTGGTAAGGTGGTATGGAAGTGCTTGACAAGATGAGTTTGAAAAAAATAATTCAAAAGGCCCCCAAACTTTATGTTTGTATTGAAAATTCAATCTTGTGTTTCCAAACCTAATCTATAACTGGTCCAAATATTAAGCTCATAATCACGAGTTTTGTCAAATCTATGAGGGGTGAGTTTGAAAAGATGGATTAAAGACGTAAAAGACAATTGTACTCCTTAACATGAGTATGAATTGGATTGATCAAAGGTAAAATAATCATTTACATGACAAATAGTTGTTAATAATTATGATATATCTGCGAATTCTACATGTGTATGTATTGTACACCAAACATGGGTATGAACCGGATTTAATGTTGTATCCCATTTTTATAAAGAGGGATTTATGTTTGAAAGGATTTGTAGAAGTCAAATTTTACCCTTCCCAAAAATCCATCCAAACAAATTCCTTGTTGCTTCGACAGTTATAAATTCATCTCAAGAATTATTGAATGCTCATATTTGTATCTATGCACAGCCCTAACACCAACTCATTGATTGACTTAATTCACTGGAACTAGTCCATCATTAAATCAAAGAATAATGCTACAAAAACTCAAAAAAATTACAACTTAAATGCATATCATCATTTAGATGAGTGAGTCTTATTAATTTTTTAAGTACGACTCACTCATCTGAGGAATAATATGCATTTAAATTTAAAATTTTGACTTTTATTTAAATTATGTAACATTTTTCAAAATCAAATGTGTGTAATGGATCCAACGTGATTTGTGTTTTGTGTGTGAAGGAAATGGGGGGAAAAATAGATTGTAGCAACAGGTCAAGGTTAGATTCGGGATTTCTATCTCACTTCTATTTTAACTTTCCAAACAAAAGATATGTGGGACCTATTACCTAATTAAATTGTCTTTATTAATATTATCTCACTTTAACCCATTAGTCAAATGCACTCTAGAGGAGTGAGAAGAGTTTACGTTAAAAGATATGTATCGGTGGGGATGGGGTCTTACTCACATAATTCTTCAAATGCTTTGACGTTTCGCACGTGAATTGGTTATAAGAAAATGATTTTGAACTCGTACTAATATTTTATAATAATTTATAACTTCAAAATTTTAATTCTGTGAATTCGTACTCTTATTTATATGATTACTTATTATTATTTAATTTTTTATTTTAATAATATTAACATACATATAAAGATACGTATCAAAGTAAAATAATATTGTTGCTCAAAAAAAAAAGTAAAATAATATTTATAACCTTAAATTAAAAAAATATATATTGGGGACACCTAAATTGGTAAAATCAATTTTCATCTCTAAAATTTAATATTATTTAGATTTAATTTATAAAATTTAATTAATAAAATTCATATTAAATTCCCATATTAATCATAATGTGCTATTAATCTAAAAATTACAATAAACTAAATAAATAAATTAGATGAATAAATTGTGGGACAATATATAAAATTATTGTACACCCTAAAATTAGGATAGAAGTTGCAATTTCTGATACAACACGACAACATAATATGAACTCGACATGAAATTAATAGGTTAGAGTTGATCATTTCTCGACACAATTTAAAAAATGACAGGACCTGTTCACCCAAATAATAAAT
>CM042195.1:12869164-12884168 GCA_023539305.1 Ilex asprella | reverse complement strand
AATTTATCATATCTTCAAAAATACCCCCTCTAATTTTTAAATTTTCAGTGACACACCCCTTCTAGTTTATATTTAAACATTACTAACACTCCCTACCATTAAACTATCATTTCTAACAACAAAAAATTAATCTAAAATACCAAAAATATCTCTACATAAATCTCAAGTAATTTTTTTACAAAAAATTTTATTGAAATTCGAGCCGATTAAATTTATTTTTCTACATATTAAAATTTGAACCAATTTAAATTCGATTGAAGTTGAATAAATTTTATTTTTTTTAACGTATTAAAATTTGAACCTATTAAAATATATTTTTTATATATTAAAATTTGAGTCGATTTGAACTCTACCCGAGTTGTTAGCGCCGATTAAAATTCGCTTTCGAGTTGATTAAAATTTATATTTTTTACTTATTAAAATTCGTGTCAATTAAAATTTAATTTATTAAAATTTGAGTCGATTAAAATTTATATTTTTATGTATTAAAATTTGACTAATTAAAATTCAATACGAGTTGATTAAAATTTGACTTTAGTCGATTAAAAATAATTTTGAATTGGCTAAAATTGAATTTTAATTAGCCCAAATTTAATACGTAAAAAAATATAATTTTTAATTAGCTCAAATTTTAATATGTAAAAAAATAGATTTTAATTAACTTAAATCGAATTTTAATTCACTCAAAATTTTAATACTTAAAAAAATTAAAAAATATAGGAGGTCTCATTGAAGATATGCTTATCTAGAAGGGATTTTATTGAAGATATATATATACTTAGAGGGGGTGTGGTTGAAGTTTATCCTCAAATATATCATGGACAATTTAGTAAATTTGCATTCAAGTTAAAAAAATTAATCTAATAAGGGATGTCTTTGAAGATTTTGAAATTATAGGGGTGTCTTTGAAGTTATGATAAACTAGAGGGGTGTAGTTGAAGTTTTTCCAAAAAATAATAAAAAATGCACATAAAAATAAACGAATAAGAGAACAATATAGATTTTTTTTAGTAGCGTAGAGTTGTCCAGAAAAGCACAGCAGGATATATAGAACGTACCCAGCATTCTCGATTTGCGAGGTAACTTTTTTGAAAGACCCATCACTGTCCCTCTCTCTCCTCTTCCACTTTCTTCTCTCTCTGAAAACCTCCACAATCTCCTCTCACATTGTTTTTTATTTGTTCGTGGTGGTCTGAACTATGCTTGGGGTTTTGCTTTCTCGGATCTTCGGGAGCTCTGTAATGCCATAAAACGTGTGGCTCTCTTCTTTTTCTTCTTCAAAGAGAGAGTGAGAGTGAGAGTGAGAGTGAGAGAGAGAGAGAGCCTTTGTGTGCGAATCTTTGGTTTCTACAAAGTTTATTGTGAGAGAAAGAGTTGTTTTATGTGGGTTTGAGGGGGTGATATTGCTTGTTTATCTTGTTGTATTTATTGGACTGCGAGTGTAGGCCGATTCCTCTGTTTTGAAGATGACTTTGTTCGTTAATTTCTTACACAACTGTTCAAGATTAAGGACGAGTCAACAAGTTCTTGCTCTAAACTTTTGACTCTGAGCTACAGTGTCATCTGTCTCAAAGGGCAGGTTTGAACTCTGTACACACGTAGAGAGAGAGAGACAATAAAGAGGTGTAAAGCTGACTGAGGGATGGATTTGTTGTACTTATGGAAGTTGAGGTGAGAAATCAGTGTATTTCTGTGGTAAAAGGGACAACAAATTTCAGACTGCCCATAGTTCAAGAGAAGACACTTTGTTGTGTATTGGAAATTTAGGAGGAAAATCAGTTCAGTGGAAATTTCAAGCGGCTTCATCAACAAAGCTGTGTACAGCTTTCATCGAACAAATAGGGAGGCTACGTATGCAAAAACAGGTAGGATTTTTGTCAGTATATTTACCGTTGAGCTAATTTGGCTTTACCTTCCTCAAAAGTGTAGAACCCAGAATCTTCAGCACTTCATCAAGCCCCTACGTTTAATCTTCGGACATCGCAAGGAACAGTCTGTTGAAAGACAATCTTACTTTCTAGATATAGAGAAAAAAAACACCGATTACAGGGGCTACATATCTTTATTGGTAGCTGGGTTTTCGAATCTGAGCGGAGGAAATGGCGATGGTGGCGCAGCAGCACAGGGAGAGTAGCAGTAGTAGCATCAGCAAGCATTTTGACGCCGGAAAGTATGTCCGATACACGGCCGAGCAGGTTGAAGCGTTGGAAAGGGTCTATGCGGAGTGTCCTAAGCCGAGTTCTTTACGTCGGCAGCAACTGGTTCGGGAATGTTCCATTTTGTCTAACATTGAGCCGAAACAGATCAAAGTCTGGTTTCAGAATCGCAGGTAACATGAAACATCTATGTAGTCATTTGGGTTTTTGTTCCTTTAATTGTGCTTGATTAGTGGATAACCTTCCATGCAAATACTTACTTTCCTTTAAAAAAATAAAAAAATACTTACTTTCCTTTACATTGGTATGTAAGTTACACCCTCTCCAACAACATAAGTATTTGGACTAGATAGTCGTTTAATATGGTATTAGAGCCTCTGTTCAAACTGCACATGAGGGGGTGTGAGGAAGTATAAATATTTAAGTGTGAGGAAGTATAAATACTTAAGTTCTACCTTCTTTAATAGCTGCGTATGTCTTTTCGAGTAGATGGTCAGTCGTTTAGAGTATATGGTTATTTAACATGACATTTTATAATTTTGAAATTCGATGCACCAATTTATTTATAATTTAAGATTGTGGGTTTTCCTTGATATTCTTGCATTACCTCATGTGGGCTGCAAAAGATCGATGTAGTCATTTGGTTTTTTTTTTTTTACCATTTATTCATGCTTTGATCAGTGGATCCACTTCCACGCTAAGACTTGCCTTCCACGCTAAGACTTGCCTTCCTTTACCTTGGTAATCATATTAATATTTTGATAGTCTGCATTTTTTTATCTTGAAATTAGAGGTACTGCATTATTTATAATTTTAGATTCTTGCATTTGTTGATGTGGGCTATTGAATAGTGGAAATGGTTGGTGGGTTTTGTTTGTTTGGGGAAAAAGGTTTTGAGATGGGTAAAAAGTGTTGTTGTTGGCTAATGCTTATGCAGGTGTCGAGAGAAGCAGCGAAAAGAGTCTTCCCGACTTCAGACTGTGAACAGAAAATTGAATGCGATGAACAAGCTGTTGATGGAGGAGAATGATCGCCTGCAGAAACAGGTTTCACAGCTTGTGTGCGAAAATGGGTTTATGCGGCATCAATTGCAAAGTGTATGTCATATTTGTTAAATTGATTATTTTCTGTAGTGTTTATTTCTTTGTGACATAGTTGTTAATATCGTACGATACGTCACGATACGCGGAATGATGTCATTTTGGGTTAGGTAGAGTGATATTTTTAATTTTTTTTTATGGAACGATGCCGTTTTGGGCTTGGCAGGTACTCCAACAAACATGTGGTCTTGTGCAGTGGAAGAAATGATGTAAATTTATTTATAAAGTCATTTTTTTTTGTATCAAAATTTTTGAATCTTTACTAATGTTAATTTTTTAATTTATTTACAAAGTCCAATCTATTTAGTGTTTCAAGTTTGAATTAGTGAACTATGGTTGTGAACTTTGCACTATAATGTTAGTGGACTAGGTTGATGACTTGAATAGTTGGTGGAGTATTAATGAAATGCTATGTTTTTATGAATGTATGATTTTTTTTCAAAAGTATATATATTTTTTTGTTCTTTATTTAAAATTGCACCGTATTTTACGATACACAATACGATACGCGATACGATACACTACTTTTAAAAAACGATATGCCTTCCGATAAACAATTTGATAACTATGCTTTGTGATGCCACCACATTCTATTTATGGGTATTTGCCCTCACACTATGTCTAGGTCTTGGAAGCAGCATATGTTTCCAAGAAGAGTGATTGAGTCGAGCTTGTTAGTATTTGTGGCATTTTTTTTCAAAATGTACAGTTCCATGTAACCGAGGATATAAGGTAGGTCCCGGAAGCATTTCATCCAGAACTTGATTGTTTTGGAGCCAATCTTTGGCATTCTGATTTTTCCTTTATTCTGTTTTTGTTTCTGCTTGCTATTGGGCGGTCATCTGGCCAAAAGTACGTATTGTTTTCCTCTTACTGGATCCTACTATTTTTTCTTAATGCCAAACAGAGGTTATTCCAATTAAATGAATAGCACATGCAGGTTTCTGATTAGAGGAGTATTATGTGCAATAGTCCTGCGATAGCATAGCATTAGTTTTCTTTTGCCTCTTACCTGTCCTCGACATAATTTGAAATGATATTTCTGCAGGCATCAGCAGCTACTGATGCAAGTTGTGAGTCTGTGGTTACCACTCCTCAGCATTCTCTCCGAGATGCAAATAACCCTGCAGGGTAAATACGAGTGTCAATTCTGCGATCTCTTGCTCTCTCTACACTCGTATGCGCACACACATGCACTGGACTTTGCAACTAATTTTATTGCTATTTTTGAACTAGTCTTTCATTCTTGTGGCAGTCTCCTTTCCATTGCAGAAGAAACCTTGGCAGAGTTCCTTTCAAAGGCTACAGGAACTGCTGTCGATTGGGTCCAGATGCCTGGGATGAAGGTATTTATTGTCTTATAATGAATCAACTTCTCCATTGGTCTGCATTATGTTTGCATATAATGAAATTCCTTTCTGACTTTGAAAAATAGAACTGTTTCTACCGCTGATTGTATACTTTGGTTGTCAGCCTGGTCCGGATTCGGTTGGGATCTTTGCTATTTCACACAGTTGTAGTGGAGTGGCAGCTCGAGCCTGTGGTCTAGTAAGTTTAGAGCCTACAAAGGTAAGATTTTGTCAAATTAATGTCATGCCAATAGCCCAAGGACTTATATTTTCCCCTTTTCTATTCTTTTATTTTCCACTTTTCGTGGGCAGCTTATTTTAGAGTGCCAAGTGTAGTGTGCTGTTTGAACAGCAAGGTATTTTCTTTGCATATTTGACAGATTGCAGAGATCCTTAAAGATCGCCCATCTTGGTTTCGGGACTGTCGGAGCCTTGAAGTTTTCACAATGTTTCCTGCAGGAAATGGAGGAACAATCGAACTTGTATACATGCAGGTGAACACTAAAACTTGAGCTTTAAACATTCTTCTGATGTTTTGCATAGAAATTTGCCACGTGGAAAGAAAAATGAATCAGATTTTTTCTTCAGATGTATGCTCCAACTACACTGGCTCCTGCCCGTGATTTTTGGACTCTGAGATACACTACAACTTTAGACAATGGGAGTCTTGTGGTATGAATATTTTTCACCCTTAGTATTTCAATAGCATTTGGATAGTCTAGTTGTTATGCATAATAGTGGCATTCATTCAGAAACTTTTAGTTACAAGATTTTGATGGGACCGTTTAGTCAATGGCACCTTCTTTCATGAATTATTCGAAAATTTGAACTATAGGGTCCAGCATACTGGGATTGTAACCAAAGCACTGAAGCAAACAGGGTCAGGCGAAAAGTTTTGGTGATTTATCGAGAGAGTGGTTCACAAAAAATCTTCTGAGTTTAAACTTTAAACCGAATGATGCATTCGACTCCTTTTCTCCTCTCTTTAGACTTTTGTTAGCAACTTCAACATCCCCCTCTCTGTCCTCCCCTGCAGTTCAAATACCCCTTTTCTTCTTGGCCCAATCGACATAAATGTGTAAATGCTTGAATAATCTTTCTGACACGCATATTTAGACTGTCACATGGATTTTTCGTAAATGTGGGCTTTTGGTTTTGATTTGACTACATTACTGATTACCCTTTAAAGGAGTGGTAGCATTTTGGTTTCTCAGGTTTCTCTGAGCTTTATTAATTTTGTCAAGAGTGGTTTCTTGGGGTTCTCTAATTCTTCCTTTGGTGTGAATGTTTTTAGGTATGTGAGAGATCTCTGTCTGGTTCTGGTGCTGGCCCAGATACAGCTACAGCGTCCCAGTTTGTGAGGGCCGAAGTGCTTCCAAGTGGGTATTTGATTCGACCATGTGAGGGTGGAGGGTCAATTATTCATATAGTTGATCACTTGAATCTTGAGGTTAAATTCTGGACTGGCTTGTTAAATCTTTCTTGGCTACAACTTTGTCCTTTGATTAATTTCATCTTTTCTAGGCATGGAGTGTGCCAGAGGTGCTGCGACCACTTTATGAATCGTCAAAAATTGTTGCACAGAAGAGGACTATTGCAGTGAGTAGGAAATCTCTTTCTTTTCTTTTTTAATGTTTCTTTTAAGTCAGAATTGTGGCTTGGCTAAGATGTTTTTGGTGTGGTATATCCTTAATTGGAATTGAGGCATGGTTAAGATCTTGTAGGTATGGTATATCAGTGTTCAATTATCAAATTATGTTGCCTAATAAAGAGAACGTATACAATGGCCATGAGATTTTATGTTCTTTAAGTAGATTCTATCCCATTCCATTGCAAAGACTATTACTTGTGAATTTTCTGATCCCTTGCGGTAAGCATTTTGCCCCCTTGATTTGGTGTGTGGTCGTACTTGAGATAGATGTGAGTGAAAGAGATCACTCAAACTAAGAGTAGAGCCTCGTGTATATAGTCAAATAATATTATAAAGTGACCTAAACATCCTTATAGTTTAGGCAAAATATAAAATCATAATAAGGGTAAGAAGAGAAAAAGAACTCTAACAAACTAGGCTCAATAAACTAGGTTAACTAGGCAGTTATAACTACAACACTCCCCCTCAAGGTAGACGCAAAAATGTCAACTAAGTCAAGCTTGACAACGAAGTCTAAGAGAATGGATAAAGTGACAGGTTTGGTGAAAAAATCCGCAACCTGATCTTTAGTCCCCACAAACGATGAAGTGACAATACGTTGCTAAGTTTCTCCCGAAGAAAGTGAACATCGATTTTTATATGCTTCGTCTTCTCATGTAATGCAGAGTCAGAAACAAGCTGAATAAAAGATTGATTATCACAATATAATGTAGATGAAGTCAATGGAAATTCCAACTCATCAAGAATCGATAGTAGTTAGATAATCTCACGTGCCAGTGTCAATGCTCGATACTCTGCCTTTGCTGACGAGCGGGAGACAATTGTCTGCTTCTTGCTCTTCCAAGAGATAAGATGAGTCTCTCGAAAAACACAGAAACATATAGTAGATTGATCATCACACACTCCCTCATAATCTGAATATGAATAACAGGCTAGAGAACCTGTCTAAGATCCTGATGCATAGAACAACCCAAGTCGAGAATAAGACTCGAGGTATCGAAGAATATGATAAACTGTATCAAGATGAGGCTGACATGACCTATGTGTAAACTGACTAGACCTGTGCGTAAACTGACTAACTCGGCTAACATTGAATGAAATGTCTGTCCTAGTGCTGATTAGATAGATAAGTCTACCTACCAATCTCTGGTAGACAATCGGATCTCTTAACTCCTCATCTTCAACAGTAAGTTTTAGGTTTGGAATCATGGGTGATGATGCCGATTTGAACCCCAACATTCCAGTGTCTGAGAGAAGGTCCAAAACAGACTTTCTCTAAGAAAGAACAACACCCTTGTTGCTACGGGCAACTTTAATCTCAAAAAAGTATTGCAGAAATTCAAGATCCTTTATATCAAAGGCTTTTCTAAGGTCTACCTTGATCTGTGTAGTCCTAGTAATATCATCCTCAGTAATAATAATATAATCAACATATACTAAAATGATGACACGTTATCAAGAAGTATTCTGTCGAATAAAACAAGTATGATCAGAATGACATTTGGTGAACTCCAAATGTACGACTACATCACTAAAGCGAGAGAACCAGACTCGTGGTGATTGTTTCAATCCATAAAGAGACTTACACAATCGACATACCTTGCCAACATATTCCCTTACACCATAAACGTCTGATGGTACATCCATATAAATAATCTCATCCAGATCACTCTGAAGAACCGGTAAAACAACTGTGCCAGTGGGTACTGTAGACTGATCAAAAATAAAAGTAGGAGAACCAGACCGTCCATTCCCCGTGGAAGTACTAACAACAGAAATCTCAAATCTCTTAGTCGTAGCCATATCAACAATAATACGTGGGCACCCGTGATAGAAAAAACTCTAAGATATATAGAGAGATAAGGAAGAACAATATACCTTCAGTCAAATAGTAACGACAAAAAGGTCCAAAAAACTCTCAAATAATGAAGTCACGGGGTCGAGAAATCTAATAAATTAAATAATTGATTACTGCATCTAGAACATATCAACGGAGAACTTAGTTGTTAGTATCGTACGATACGCGATACGTATTGTACGATACGTCACGATACAGGGCTAAAATGATTTTGGATCGTATTTCTGTATCGTTTTTGCGCTGTATCGTCCGATACACGATACGTTTTTACGATACGATACGTATCGGTATGATACGTGCAAAGATTTTTTTTTTACAGAACGACGTTATTTTGAGCTAAGTAGATTATTTTTTTTTAATTTTTTTTATGGAACGATGTCGTTTGGGGTTAGACAAGTACTCCAACAAACATGTGGTCTTGTATAGTGGAAGAAATGATGTAAATTTATTTTCAAAATCAATTTTTTTTTTAATTTTTTTGTATCAAAATTTTTGAATCTTGATTAATATGAAGTTTTTAATTTATTTACAAAGCCCAATGGTGTTTCAAGTTTGAATTAGTGAACTATAGTTGTGAACTTTGTATTATAATGTTAGTGGACTATGTTGATGACTTGAATAGTTTGTAGAGTATTAATAAAATGATATATTTTTATAAATGTATAATTTTTTTTAAAGGTATATGTATTTTTTTATTATTTATTTAAAATTGCACCGTATCTTACGATAGACGATACGATACGCGATACCACACACTATTTTTAAAAAACGATACGCCTTCCGATACACGATTTGATAACTATGATGGAGAAGAGGATAAAACAAAGTTGTGACAAAGAATGCGACCCGACAGTGGTCTGGTTGGATTTAATATGTATGGGCTGGGTTTGGGTATATGTTGGGAGCAGAAGACACGGTGAGTTTGCTCTCGGTGAGGAGGGGGCTGGTGCAGTCGGGGATTGAGGAGTTTACATTGGGCAGTCGGTAATTCGCTGGTTATAGTAGTTTGTTTTTTTTTTTGTTTTGTTTTGTTTTGCTTACTGTTTGTCGGTGAAGGACAATCGGTGGGTATAGCTTGGGATGATGTGTGCTATGGGTATGGTTTGTGCTGATTTCGGTGGTTGGGGTGGCTTTGTCTTTCGTCCGGCCGGTTGGTTAAGGTTAGAGTTAGGGTTAGGATTGGTGGATCTGATAACAACTTGAGATAGATGTAAGTGAAAGGGATCACTCAAACTATGAGTAGAGCTCCGTATATATAGCCAAACAATATTACTAAGTGACCTAAACATCCTTATAGTTTAGGTAAAATATAAAATCATAATAAGGGTAAACAGAGAAAAAGAACATTAATAAAATAGGCCAACTCGGTAGCTATAACTCCAACAATCTTCTATTGTACGTGAGCACTTTCTCGTAGCTTCATCTCTTTGGAAGACACCCCACCCTTCTTTGTCCTTGCTTTTCAATTCAGTGGTTTCTAACCACAACTGCCCCTGCACCTAACCTTTTGTTAAATTGCACGTTGATGTGATTATTGAGTAACGCAGCTCTTCGGCTCCTTATCTAGGTCCTTATCCTACCGGACCATCCAGGTAAAAGGTCCTTATTGCACAGGAGATGAGTGCCTGGCAAGTTGCTATTGCGCATAAGAACCTATCTGTTTGTGTACCCACACAAAGTGTTTCTTATTCTTATAGTTCGGTGACGGTGATCAGTCATAACAGTAAAGTACTTGGTCGAAGGCTGAATATTGCCTCATTTTGCAAGTTAACTTTTTTCATGTGTTTAATTCAATTTACCTCCCCCCTTCCCCTTTCTTTTCCCCCTTACTCTCACTAGAAAGAAATTCCCCGTTACTTCCACAAGAAAGAGAAAAGAAGAGAAATGAAATTGATTTTGCTTTTTGTATGAAGGCACTGCGCTATATCCGGCAAATAGCTCAGGAGACAAGTGGTGAGGTGGTATATGGTTTGGGCAGGCAACCTGCTGTTCTGCGTACGTTTAGCCAAAGATTGAGCAGGTATTTGCATGTTTATTTTTGCCTAGAGCTTTCTTGTATATCATGTATTTCTGCTGATGTAGTTATTTTCTGTGTTTGAATATTTGTTCCTTCTCAGAGGCTTTAATGATGCTATCAATGGGTTTAATGATGATGGCTGGTCATTGATGAACTGTGATGGTGCTGAAGATGTAATAGTTGCAGTCAACTCAACCAAAAATCTGGGAACCACTTCTAATTCCCCGTGCTTGCTTGGAGGCGTGTTATGTGCAAAGGCATCTATGCTACTCCAGGTGAATTCTGAAACCTGCTTCAGTGTATTGTCAACCTGTAGTGACCTATATTTCAGCCAATTACTTGGGAAAATAATAAGTTTTTTATCCTGGAAAGGTTGCTCACTGGGATCAAAATTATTTAATCATTTGTAATTCTGCTTATGTGGATCTTTGGTATATTTCCTTGATTCTGTTTTTTACGTGAAAGTCAAAACTTTTCCTGTCCAAAAGAAAAATAAAAAATTGGTCAATGTTGTGGGTCAAAATTCGGAATGATTTCCGCAAGGAATTAATTGTGGATCGTTTTGCATAACTGCTATTGTAATTCATTGCTTCTTTAACATCTAACTTTTTTATAATATGAATGAAAACTCCTTTCCGTTGATTTATAGTTTTGTATATAAGTGATCCTCTTCATTGATTGACCGACTCAAAAGACCAAAGTTGGTATCATAATGTTTAAGCTGACAGTTATATTCTAAAGGGATTTAGCTGGATAACTAATGGGCTTGTTTGTTTCCTTTTTTCTGCTAGAATGTCCCCCCTGCTGTGCTGGTTCGCTTTCTAAGGGAGCACCGGTCGGAGTGGGCTGATTTTAATGTTGATGCCTACTCTGCTGCTTCACTGAAAGCTAGTTCATATGCATACCCAGGAATGAGACCCACAAGATTTACCGGAAGCCAAATTATCATGCCACTTGGTCACACAATTGAACATGAAGAGGTATGGCCTTCTATTTTCATTGAGATGGCCACTATTTTTACATGTTTTCTTATCTATTAATTCTTTAACCATTGTCTAGATCCCAAAAACATCGGAGTACCTACCATAAACATTCGTGCTCTTATATTTTTTGTGTTTTTCCAAACGAAGTTTATAAAGTGTTTTAACATCTTGCTTGTGCTGGAAGAACGTTTTCTAAAAAAGTAGAACTCAAATTTACAATGGATTTGACAGTGCGAAGAATGCTAATTTTTTGTTGTGTAATAACATCCAGCCCAAAGACCATAACTTTCTTTCTCTCATCCCAGATGCTTGAAGTAATTCGGCTTGAAGGCCACTCTCTTGGTCAAGAAGATAGTTTTATCCCAAGAGATATTCATCTCTTGCAGGTACTTGATGCTTAATTTTTTTTTATGGTTTTTGAATGTTTTAATGTCAACACCTAGGGGAGACTGAACATAAGTATTCGACTGGAAATTGCTCCATTTTTGTAGATGTGTAGCGGGGTTGATGAGAATGCTGTGGGAGCCTGCTCTGAACTTATTTTTGCTCCAATTGATGAAATGTTTCCAGATGATTCTCTACTGCTACCCTCTGGTTTTCGCGTCATTCCGTTGGATTCAAAATCAGTTGAGTTAAACATTCTTCACCTGAATCTCTGTTTTTTTTGCTGTTGAAGATCTTATGGTTTTGATTTCATTGTAGCAAAGTGGCAATATGTTGGGTGAAAGTCTGATATCCCACTTTGACTTGACTAGCATTTTATCTATGTGCTGACACGATCCATCTAGACCAGTGAATTTGTCTTGTTGGATGTTCAATCAAGATGCATTTGATGCACCCCTAAAACACCAAAAGCAAAGGACTTTATAGAACTATAAATGATGTGCTTACTCAAAAGCTAAGTTGGGCTCGGTTGGAAAGTATGCTTCCAAGTTATATGCAAAAACACCTTGAGTATTATACAAAAAAAATGTCAATCTAGGGTATCAAATCGTAGTAGGTTGTACAGGTAATGGGCTTGAGCTTCTTTGTGAAAGGCTGTTGCTTCTTCTCGGTCATTGGGTTGTTAGTATGTGAGTAAGCAACTAAGTGTCTTGTTGTATCTAGAGCGTCAAACCCCGAATCAATTAGCAAGGGATAAAATGGCCCCTCAATTATATAGATCCACCTTAGGTCTACTTAATTTTTTGACATGGGATCCACCATCACATCCCAACAAGGCTTGCACATGGGCTAACAAATAGAATTGAAGCAGACAGACTAATAGACTGAAGTTTACATGGACAGATAAACAGACTGGGGAATTCAATTGGGTGAGATTTAAAAAGTACTTAATCCATCAACCATTGAGGCCCAAATTTAAGACCATGTTCAAAAATCATTTAGCAGTGGGTGGAGTGGGCCAGTTTTATATAAACCCACCTTGGGCGGGCATAATTTTTGGATGCGGTATATCTCTTTTCACAGTAATTAAGAAAACTATTAGAGTGTCAGCCTAGAATTTGTATTTGAACAGAGTCAAAAGTGGATGTATTACAATTGGTTTGACCATATCCCTGTCTTATCATAAAAATTTGGGGCACCCTCTCTTACCTGGCAACTATTGGGTTTGTTTGTTCAGGGTGATACTCAGGGTTCATTGACTACCCATCAGACCCTGGATTTGACATCCAGTCTTGAAGTGGGGCCCACAACAAGCCATGCTGCCGGGGATGTGTCCTCGTGTTACACTGCACGATCAGTGTTGACTATTGCTTTCCAGTTCCCTTTTGAAAACAATCTACAGGATAACATTGCTATAATGGCTCGCCAGTATGTCCGTAGTGTCATTTCATCTGTGCAGAGGGTTGCCATGGCCATCTCTCCAACAGGATTGAGCCCTACCGTGGGGTTGAAGTCATCTGTAGGCTCTCCAGAAGCTCTAACGCTAGCTCACTGGATCAGCCAGAGCTATAGGCAAGTTCCATCTTTATTTCCCATGCTTCATACTCGTCAAGTTGCAAGCCATGACGATTGTCTTGGATCCATGGAGCATCATTTGAACCCTGCATATCAGTTGATTGTGGGTTTGTCCCTATCTCATGCATGCATGGGGTTGCTACGATAGTGAAATTCCAAATTATTTTAGTGAATGAAAGTATGGTTCACATTGTTTTGCTGGACTTGCTCTTAATTTTAAGATACCCTTCCTTTTATCTGTTCTAATGTGTTTTATCCTTTCTTAATTTTCTTTTTCTTTATTCTCAGTTACCATTTAGGGGCAGAATTGCTGAGACCTGATGCTCTGGGCAGTGAAACGGAGTTGAAAAATCTTTGGGATCATCAGGATGCTATATTGTGTTGCTCATTGAAGGTATGGAACTTCTTCTTTTGAAGTTTTTTTGATAGGTGATGATAATATGATTAACCATAAAAGGAAATTTTGAAGTTCATTTCTCAATATTATTGGGTGTATTTTTTGCCCTTCAATCCTCTTAACACCAGCAGAAAGAATTTCTTGTTTCAGAGGGAAAAAGAAAAGGGCCATATTTCATCTGTCAAATTCCAACTTTGCTAGGCTGCATATCCTTGCAAATGAGATAAATGGTTGGATGAATTGTTTGACTTTGGGCCCAAATTAGAAATTGAACACCTATATACAGGGTTCTGATTGTTGTTCAGTTCTCAAGTTTAGTGATTGGATAGGTCTGTGATTTGTTGGGCTAATTTTTGATTTTGATTACGATACAAATCTTGTCTTTTCTGATGTTGCAGTCGCTGCCAGTTTTCATATTTGCAAACCAGTCTGGGCTTGACATGCTGGAGACGACTCTCGTGGCTTTACAGGATATCACATTGGACAAGATATTTGATGATTCTGGGCGAAAGGCTTTGTTTTCAGAATTTGCTAACATAATGCAACAGGTACTTTTACATGGAGGAAATACATAACATGGCATGAAATTCGTTGCTTCCATGGTTTGGTATTTCTAAATGCTGAAGGTCCAATGTCTGCATGTAGGAAAGTCTTGTGGACCCATTACTAGTATAATGCACCTTCTAACTGGAACAATCGTTTTTCTGAAAATTTGAAATCCTTAAAAACATTCAACATGAACATGAAGACGGACGTTCTTTTTCTAATTTGAAAGAAATGTTAATGAACTGTGGGTCTAGATTTGTCTCTCTCTGGAGTGAATTACATTACACCAGGGGGCCTAATGAATTGCTTCAGCTGAACACACAAGCTGGGCCATCATAGAAAATGCATTTGTGGAATATTGTGGCGTCTTATGTAGAACTGTATATAAATGAACATTTGGTATTCATTTCAGGGATTTGCTTACTTGCCTGGTGGAATCTGCATGTCTACAATGGGGCGCCACGTTTCATATGAACAAGCCATCGTGTGGAAAGTTCTTACTGCAGAAGAAAATACTGTCCATTGCCTCGCTATCTCGTTTGTGAACTGGTCATTTGTGTGAGTGTTATTTAGTATTTTTGTCCCAACCCCCTCTTTTTCTGCACTAGAAATGTTGAAAGCCCAAAAGAAAGGAAAGGAGGTGGTGCAAAAATGGCGGGAAAAGTTTTTGTAGTATTTATACCCCGCCTTGTTTCCTTTACCTTTATTTAAACTCAATTTGTGGATGCTCCCAAATTTTTGGTTTATTAATGTAATTTTTTTTGTGGTAAGGCTTCTATCTTTAATCAGAACTACATAGAAATGAAGTTGTGAGCGCGTTTTTGCAGGTGACTCTTGACACTGGTTTTTGAGCTCTGTTCCTTCTCTATCATGGATTCTAAATGGTTTCGCGATTCACTCTTTCTTGTAAAATTTGGTTAATCTCATGCTTGTCAATGTAAATGCGTGTTCATTATACACGATTTTAAAGCAAAACTTTACAAAACAG
>CM042195.1:12812013-12863162 GCA_023539305.1 Ilex asprella | reverse complement strand
TAGAGTTTTCATAGAAGAGGAGGTCGGGCACCCAGAGGAGCTACTTGGTCGCCGGAGGGAGTGAGTTGGGTGCTACAGAGAGTTGCCTGGGCGCCAAGTGGGTGAGCTTGGGCGCCAAATGCTTCTTGGGCGCCAGCTTTGGCACCAGGTGGGGCTTGGGTGGCAACTTGGGCGCCAAGAGGGCCATTTTGGGCGCCAGGAGGGCTAGATTGGGAGGCAGATCGACTTTGGGCGCCAGTTTGGGCGCCAGCTGGGGTGCCAGGTGATGCTCGGGCGCCAGTTACTCCTTGGGCGCTAGTTTGGGCGCCGAACACATCTTGGGCGCTAACTTGGGCGCCGAATGCTTCCCGAGGGTCTCTGTCAGGTCCCTGTATGTCTTCATTGGGCACCTGAGTGTCTTCAATACTGTCTACCTCCGTTGGCGTTAGCTCCGCAATGAAATCTACTAGAGCTTGTGCTTTGATGGCTGCCCTTAGTTGGTACTGTATGTCAAACTCGCCAAGCTCCACTGCCCACTTAAGGAGTCTCCCAGTTACGTCCGGCTTTCCCAGGATTCTTTTGAGAGGTTGATCTGTGACGACAACGATGCTGTGACTCTGAAAATAGTGTCTTAGGCGCCTTGCTGTTGTGATGAGGGCGAGCGCCAATTTCTCTAATCCTGAATACCTGACCTCTGCTCCTCGGTAAGCTCTACTCATATAGTAGATAGGTTTTTGTGCTCCGTTTTCGTTCCTCACCAGAGCTGAGCTTACTGCTGAGGAGGAGGCAGAAAGGTACAAGTGTAATACCTCGCCCAGTGTAGCATGAGAAAGGAGGGGAGGTGTCACTAAGTAGGCTTTGAGTTTCTGGAATGCCTCCTCAGCTTCAGGTCCCCATTTAAAAGCCTTTCGGAGAATTTTAAAGAAAGGTAGGCACTTGTCTGCAGATTTGGAGACGAACCTGTTAAGTGCTGCAATTCTTCCATTGAGTCATTGGAGCTCCTTGGTTGAAGAGGGTGACTTCATGTCGAGAATGGCTTTGATCTTGTCGGGATTTGCCTCGATCCCCCTCTGGTTGACCATGAAACCCAAAAAATTTTCTGATCCCACGCCGAAGGCGCATTTCTCCGGATTGAGCTTCATGTGATAGGACCTTAGGATATTGAAAGTTTCCTGTAGGTGATCAATATGGTCTACTGCTGCGAGGCTTTTCACCAGCATGTCATCCACGTATACCTCCATTGTCCGCCCGATCTGAGACTGGAACATCTTGTTTACCAGTCGTTGGTAGGTTGCTCCTGTGTTTTTCAAGCCGAAGGGCATAACCCTGTAGCAGTAGGTCCCCTTTGGGGTGATGAATGCTGTCTTCTCCTGGTCCGGGGGGTGCATGCTGATCTGGTTATAACTAGAGTATACATCCAGGAAAGTGAGCAACTCATGTCCCACTGTGGCATAAATAAGGAGGTCGATCCTGGGCAACGGGTAGCAATCTTTTGGGCATGTCTTGTTGAGCTCCGTAAAGTCGACGCAGAGGCGCCACTTCCCATTATCTTTAGTGACCATCACCAGGTTGGAGAGCCACTCGGGGTACGTTACTTCTCGAGCGACCCCGTTCTCTATGAGCTTGCCCAGCTCCTTGTCCATAGCTAGGGCCCTTTCAGTGGATGTGCTCCTTAGCTTTTGGCGTATAGGCTTGTGGCGTGGGTCAACATTGAGACGGTGTGTGGCCACTTCTGGGTCGATGCCCTCCAAGTCTGCATGTGACCATACAAAGACGTCCATATTGCATCTCAGGAAGCTTACGAGCTGGTGAACCATATCTGCACAAAGGGACGAGCCAATGTACACTCTCCTGTCTGGATATTCCTCATCCAAGACTACAGGGGTGAGCTCCTCAACTGGTTCTCCTCTTTCTACCGTAGAGTCATCTCTTGGGTCGAGGACCTCGACTTGCAATGCTTCCTGTGGCTTCTTGGTCTTCATTGAGGAGACGTAGCACTCCCTTGCCGCTGCTTGGTCTCCTCTAACCTCCCCGACTCCATTTGGAGTTGGAAAGCGGAGCATAAGATGATAGGTGGAGGGCACAACTCTTAATGTGTTAAGGGCTGGTCACCCTAATATAATGTTGTAGGCTGATGGGCAATCTATGATCAAGAAATTGACCATGACTGTGGAACTTCGGGGTGCATTTTCGGCTGTGACTGGTAGGGTGATGGACCCTAGGGGATACACCTTTTCCCTCGAGAACCCGATAAAGGGTGATCTGATAGGCTGCAGTCTTTCCCTGCCCAGATTAAACTTGTCGTAAGCCTCTGTGAACAGGATGTCCGCAGAGCTGCCGCTGTCTATCAGGATCCTGCGCACCTGAAAGTTTGCAACGGTCATGGTGAGCACGAGGGGGTCATCATGGGGGTGCGTCGTTCTTTCCAAGTCCTTATCTGAGAAGGATATGACCTCGCTGGCACCTTGCCTGGGAGCCTTGGGCGGGCGCTATTCGTCAACATGCCTTGCCTTTCTGGCGTGGGCCTTCATTGCAGAGAATGACTCTCCCCCTCCTGCCAATCCTCTAGAGATAGTGTGAATTTCTCCTAATGGTTGTGGATCCTCCTGATTGTGATTGTGAGGTGGTGGGGGTGCTTGCCCCCTGCCAGCAACATACTGGCGAAGATGATCATGTTGAATCAAGTCCTCAATTTGTCTCTTGAGTTCATAACAATCGTCAGTGTCATGACCATGGTCGCGGTGAAAGCGACAATACTTGCTCGGGTTCCTATGGTTTGGAGGAGACTTCATCTTACCAGGCCATTTTACTGCAGGGTCATCCCGGATCTGGTATAGGATGTGCCCAACAGTGGCGTTGAGGGGGGTGAAGGTTTGTCTGTCCCTCTGAGGGGCTGGACCTAGCCGGTCTTTGGCAAAAATCCTCTCTGTTCTGCGCTTGTTGCTAGTTTCCTTTTTGTCGTCCCTCTTTCTTTCTTTCCGTTTTCCCCAGATCTGGAGGATTCGCCTCGTCTGGCCCTCGTGATGTCTTCAGCGTTCATATATTTCTGGGCTTTCGCTAACAACTCTAGCATGCTCTTTGGTGGACGTTTCATCACCGAGAAAAGAAAACTCGACGAGCAGAGGCCTCCCAAAAAGGCGGTCATAGTCACTTTGTCGTCGGACTCGTCAACTTAGAGTACCTCCTCGTTAAAATGAGTGAGGTAGCTCCTCAGGCTCTCATCTCGGTCCTGCTTTATGCTCAACAGGTGGGTGATAGGCTTCTGGTGGCGACGCCCTACAATGAAATGGGATACGACTGATCTGCTCAGCTCAGCGAAGGAGGAGATGGAGGCTGGAGAGAGCTTGGCAAACCACTGTCGGGCGGACCCCTTCAATGTGGTTGGAAACGCCCTGCACATGATCTGGTTTGGGACGTTGTGCAACTGCATTAGCGTTTTGTAGGTGTCGAGGTGGTCCAGTGGGTCCTTCGTTCTGTCAAAGGTCTCCATGGAGGGCATTTTAAACTTCGTAGGGAGGGGGTAGTTCGCCACATCGGCTGTGAAAGGAGTGTTAGTACGCCTCACCAGATAATCCACTGTTTCGGGTCCCTGTGCCTTCATGGCGTTGAAGACATCGCCCAGTTGATTTTGTACTTCCTTGATCTTCTGATCCCAATGATTGGGGGCTACCTTAGAAGGATAATGGAAGTGACTCCCATGTTCCATGCTCTGGTTTTCACCCTCATCCTCTTAGAGAGGAGGGTCCTCACCGTGGGAAGCAGGAAGGAGTGGAGGTCCCTTGTGATGGGGCCCCCTGTAAGCGATGTCCAAGGGGACTCTTAAGTGGGCGCTCGGTCGTGCACCAAGGTGGGCGCCAGGAGCATCAAGGTGGGTGCCAGGAGCATCAAGGTGGGCGCCAGGAGCACCACCCAGTCCGGCTTGGGCGCCAGGATAAGGAGCACCTTGATGTCCTGGGCGTGGAGCTCCTTGGCCGACGAGCATTAGTTGGAGAATCTGCTGGTTTTGGGCCACCAGTTGCTGCATGGTCTCCAACATCTGTTGTGGATTAGGAGCTGGTACATTATGGACAGGGTCAGTGGGTGGAGGAGCAATCTTTTCCTCTCGTGGGAGATTGTCTTCAGGTTGGTTCATGGACCTGGTAGTGATGGCCATTGGTTCTTCAATGGGCTTGATTAAAAGTGAGAAGTTTGTCGTTTCCCACAGACGGCGCCAAACTGATGATGCGCAAAATAGTCTTGCACACCACCTGTCAATTGTAAGCAATAAATGCGGTTTTTAAGGTATGGGAGATGGGGAGACACAAGTTATTTATAGTGGTTCAGACAATCTTGACCTACGTCCACTCTTCAATGGCTTTGGTTGCCGAGTACTTTATTCATTCAGGTGTGTAGGGAGCAGAGAGTACAAGTTGATAGAGAGAGAAGAGAGAGGTGCTTAGGAATGTATTGAGTGTTCTGCCCCCCAAGCATTGGTGGAGCTTACAATTTATAGCCGCCCCCTAACAGATTGGGGCGACATAATAGCAGCTAAGTAACTATTCTGGTGGAGCTGACTACTTCTCCTCAACAGGTGGGGTGCTCTCCATGAAACTCGGCCGAAGGATGAGGTGAGGGCTGACCTTCTCCAAGGCGGCGAGGGTTAGGTTCCTGGATACTGATGTAACTCCTTGGTGAGTTTGACTGATCCTTGACCACATTGGGGTTGGTGGGCTTTTATAAAGTTAGCCCCTTAGTTGGGTTTGGACTTTCCCCATGGATTGGGTCATTGGGGCTTAACCCATCAAATTCAATGAAAGTGTCTTAGAAGACTATAAAATTGAACTACCCTTGAGTTGAAGATTAATATTTTAGTTCTATGAATAATTGCATAATTTTGATCACACTAAGCAAAATACCTTGTACAACCATAATGTTATACATCAGCACGGCCAAGTGGCTGTAAGCCTATATGAATTCTGCCATTTGATCTCTAGTGCCAATGTTCCTCCCCCATGGTTTCAACTTTTATCACTAAAAGGAGCTGATTAAATGATTTTGGTGCAAAACTAGCAACATCGTTATCGTTTCAGTGATTGTATTTGTTAAGAGAGTTTGTACCTCACATCAAATAATTAAAATCGCCAAAATTTATTTATATACTTAAAGGGTCAATCCATCCACTGCAAATTGATTTTGGGTTAAATTCTCTATAATGGTTATGAATTGGACCGGTTAATAGATCAAGTTTCTAAACCATTTAAATTTTGTCGATATGCATGATTGTTTGTTTATTTGTTGACTCCACGTGCGAGCTCGAGTCTCACATGAAGGAGAATGTTAAGAGAGTTTGTATCTCACATTCAATAAATAAGAATACCAATGATAATTTATATACTTGAAGGGTCACTCCACCAATTATCAATTGATTTTGAAATATATATTCAATGACACTAGTGGGAAGTTATAGTGCTTAGCACTTTCCTTTTATTTCTCAGCTTTGGGTTGGACTTTCTGTTCATTTCTGGCCATTCGCTTTTGTACTAAACAATTTTACAACCATACTTTTAAGCCAGATGCTACCATCTCATTATATGCAAAGAATGGGAAAATGGCAAATGCTATGGTGAGTGTTACAATTTAAAAGGAAAATGCCACTAGACCGATAATTGTACCGGGCTGGCTCGAGTTGGATAAGACTCGATTCAAACTCGGCTCGTGTTTTAAATGAGCTAAGCTTGATCAATTTTTTAGACTCATTTATAAAATGAGTCTAAAAAATTCGACTTGAGCTTGCAAAATTTGATTTGTTTGTGTAAAATAATCTAGCTATTTGGACTCGGGTCATTTTGGGCTTAATTCAGGTTCGGCTCCTTTTTCTAAACGAACCAAATTTGAACAATTTTTTATGCTCGATTAAAAAAAATAATCAATTATCAGCCCTAACTGCCACGATCAGTCTACTGGTTTTTATGATGTGACGACTAACAAGAATTTTAGCATGTTGCATTTGCAGAAAGAAAACCCAAGATTGAAATTAGATGGAGAACACAAATCAACAGCTTTTACATTGGAGCAATATCTACGACAAATTTACATATGTTATATATACTCATATGGCAGCACCAATGCAACCAAGTTTTGGATTTTAAAATTGCAGAGTGAAAGAGAGACAATAAAGACATACCTTCTTTTACAGGAAATTTCAATATTCAATTGTTGCTTATCATCGGGATGCCAATGACCAAAAGTTCAACAAAAATGAGGGTAACGCAGCGAACCAGCTAAGAAATGCCATAGCTGTAGCAGTCTCAAACTCCGTACAGTGATTCTGAGCACAGTTACCAAGATCATTGCCGATAAGAACAGTGATGCCTGCAGAAGCACAGGCTGCGGCAAAAATAAGACTAGATGTGACCTGCAGTTAAAAGGGCACAAATTAATGAGTTACAAAATAGAAGAAAAAAGGATCAGTGAATCACCAATATGATGCAGAATATTATATCATAAATTACTGCTCAAAAGCTGAATGGGGAAAGAAGGGAAATGCTTCCCAGGTTCCCTGGTAAGTTATGTTGATGTAAACCCACAAGCTCAAGTTTGCGTCTCCTAATTAGTTTGAACGCTGTCTTCATCCCCCATTCTCATTTGTCCGTCAAAAGGAAAGGGAAGACAGGCAGCAAGAAAGAAGAAGAGCAGAAACAACGCAAAGACTTTTTATTGGAATGTCGAGCATGTAAATAAAGTGGTGGGCGTTCTCATTCTCAGAACTAAATGCATGAAAACCAATCAGCATCTAAATAATGAATTTTATTTCCAGATCATATTTGTCTTTCTAAGTTGAAAGAAAATCATGGAGAGATATTCTCTTTTTGTGGAACTTCAAAATTTGCATTACCCATTAGGAACAATTCTTCCTCTAACTAACTATAAGTTTATACTTCTTACGCTTGTCACTTTTCCATCAAGGAGTTCCGAAACTAGCAAATTATTCATGCCAAACATTCAGACAAATCACGAAGAGAATCAGAGAAAAAAGCTCACTTAACCTCGATACCAAGATTAATGTCCTGCATGGTAGTTTGATCAAAAGAATATGACTGTATAGCCTCTTTCTAATGATCAGAAATTAAACGAACATTTTACTTCACATGTCAAACAAAACTTGAACCCCTGCCTGCTTTTGAGTAATTTGCAGAACAGACCACTGATTAGCTGTAACTTCTTTGATAGTTTTCAGTCCCCTAGGAATCGACAACAGCATATAAAGATGAATGGTTGAATCACTGGCAGCAGCAGACTTGAAACGAAAATCAGAATTTTTTTTCTGCGAAGGACATTATGCCTAAGGATCTACTGGACTTCAAACACCCCCCCTCCCAAAATGATTTCTAGTCCTCACTTGCACCGCAAATGCACTCCAGGTAATCATTTTACTGGTATTTATCCAGGATTGGTGTGACATAAAAGTAAACATAACACTCACATAAATTAAAATAATCCAGTCTTTGCAAGAATAGAAGCAGCAACTCCATGTAATCAGTTTCGCGAGACTTATCCAGAATTAATGTGACACCAAAGGATACCAGCAGCAACAATCTAACCCTATCACCATCAGTGAATAAACTAACAACTCTATAATATAACTAATGGGACACTAAAGGAAGCATAGCGCTCACATAAAAATCAATCAATTTTAGAAAGAATACCAGAAGCTGCCATCTTACCCCATCACCAACAATGAATAAAGTAACCACTCCCTAATTCTCCAAGGAAGCATAGCGCTCACATATAACTAATGAGACACTTGTTGACTTTGTGGCCTTTCTGGCACAAAGCCTTTAATGTGGCCAAAAACTTTTGGCAAGGAAGTCATGACAAGGCTCTTGCATAGACATAGAGAGTCCCATCATTTTGACAAAATGAGTAGTAGAGGTGATGGGCATAGGTCGGCTACATGTGGGCTACACAAGAAAAATTGGCTCAGGCGTGGATACGCAGATTTGCACTGATATGCAGATTTGTCCATTTCCTCTCCCACTTCCCTATATAAAGGGAGGTCTTAGCAGAAATTATGCATCTGAAAATTGAGATTTGTGAGTGACACCAGTGAGATATCAGAGTGATGTTATTTTGTTGGAGTGAGTACTTTTAAGGTTTGGAACAATTGTTCTTGTACTCTTTGTTTCCTCCAAATAGTGAAAACATCCGATCATTATTGTCGTGGACGTAAGCAATTGCCGAATCACATAAATTGTTTTGTCTTGTGTGATTGTTCTTTTATTTTTTCACTTGAGTGTGAGTGTCAATATCAATCCAAATTTGATTCTTGGGATAATTTCCGCAACAACACTAAAGGAAGCATAGCCATTGAATATAACTAATGGGACACTAAAGGAAGCATAGTGCTCACATATGTTAAAATCAACCAATTTTAGAAAGAATACCAGAAGCAACTATCTTACCCCATCACCAACAGTAAATAAAGTAACAACTCCATAATTCTGCAAGCATCGACCCACAAGAAGGGCATACATATCCACGATGGCTAGCGAAAGGCTCCACAAACTCTGCAAGCCAGCAGCAGCAACAAGGAAGCTGACATGACAGACATTAGCAAAACTTTCAGTAACAGGACTAATGTTGGGTGAGCTTGTAAACTAAAAACATACTATTTCTCATTTAAGGAACTTAAACTTACAAAAACCGAAACTCAAATGCATGTATATAAGGATAGAACTATTGTACCAAAAGGTTATTTCAATACATCGAAGTTTATAATTTTTTAGGACAAATTATAATGAAATAGAGGGTTTGGGATCGATTATAATATTTTTTTGGTCGTAACTTGGACTCCCGTACAGCTATAATTTGACCAAAAAAATTGTAACTTTCTCCCAGAAAGTCGTAACATTCGGTACCCATAACCCAACGTCTTATCTCCATATAAGGGGGAATATCAAGCTCGCATACTAGAAAAGAATTTTCCATCTTGGGCTAAAGTTATCTCGTTTACCGGCCGACCCCAAACACCCAAAGACAATGACATTAAATACTGTAATCAACAAAGGGCACATAAGATCAACAATTTTTTTTGTGGGGTCTGACGCATAAGATCAACAGTGAAAATTGAAATATCAATACAAACAGACAGACATGGATATGTTTACGTATGCGTGCAGTGAAGTTGTAAACACAGAAATATGCAGAACTAAATTACCAGAAGGCAGTGACGGAAGGGAAGTCACTAGTGGTGGCCATGACAGAAAGAGCTATGACTGCGAACACTAACTGAGAGAAACGCAAGATCAGGCCACCTATAGTGCCAGGCATGCCTTGGACGTCCTTCATCCTCACTCTGGGAACATTCGCACCGTCGGTCAGAGGTTGCGGCGCTTCCACTGGGTGCACCGACGGGTGGCTCACATTCATTTCTGATTCAACAACACCACCTCCCCCGCCGCCAATTTCAACGACCTACCTACCTCAATTTCGTCAGAAAAGTGAATATACGCCACATTTGATCGACGGATCTACTGTTGAATTCGACGATTGATGATCGAAACCCTAGGTTTGTGATCCATTTTGTTGATACGAGTTAGCAGGGCGAAACGCCGTCGTTTAGATCTACCGCGCAAACTCGCTCTCTGTAGATGCCTCAGAAGGGCCCAGAAGAGTGTGGAAATTGCAATTGGACCCCAAAGTTTGTAGCCAAGTAAAATAGCTCACTTAAAATTATTAGCCACCAAACTACATCAAATTAACATCTTTGCTTTGATTTTGTTTGAAAGGGGCTTATGATGGATCTGGCAATATTTTTTCGTGTGTAGGTATAATAATTGTGTGATAGTTATAAGATATATATAATATTTTTCATGTAAAGAAACATAACTCGGGCTCTGATTCTTGTATGTCATTTAATATTTTCCTACTTTTTTTTCTTATGAGTGAGTTAAATAGATCGGTGAACATAGTTAAAGAGTTATTAGTCATTAGAAAAAAAAATTAGTAATAAAAATATGATCACAAATTAACCCGGGTAATTTTGACTCATAAATTTTTACTAAAAAGTCAAGGTCGCAAGTCTTTTTTTTAGTAAAATTAAGGCATAAACTTTATCAACTCGAAAGTAAGAATTTGATCCCTATATATCAACTCTCATATATTATCTTATGTGATACAATAATATCAAAACTATACCTTAAAAAGCCAATATTCAAGGGGGAAGTTAGGATCAAATGTCACTACCATGCATATAGCCATGATTTGAGTATGATTCTTGGTCCTCCCTTAAACGTTGAATGAAACAATACATGTCCTCCCTAGAATGAGGAAACTAACGAGTATTCCCGATTAGCAAATAACTCAAACCAAATTTAATAAGTCATATCTTAATATTAAGTCAAAATTTTATGTCAAATATTCAATTTCAAATTCGAATGCTTTTATTTTCTTTTTTAACCCTACTAGACTTAACTTAGTTGTCTAAATCCTTTAAAGATTCTTTAAGGAAAATGAATCAATCTTTACCCAATACAATCTATCCATCTAGTTATATGATGGTGTATGAGACCGAAATGTGAGATGTATGCTCGAACTGAAGAGTTTAAGGCTTAAAAACAGTAATATGTGAATGAATAGTGTAGAAGCAAATGATTTAAGGTTGAGCCTAGTGGCTTTGCAAGTTGTTACAGTAGATACACAATAGAGGTAAGAGTTACAAAATAAATATGAACACACAGATTATAGTGGTGTATCAGATAAAGAGTTTGACTAATCTACTCTAATGAAGTTTCTTAGAGTGTGTTTGGATTGACTTAAAAAAAAGTATTTTATAGACTTTTGACTTATTATAAATACTTTTAAAAAAAAAAGTAGTGTTTGTGATGACATATTAGAAGTAATTTTAAAAAAGTTAAAATCATTTTATCACTTAAATAAGTTCAAAAATAAAACTTTTACTTATCCAAAATCACTTTAGTCAATAACTTTTATCTTTATTTTTTTTCTTACTCACCATCGTAGCTCTCTCCATACCCTCTGATATGAATGACTGAAGGGCATCTTCCATTCTGATGACCATCAAAGACGATGCCGGAGAATTAGGTGATCACCGACAATCGTGACAACAGTTTTCCCTCTTCGGTCTTCACCGGCAATTGTGATAACAATATTCCCTCTTCGATCTCAATCCATCTCAAACACGTATGAACAATCCATTTTTCATCTTTCAACTTCTATTTTATTTGACTTTTCTCAGATTTGTATATTATGTGGAATATATTTGATAGATTTGTCTATCTCTCTATTCATCTCTTTATTTACTCTTTTGGGAACCCTAGTCAATAGATTGCTCATTCCTATAATTTGTTTGACAAAATGTCTTTTAGAAAATTTGGATTTGATTTATACTTGTGTGTTGGTCCATTGCCTTTCTTGTTTGGGCATGACAAGCCAGTTGAGCTTACCCACATTGCTTGGAGTCAATGGCTTCTCAAACATGGCTTCTTTTGTATTTTATGTGTTTGGTATGGTCTTCTTGTTTTTCTTGGGTGAGGGTTTCTTGTACATGATTGATCCTAGTTAGTATGTACTGTTTTGATATCATCCAAATCTTGTCATTTTATCAAATTTCATAAGCTCGGCTCACGATATCAATTATTGCATTAAAGTTTGGATAGATCTAGCCTCCGCCACATTTCTCTACATTTTAGTTGTATGGTGTTTCTGCATGCCCTAGTGAAACAAAATCTAAGCAGTGTACCTATATTGTATGTCATTTGAGGCTTAATAATTCAGAGTGGAGATGGTGTTTGACATAAATGTGGTTTCCATATGAGATTGATTGACTAAAAAGAGTATCTCAAGAACATACTGAAATTCAGTTGGCATAAAGAATTGAGTTGAGGAAGCTTGTTCACTTCGAAAGGCAAATAACTTGATGGATTAGGTTAAAAAAAATTTAATACTAAAAAAATTGTGTTAGAAAGCAACTGTGTTTTTTGCAAATTTTGGATACTCGAGGACTATCTCCGGGGTGAATCTTTTTCAATTAGTGGAGATTCCTTTGAAATTTGTCGTTACTAATGGTAGCATCTCCTGAAAAGGCATCACAGACTTTAAAATACGGTGGTTCAGTGTATTTTGAGATAGGCTTCCGAAATGGGGTTGTCAAAACAATTGGAGTAATTGTGAGCAGTCTAAGCTCCTTGTGAGCTGTGATATTTTATTGGGTTAGAATTTAATTGTCAAGAAGGTAAAGTCCCAAACAGAATGTGGTTCCTAAAAGGTTATCTATACCATCTCCCACCACATAATAATTCCAATTTTCATAATGTTTTATTCTTTCATAATTCCTAAGTACACATGACACTTCACTCTCAGAAAGCCAACTAACCATTGGACTCTCATTAGATAAAAAATCACTTGCTATTTTTACTTACATGCTTGATTCTTTTGAGAAAAAGGGGCTAATAGTTCCATATTTTTGAGGAGTGCATCCCCTTAATGGAATTTAGTATATTGTTTGTATTTCTCAGTGGTTGAATAAGTATGTAAATTGCCATTTTTTCCAACAAGATTGAATTGCTAGTATGCTTGTTAAAATAATTCTCATATGTAAAATGAAAATAGAAAACCAAATAACCTAAATGGCTGAAGCATGATAAATTCTTTCCATACGAAGGGATAATGGCATGGTTTTCACATTTAAATATGTGCTTAATATCCAAGAAAGCTATGAACACTTCAGTGCTTGATGTTGTGTTATGATAAATCCTATGTGCATTATTATGTTTTTAGATAAAGATGCTATCTATGAAGGACACGATGACAAATTGAGTGCATAATTTATAAATTATGATGTGATAATTTGAATGTATTCAAGCACTGTTGAACGATGTCATTAATTTAACTTTCTTGATCTTTATTTTATATATATTCTTAATAACTTACTCTGTTTAGGAATGATGAAGCCTTTTTAGCTCAACATTTGGGACAAGCCTAGGCTCTTAGCAATTTCTTACCTTTACTATGCATGCTAATCATGGAAGCCTCAGAAAGTTTTGTATTAAATTCTTTGTATTAGCAATGTAAGAATAA
This sequence comes from Ilex asprella, assembly GCA_023539305.1. Classification (NCBI taxonomy): domain Eukaryota; kingdom Viridiplantae; phylum Streptophyta; class Magnoliopsida; order Aquifoliales; family Aquifoliaceae; genus Ilex; species Ilex asprella. Next base: position 12,850,106 of record CM042195.1, on the reverse strand, counting down.
CTTGTGTTAATTGTGGCTATCATGCACATGTTGTAGAGAAAAAGATGTATGAAATTTATACAAGACTTTGTTCAGGTTAATTATTATTATACGCATTGTGCTAACAACCTATGTATTTTGTGATGTTACTTTAGATAACTTCTAATAGTTATAGGAATGACAAAGATAAAGCAAATTGGATTTTGGAGAGACATAAAACTTTTTTTGGGTTATGTGTTAAAGAGGTGGATAAAGAGAATCGACCAACCACTAGTTTTAACAAGCGAGGTTGGAAGAATATTATAGATGAGTTTGAAGCAAAGGAAAATGTCATGTATGACAAAAAATAATTGAAGAATCATTTTGCTATTACTAAGGATACATAGAAGTCATGATACAAATTGACTAATCATACTGGAGTGACTATTGATCCTATAACATGAGGTGTCTTGTGTGATGACCAGGCATGAAATATATTTGTTGAGATAACATCTAATTAGGCCAATTTAAATATTGCAAGAGTTAATTGTTTAAATTTATGGTCATGATTTTTTACTTTACCATTGGCAAACCCCGATTGCAAAGAATTTCGTAGAAAACCATTCCTATTTGTTGATATGCTAGATAGAGTTTTTGGCGGTACAATTGCAAATGAGGAGCATTCATGGGCTCCTTCACAAGAAACCCACCATGCATTTGCTCATACAGCCAGTGGCAGTGACTATCATGACATACATTTGAACACATCTTGTGAGAGTCAGATTTTCGATAGAGTTGGACCAAAAAGAGAGGAAAGTAGTGACTTAGATGGTCAGATGACGTGATGAGTCTACATCTTTAAAGTGCCATCGAAAAGTAAGTGGGGGAGAACGATTGAACAAACAACTATCAGAGTTCTGCAAGGCAATACATAGCACTGTTGCACCAATGTTGTCCAAAATCAAGGAATGCATGCAAGAGCTTCACAAAATGTGTGACCTTATTCCATATGGTAGTCTATTGTATTGACATGCTCTTGTTTTTTTCGGGATGTCATCAATAGGGAAACATGGATGAATTTGCCTAAACCTAGTGTTCGAGTTGCATGGTTGGAGTATATGAGGGACAGATGAAACACTAGTCAGTATGGTGTCTTTTCAAAAGTGGACTTGTTTAGGTGCTTTTTTTAGATAAATTTTCAAATAGTTTGTTTGTTTTGAACATTACTCTTTACTATGACTATTTGGTTTCTTGAGCTTATTTGAACACCAAACTTTACTATGATGGCAATACTTGAGCTTTTGTTTTGATGACTTTTGGATTTTTATTATATTGATGTATATGTTGGACTCTTGGATAGACATATGCTACTAGAATTTGTCTAAATGTCAATGCTTATATTTTTTTCATTGCTTTGGATGTATTGTGCAGAATGAGTCTGAAAACTATACAATTTTTGAGAAAACGGGTTGTAACGCACAAGAGTAAAATGTCATGTAGGACTTCTGCCATAACCGATCATCAATATGTGTTAGAGTTTCTTAATGGCCATGATCGTTTATCCCTTGAACAATTTTGAATGGAAAAACATGTGTTTATTTCATTGTGCGAGTTAATGAAAGAAAAAAACTTGTATGATAGTAGAAACGTGTCAAGTCAAGAGAAACTGTCTATATTTTTAATCAATATTGGTCTCAATGAGCGAAATAGAATGATACAAGAGCGATTTTAACATTCTGGGGAGACAATAAATTGACATTGCAATGATATTTTATTAGGGATGACCAAACTTTCAATGGAAATCATCAAGTCTCATCAAAATTTCAATTGCATCCTTCAAGAGATCAGATTGAATCTTATCAAAGATTGTATTGGGGCAATTGATGATACACATGTTAGTCCTAATGTTCCTACTTCAAAATGGATTCTTTTTAGAAGTATGAAGATAGTATGCATGTAGACTTTCTTGGCAACATGTTATTTTACCATGGTTTTCACATTTGTCAATTTTGGGTGGGAAGGAACTACTCATGACTCCAGAGTGCTATTACATTGCATTCGTAACATGCATTTTTGTTTTCAAAACCACCTCCAGGTATGAGTAAATAATGTATTGATTAATTTTTTTTACATTCTTAACTACCTAGAATAACTAATGATTTTTTTATTTCTTTTAGGAAAATATTATGTGGTAGATGTTGGCTTCCCTAATATAGATAGTTATCTTACTCCTTATAAGGAAATGAGATATCAGCTACCCGAATTTCGTAGAAATGAAAGACCTCATGGGAAGGAGGAGTTGTTCAATCATGCACATTCTTCATTAAGGAATGTGATTGAACGATATTTTGGAGTATTAAAGAAAAGATTTCCAATTTTACTGCAAATGATCAATTTTGATTTTACTAAACAAATGTTTATTGTTGTTGCTTGCATGACTTGCCACAATCACATATGACTTCAAGGCATCAGAGACGTATTATTTACAATGTATGCTAATGAAGAGATGCAGTTAGAGGAGGAATGCAATGTAAACCAAACTACTTTTGAAGAGGATATTGATTTGTTAGATACAAATCCAATGTATAGGAAGAGAGAACGTATTACTTCAGCAATTCTAAGGGACAATCAAGCATGATTTTTTATTGTATTTACTATTAACATGTGTTTTGAGACTTTAGTATGTCATTGAGATAGTTGGACTATGTATGTTTTTCGTATGATACTTTTATTAATATGATATTTTTGTATATGATTTTTTTCTTTTTTGTGTATCATTATATCTGTAGTGCATATTTGTATATGTGCATTCAATACTATTAACAATTGTGACACAAATAAGTGTTTTCACATCCAAACATGCTTTTAATAAAATACATTAATTTAAGTATTTTAAATTTTGAATATCCAAACACTTTTGATAAACATTTATTAAAAAATACTTTTTAGATTTCATAAATCATCCCAAACACACTAATATTCTTTTGGGAGTTTTCTATTACTTGGAGAAAAAGATAGAGTCACAACTATAGAAACTACCATTCGTCCTCCGTTATGAGAGAATGGCTCTTGTATTTATACCCACAGGTGGGGTGATTCTCACGTTGTCATCACCTGATCCCTAAGTTTGTTAGAATTTTGTTAAAAGAATATTAGGCCGTTAGAGACTACACTCCCTAAATGTAACGTGACATTCTAGAACATGCCGAGATGACATTGTGGCCTGTCTTCAAACTTAGATACATTTGACTTTCCATATCTATGAATGATAATGTTGTAAGGTCGTTCTGCTTGGGGTGACTTCCTACACTTTTAGTCAGGTCATGAATAAAAGAGTTTAATCCAAACAACTGACTTGAGAAGGGAAAGACAATTCTCCTCATGATGTAACATGGACGATTTAGATACCTGTATTTGAGGTTGTACTTAGATGACCTTGATGTTCTTTCTTGAGGTTGGATGTGCAACTGGAGGCCTGAAGACAGACATTGTCTATTGACTCTTTCCACAAAGATAGTTATAGAAATATCCTTATACTTATTTTTGGTATCATTTTTGGGTATCACCACTATACTAATAAGATACAGATAATTTTCAATCCTTTAAGTTAGCCTACCAGACGAGCATCTAAGACTCATTCAATCTAATAACTCAAAATCATTCCAAAAAAAATTCTCCCCAAACTTGAAAATCTTAATCAATCCATACTTTTTCACACTAATTAAAACTAGACTAAGTTGTTCCTCTCCTATCTCTTTTTTTTTTTCTGTTAATGCAATGGTGATATCACGTCATCATTGTCACATGGTGTCACTATCAAATTAGAAAACTATAAGTGGATAAAATAAACCCCACAATTTTTATAATTATCAGTAATTACCACATCCAATTATCAACACATAAAATTAGTTGGATTCACTTATCTATTTATGATTTTCTAAACAAACTTATTGAATTGTAATCTTAATTTTTGATAGATGTTATTTTTTAATTATCATTTTTTTGTATTAAAGGCAAGACAAATTTTAATATATATATATATATATATATATATATATATATAACAATTTAAAGGTGAGAGGGTTTGAGAAGCCTTCTCTCATCATTGCCTAATTGCTTAGAACTTAGAATTTTTTAATTCAAAACCTAAGTCTTATGCCAATCAGATGCTATCCTGTGGCATTTGCAGCTATTTCTCAACTTGTCAGTAATTAACCACAAATTCTAAAATTTATTAAAAATATTCACTTTTATCACAAAAAAATCTATAATGTTTTATCTAAGTTTTTAAACAATAAAAAATAGAAAAATAAAAAAAGTCACGAATTATAATTTCATGCATCGTATAGGAGGAATTGCTAGGATTTCACTACTTATATCTCTGTCTCTGGGTTTTTTTGTGCTCTTTTTTTGTTTTTTTTTACGAATGTTTTTTCACATATATGCTATAAATATATCATTCAAAAATCAAAGTAGTCAATTCTTTAGCAAAATAGTAATGTACAAACCCCTTGACAAATGGGACTCGGCTTTACGGTTTATTTGAACAGTAGTATGTTCCACTTGATTGAGGCAACGCCCACGACCACATGTTCCACGCTTTGACTCGTAATTTCCACTTTCGGTAAATTGTTCCCCAAGTCGAAGACTTTCGGGTAAATTGTTACCTTGTCAATTGTCCTTATCCATACTTCTTAATTAATTATTGTATAATGCTTTTTTTTTTTTTTTTATCAAACCTAACCACTTACTCATGGAGCAAGGCCAGGGAGGACATTATATTCACACTCACACACCCAAAGCTATCCCATGTGTGATAGCCCAATCTCCCGACATTCTGACGTGGTTATCATTACTGCAGGACTTATGATCCAAAGTGTAAAATTTTAGTCCAATACCGAACACCCCATATAAAAGAGAACGTTGTTTTTTTTGATCAAACCTAACCACTTACTCATGGAGTAAGGTCTAGGTAGGACATTATATTCACACTTACACACCCGAATCTATTCGATGTGGAATAGCCCGTATAATGTTGATATTATTATTTTAACGAGTATCATATTTATCAGTGATTTTAATATATTATTTTTATGAATATTGTAGATTTATCAGTGGTTTTAATGATACGAGTACATTGGGTCCAAATTTAATTTACTAGAGTTCTATGTCACAATTAGTGTTTGACAGACTTGTCAATGGATCAGATTTTGACACGAATCTGAATCTGATTAATTGAATATGAATTGATATTTTTTTTACCGATTATTTGAACCCGAGCCAGAATCTGATATCTTATATTTCGCGGATTCAAATTTAGATATATATGTATATATTCATTCGGATTAAGAAATATTTTGTATAAATATTTTAAAAATTAAGTAATTATTTAAAAAAATTGTTAAAATTTAGTGAAATTAAATATTCAAATTAAATCGAATAATCGAATTTAAATTCAAATCTATCTTTTAGAGTCAATTTTACACTTGAATCAATTAAAATCTGATTTGAATATGCTCTGTTGCCGGCTGAGTGTTTGGTAATATGCAGTATGTCGTTGGAGCGGCTCAATCACAAAGCCAACAAAGTCAGTTTTTTTTGGAACGATAACAAAATAGTTTTTTTTTTTGAACAAGATAACAAAATAGTTGAAGTAAGAAAGAAAGTCATATAAAATTAAGGGTTAATTGCACTAAAAGTCCTCATGTTTTGAGGTTTATCTTATTTTGGTTCTCAATGTTTCAATTGTATCATTTTTGTTATTGAAATATTGAATATGTTTTATATGGTCCTTTAAGTAGATAACGTCTACATTGTTAACGATTTTTTATCATAAACTTATAATGTAATACCTAAATATAGAAAAAAAAAAAATTTCATAGCTCTTAAATAAAATTTGGGTAGTCGTCAACAAAAAATGTGTAATATGTGTAGTTTTTGACCAAAATTTGGATAGCTCATGATCAAAACTATGTAATTTGTGTTACTATTTAAAAACTATGTAATTTGTGTTACTATTTAACCAAAATTTGAGTAGAAATTTGGTCAAAAATTATTCAATTTTTTTTGTCCGTATTTATGTATCATGTGACAAGTTTATGATAAAAATCGTTAACAATTTGGAGGATGTCTGCTTGAGAGACCATATAAAAATATATTCAATACTTCAGGGACTAAAATGATACAATTGAATTATTGGAGACTAAAATGAGATAAACTCCATACTTTGAGAACCTCCAATACAATTAACCCTAAAATTAATACTCATAAAATCCAAACCCGACAAAAAGAAAGTCTAATGTAAAGGCAAGCCTAAGAAAATCTTGGCCAATAAAAGTGGTACAAAGTTAGAAATAATAAATTTTTTAATTTAGGAATAGTAGGTGTTACATTTCCTGCAAAATCTTGTGAGTGATTTAGTGGTTAAGTCTGATATTTGGTAATTCAAATATCTTACATTCAATTTTTTCACATCCTCTAAAAGTTAGTTATCTGTATTCCTCAACACGCATGCTCTATCCTAGCTCATGTCACTGTGGACGCCGCTGAACTCGAGAGAATACTCGACACAAATATAAACACCTTACAAAAAAATAAAAAAGTCCTCCGTGCTTAAAAAACACCAAACAGTTGTTGATCTACTTCTATTTCAAAAATGTGCTACAAACACAAGCAGTGCTATCAAAACTTATTTCCGAATCCATTTTGATTACGCAATGTACTGTGGCCATAAAATTAACAATGGGTCATAGCATTAATTTAAGTCTATAATCACCTTAATGACCACAATACAAACGAGTCAAATTTTATGAGCTTAAGTCGAGTTTGAGTAATTCGTCTCGATTAATACCACTATGAATGAGTAATACTAGACTAAGAAACAAAAAAGCTAAATGACATGGTATTATCATATGAGAGAATTTTAAAATTTAAATATGTAAAAATTTACATATGAACAAGCTAAATTTTACGAGTTTAAATCGAGTTTGAACAGCTCGTCTCGATTAATACTACTATGAATGAGTAATACTAGACTAAGAAACAAAAAGGCTAAATGACATGGTATTATCATACGAGAGAATTTTAAATTTTAAATATGTAAAAATAGGATAAAAATATCATGATGTCACATTATTTAATTTCTATCTTTTATCCCATTTTTTTCGGGCAATCACATAAATCACAATAATCCATATCATTTAAATTCGATAATTTATCTCACGATTTAAATTTTATTCTGTTAATTATATTTATTTGTATTTAATTTTTTATCACAACAAATATGTTAATTATATATATATTTTTGGGTACAGTATGGGCTCGTTTGGTTGCCGTATTAGAAATGGGTGGATTAGATATAATAATCCAGTCTAATACAATACGAAAAGACAAAATACAAGATTAAAAAAGGGTATTAGAATAATACGTAATTTTATCAAGTGTTTGATAATACACAATATAAGCGTTGAATAGTAGTTATTTAATCTAATCGGTTGTTTGGTTAAAAAATTATTTCATCGTATTAATGTTGAATTAACAAAAATATCCTCAATCAGTGTTTGTTACATTGATGACAACTTAATTTTATCAGTTAGGAGCTTAGAATAGTAAATGTATAGAATAATACTTTTGAGTTAGATTATAATACCACCTCTCTTGGTGGTATTAAAAAACTTTCATAATACAAAGCTATCATATTAAAAATATACGATAAGTATACGAATAATATATATTTTTGAAATTAATATGGTATCAAATTTACTTACCAAATAAAATATTAATCCCGATTAAATAAAAAATAATACAATTCAATATTTAATCCGCTCTTAATACGTCTACCAAACGAGTTTATTATTCTTCGCACAGAGTACCTTAGCACGAGTGTACGACTACAACAAACTAGTACAAAGTTGGTTTATAGTTAATTCCGAACCTCAATTGTATTTTGCGCCGCTTTTCCACTGCGCCAATGGCAATAATAGCCACAACATAGCCTTTCTTCGCCAGCTGCGATATTTAGGAAAGGAAAGAACAGTCTTCTTTCTCTCTCTTTCTCCTCTGGATCTCGATCTTTTCGGCTTTGTTTGCTTTTGATCTTTCCCTCTCTCAAAACTAGGGCTTTTGTTTCACCTTCGCTCCAAAACCTTCATACTCCTGTTGGCTACCTAACACATCTTGAATCTGGAGCTCCTCTTTCAGTTTTCTCAATTAATCTAGGGTTTGCAAATCTGAAGAGCTCTTGCTTCAAACTCGTCTATTACTTCTTTCTCTCTCTGTCTCGGATTCAATATGTTCTGGAAAGTTACTTCTCTATCGTCTCCGGTAAGTGATGTTTCTTGCTTGTTCAGTCTGGTCTGTGCAATTCGTATAATTGGAAATAATGTTGAAATCTGATTCATCTGCTATTTGAATTTTATTTTTTTGTATGTTATCGTTTCCTTGTATATGTTTTAGACGGATCGAGCTGAGGTCCAATTGTAATCGACTGAAGATATTAAATATATGTTTTCAAACTATAAAACAACGTTATGTACTGAATGCATCTTCTTGGTTGATTGCAATTTCAGTATCTCTTCACTTCATTTGTGTGTATCAGGAATTAAGCATAATTGGATGAGAATTGAATTTTTCTAGGCTTTGATTTGCTTTACTAAACAAGTTTTAATTAGTACCAGTGCTGTTAGAGTCTTCTTTGTTTCAACTTATTCTCTGTTTCATTGCCAAGAGAATGGAGGAAAGGAATGGAAAGCAGAATTTTTTAACCTCGTATTTTTAACTGGAGAATCTCATCATAAATTTTATTCTGTTCTAGAAGAAGTCAGGTTGACCAAATGCAGGATGATATATTAAAATCAGTTGAGTGCAAGTGTTACTTTTCTCAATTCCAGGCATCAAATGATTGAATTGAAAATTATGTTTTTTACTCCCTTTTGTTATTTCTTTCTTTGATTCCACTTTAACAAACAACATCAACTTTTTTCATGTATGAAATGAAGCTTTGAATTTTGAAGTGATTTGGTTCATGGTTGTTAGATTTGATGTTATGAGCTATCATATGAATTGTAAGTGATTTGCTCATGTTGGTAGTCACGGAAAATTGAGTGTTGTTCTCTAGAATACTTGCTTGACTACCTGGCATTTTGGCCTTTCCATTGGACAGGATTATCTCTGGTTATTCTTTACCATGTGCCTAATATACTTGAATTTGGAGATGCCACCTTGGATACTGTTCTTTGCGTGATTGACTATTTCATGCTACTTGGTTTGCTTACCTTATTTTGATTTCCAGCCAGTGGTTATATGCAATGTGACAAATCTATGATATTAACGGCATTTTAATTGGCGTCCAAGAGTTGGCAGTTTATTAATCCAGCATTGTTTACTTGCTTTCTTCTAACCTGTTATTTTTGTTTATTTCTGCTATTGTTTATAGGTTGAGTCAGTATTGGACAAGGAAAATTTCATGTTGGAAGAGCTTCTAGATGAAGAAGAGATAATCCAAGAATGCAAAGCATTAAACAGTCGTCTCATTAATTTGTAATTTACTTTCTCCCACTAATTAGTATTTCTGTGCCATCTCTCTTCCTACCAATATATACAGCGGTTTATAGTACTTCGTAAGTCAATACGAATATCATGGTCTGTAGAGTGCGTTTTCAACTATGAAGAAGTTGCTCCTTGATGATACTTATTAAATTTTGTCTCAGTTTGCGAGATAGAGCCCAGGTGGAACAGTTACTGCAGTATATTGTGGAAGAGCCTCCAGAGGATGCTGATAGCAAACGTACCTTCAAGTATGCCATTATTATGTGCTGGAAGAACAAGTTTTGTGGACAATTATGTTTCAAAATTTTATGTGCTTCACTGATTTAGGTTAAAGTTGATTTCTTACTGTTGGGCATTATTTAGGTTTCCCTTCATTGCCTGTGAGATCTTTACATGTGAAATTGATGTTATCTTGAAAACTTTAGTGGAGGAAGACGAGGTATGAGCTGCACTATTAACATCTAGCACACACTGTAAATATTATATAAATGATATACTACTGTGGGGAATGCAAATATGACTGCCTTTATTTGGCACTTGCAGCTAATGAATTTGCTTTTCTCCTTCTTGGAAACAAACCGTACTCATAGTGCCTTGCTGGCTGGATATTTTAGCAAGGTATGTACTGGTTATACTATTACCCTTTTGTATGATGTTCAGCCAAAGGTTAGTTGCTTATTGATTTTGTCACATTGCAGGTTGTAATATGCCTCATGTTGCGGAAGACAGTCCCGCTTATGAATTACGTTCAAGTGAGTAGATTCCTTGATTATTGTTACATGGTAGTCTGTAGTTGTTGTTGAAGTTCCGGGTTGCTCTTGACCTGGTGAAAAAACTAGAAATTCTTTCTTTAGTTATAAAAAGTTTGGACCTTCTTTTGAAATCTCCATATTCTTATGAACTTTTGAAATGGACACGCCTCACATCAATTACATCTTTTGTAATAAATTCCCATGTTATGGTGGGCCAATTGAATTAAAATTTGCAATGCATCTTGTAATCTTGGAGAAGTTTGTCGCCATATTACAATTTGATGTATTTCACCTCTTAGTTGTTTTTGCACACCAAGAATTATCACAAAACAAAGGAGGAGAAATTTCAGTACGTGCATAACTATTTTTGCTTTATTGATAGCCACTAAAGGTTGGTGGGTCTGACAAAAATTTCACAACTGCATGGGCAGTCCATGCTGCTAGTCAGTAGTGATGATCTCTGTGTACTTTCTAGTTTGTAAACAGTGGTTGATTTACACAGTGACACATATATATGATTCCTGTGTGTTAACTTGTCTATAATTATTCCTTTCTGTCTCATTTGTCTGCTTCCCTGCATTGTAGATTTCTGTTATCATACTTTTGCAATATGTTTTTTTTTTTTGTTTTTGCCTTTTTAATTTCTTCATTTTGTTACAAAATCCTACTTTTGGACAAGGCTTTTTTCTTACAAAGTACCACCTATGACTGTTAACCCACTATCACATCCTCTCCTGTGACTGTTAACCCCCTATCACATCCTCTCCTGTGACTGTTAAACCCGCCATCACATCGTCTCCTTTGAGGTCTTACATCTTTATCTCTACCCATCGTTGCCAAGGGGAGAGTGAGAGTGAGAAAAGAGAGATTTCTTGAGACTTTCTTACGATATCTTTTATCTTCATCAAATATAGGGCTTGAAATGTAAATAACTATCGTTATAAGAATAGGGAAGGTAGTTTATGTCTTCCTTTTGTTATAAAAATATTGCTTTGGATTATGTAGATGTGATAGATCAAAAATTGTTTGTTGGTTGACACTTACCATTAGGTGACGTGATTTTATAATTGAAGTTTTGCATGTTTTGTCCAAATTGGTTAGTTACTAGGAAGTATAAAAAATTTGTTTCAGAATGGTCACACGGCTGAAACATATTCGTTTCGAAGGTGATCGAAACGAATAAGTGATTGAATCGAAATTCTAATGTTTTGAGGTGCACCTCCACGTGTTTCAGAATGTTTTGATGTGTTTCGAGATGTTTTGGTATGTTTTCACAAAATTTTCAGAATGTTTTGAAATGTTTCAAGATGTTTCTACATATTTTGACCAATAATTCAGAATGTTTTGCAAAGAAAATCTCAAGTTGTTTATCAAATTCCATTTTTTGTTTCCGAAACATTACCGTTTCCTAGATAACTAAAACAGTACATTGAAACATGGTTATTAAAATTGTGATCTGACTCCTATGATCCCATGATTCTACAATCCAAATTTAACAAATCGATCTGGATCGTATACAAAATCGTTGGACATTAGAATCGATGTGGATCGAGATTCAGATCCTTCAAAATCGTAGGATCCCAATTCCAATAAGATCTCACGATCCTACTCTTGCACAACCACACAATCTATTTTTTTTTTTACTCATTTTGAAGCAGAATGTGCTATCTCTGTTTTTTCTCCTTAATGTTTGCTCGCCTTAAATTATAATTTTTAGATTTTGCTATTACAATCCTACTGTATTTGGCTCCTTTTTGCTTTATAACTTGATGTTATAATATTAATGTGAAAGGTTTACCTTTTGAGCTACATTCTCAATTTTATTTGAATTAGCTTGTGGTATGCACATTATATATATGTCTATCATCATATATTTACATCAAGTATAGAAACAAGATTTGGTTCATTGAAATCTTTGTTGTTGACTGTATTTTTAGTTTTATTGTCTTTAATAAGTAGGATCTTACGATTTTTGATCCAATCTTACAATCCTAATCTTACAACAACCTCCATCGATCCAAGGTAGAATCTTGATTTTAAAAACCTTGCACTGAAACCAAATTTTAATCCTTGGTCACTAGATAGCCAAGAGAAAACTGTCTTTGCCATGTGGTGGAGTTGGCATGGGGTTTGGTTTCCCCTACCCATCTTGTTACTGTTCATAACTAGAAACAGATGTCGGGGGTTATAATAAATGGATTTTTTTTTCTTTTTATAGTTTCTACCTTCCTTTTCCCACCTCAAAGGGGAAAAGTTCTTTTTCGTTCTGAGGCAATTTTTGATTGTACTTTGATTTCTTAACAGGTCCATCAGGATATATTCCGCCAGCTTGTTGATTTGATAGGGATTACATCCATCATGGAAGTTAGTATCCATAGTTCCATTTAAAAATTCAGCATTTTTTTCCCTCTATTAGAAGTTGTTCATTGGATGAGTTGTAATTTGCGATCGTTCTCACCTGATGAGCTCTCTAAAAACAGGTTTTGGTTCGACTTGTGGGTGCCGAGGACCATATTTATCCCAATTCTATAGATGTGATGCAGTGGTTGGCTGATAGCAATTTACTAGAAATGATTGTTGATAAACTGAGTCCATCTGTGAGTAAAAAAATTCTGTTTATAATTTGATTACTGGCAATATTTATTGTTATAAACTGTGGATGTGTGTCGACACTCAATAGGCTGTGTGTTTTTTGTTTATGGCAACCCTTGATTCCCAAGTGTTTTGACATGCATTCATCATGGCACTTCTTGATTCAATATCCATTATCAGTGTACATTTTGAAAGGGAGTTGGGTAGGTAGAAATTTCATGGGTTTAGAGCTTGATGAAAGCCAGATGACCTTCAAATTGGTTGGAAGCTGAGTACTGTTTCCAAAACTGGAGGTGAAAACAGTGTCGGAGTTGCTGGATTTAACCTTTTTGAGTTGATTTCTAATACATATCCATTGCAATCATTTAATGAGTGTTTCAAACAGCCTTTGCCTTTAGAATGTGATTTTGGCATTGTAGTAATGTTTGGGCATGTAAGTGTTGTTGTGAGTATGGATTTATTCAGCTTTATATTTGCTTTTGCCTCTAATGGGATGGTTGCTGACTATCGTCTAAGCGTCCCATGTAATCTTTTCACTTCATGAGGCGTGGTATGTTTGTGATGATTTTTATGTCATGTTTCTTTAATTGCCCAGAGTCCTTCTGAAGTACATGCAAACACAGCAGAAACTTTATGTGCTATCACTCGGAGTGCACCATCACCTCTTGCCACCAAGCTTTCTAGCCCAAGGTTTGTAGGGTCTTGATTGTTGATTTCTCTGATGAACTAGATTTGGTCTGTCATTTGCTCTAGCTAAATACATATTTCCTAATTGGTTTTGAAAATTTTTAATGTGCAGTTTTGTGGCAAGGATATTTGGTCACGCGTTGGAAGACTCACATTCAAAATCGGGTCTTGTCCACTCATTGTCTGTCTGTATTTCCTTATTAGATCCTAGAAGATCACTTCCTTCTCCCTTGATTCATTCTTTCCGGAGTCAACACATGTACGAGTCACACATGCATGTTAATCCTGAGACTGTTGGTGCAATGCTGCCCAAACTTGGTAAGCAAGTGAATGGATTATATCATACATGATTCCCACATCTCTATTTTTGTCAGCATTTTTATGTTAGTTAATTTTTTAAATTGAGAATAATTTTTTTATGACAACATCCTCTTCATTTTTTGACGTTTGTATTATTTTCATCGGTGACACCTTTTTTCACACAAACAAAACCAATACGTTTGGATTTTGTTGTTTTTGTGTTAGATTACTTCATTTTACTGGTTCTACATGCTATGTTAAGCTTGTATGCTATATTATTAGGCTCAAAGGGAATTTCTCTTTATAGCAATGAATGGAATAGACAGAGACGATAGAAGTTGGCCTATGGAAGTCGACACTGGCAGAGTATTCAGTAGTAGTTGGGGATGCCATATTATATTGGGGTTTTTTCTGTGGCCTTCACGGTCTAGCTACTTTGTGAATAGTGGTACTGGGAATATCTATGCTCAATCAAAACTTGGGTTGTAAGGCTGGTCCCTTTCTCTGTATAGGTTTTTGTGCACTCAGATATTGCCATGCACATGTGCTGGAGAAGTACATGCCTTACAGGTTCATGTAATTTTCATGTCAATTTTCTCCATCTTTGAAAGTGTCATCTGCAAGATCATGTTGTGCTGTGAGTTTGTGACAGATTCTTGTGGATGGAGACCACCATTTTATGCAGTTCATGATTCTGTAGTACCCCGCCCTCATTCCACTCCTGTCAAATGCTGTGCCAGTGTCACAGTGCTATAAATGCTTTCTCTTTGTCCATTGACAAGTGATTTATTGTTGGTGTCTCTTTATCAGCAATGATAATAATGTTATGCAACTGTTGGTGCAGGTGACTTGCTGATGCTACTAAATGTGTCCTCTGATGAGAAGGTTTTGCCTACAACCTATGGTGAACTCAGGCCTCCTCTTGGAAAGCATCGTCTAAAGGTTAGTTTCTTCTAAAATGACAATTAGCTTAAATAGTTTCTCCTACCACTTCTCCAACTTGGAGGTGTAGGGTTCAAATCCTGGCTGGAACATGAGTGCGTGTTTTACTTAAAAGGATTTTTTTCGGAGGAGATTGTTACCAAATACATGTAAGATAAAGTTGAATCCATATGACCCTTTGGTATTGGATGAAATAGAAATTCAGAGAGGTAAAGAAAATCTCAAGATCTTATATTTGTCAGGTGTGTTAAAAACTGTTTGCCTTTGGTAGGTAATTCATGCTACTGACTTTTATTTAGTTTGCCTTGGGCATGTACTGTATTCTACTGACTTGCATTCATTTTGTAGCTAGCAGACTTTTTGATCCTGCCTTACATGTTAATTTTTATCCTAAATTGTCATGTTCTATTATTGTTAGATTGTGGAATTCATTGCGGTGCTACTGAAAATGGGCAATGAGGTTGTGGAGAAAGAATTGGTCAGCTCTGGAACTATTAAAAGAGTCCTTGATCTCTTCTTTGAGTAAGATGATGCTTAAATTTGTGATTTTGGTGTATGATAACCCTGACTGAATTAAGCAAATTGATGAAAAAAGCATTGAACTTGTATGCACTTCTTTCACTTTTTGTCCATTGGCTAAGCACATGCAACGTCCAGCATCTTATTTGTTTTTTGCATTGACGCAGATACTCGTACAACAACGCATTGCATCAGCATGTGGAGAGTATTATATATTCATGCTTAGAAAGCAAAAGTAATACCATTGTTGATCATCTGCTTCAAGAGTGTGATTTGATTGGGAAAATCCTCCAAACTGATAAAAATCCAATTGTTTCTGGTGACCAAAATCAGGTAAATATATGCAGTCATGAGGTGATTGATGCCTGTGGTTTGGTAGTACTTTGTGGTGGAACCTTTTTTCGTGCAGTCATTCATATACTTGTAACACAGTGCTCAACTTTGATATTTTCTGGTATTTGACTTCTTGTGAATGTGGTGGAGTGGGATATATTACAGTTCCTTTGGTAGTAGCTGTTTACAATCATACGGACAGATATCTTCCTTTCTGTAAGGAATTAAAACTCAGTACTCATAATGTGTGCTTCTTAATTATGCAGCCAACTTTACCTTTTCCTGGAAGAAAGGCACCTCGAGCTGGAAACCTCGGGCACCTTACGCGTATTTCTAATAAGCTTGTTCAGTTAGGAAACAGCGATAACCGCATCCAAGAACTTCTTCAGGTGTGATATGCTCTGGACATATCCGTTGATATGCGTTTCTTTAATAACATGCTCTTAATTATGCTGGGTACTTTTTCAATAGTTATGCACTCCTGTTAAATCTTGAATGGCGTCTGAAGTTTCACATGAATGTGGTTCACATTACTAATATCAGAAATCATGTTTGAAAGTCGTATTCCTTTCCAGCATGGCAAGGGATAGGTGTAGAGTAGTGTCATGCTCATCCTTATGTACTCAGTTCTTGCCTGTTTGGTCCTATCCAGCAGTTATGAGAAATAAAATGTACTTATGCGGTCTGTGCTTTTTGTAATGGAAACATTGATTTATTTGATTCCTCATAGCATTGTCACCATTCTTCATAGAGTGTGGGTCCACAATCTTTTTGTTTTTTTGTCAGAAACCTTAATGTTCATATTATCATCTAAATTCTCTGAAGTCCTCTGTATTGAGTATTATTTGTTCCCATGTTTTATTTTTGCTGCAAATGAGATATGATTGAACTTCGCAATTATCTTGCTTTGCCTTGTTTGTACTGGTTTGTTAACTCCTGCTTGACTGTTTAAAGGACATTATTGAGTATGAAAAATAGATTTTTGTGTGGGTATCTTCTACTCAGGCAACGGTTCATTTATTTATGTAGGTAAATAGCGAATGGAATGATTGGCAGGCAACAGTTTTACAGGAGCGCAATATGGTTGAAAATGTCTACCGGTGGGCTTGCGGGTATGCTTCTTGCCCTTGTTATGCATTTGGCATATACAAAAGTGTGCTGAAGTAGTCTTGGCGTAGAGAAAAAGTTATTTGTTCTAGTTACAGTCCTAAAATTGTAACTGTGATCAAGCTCAAAACTAAATTGTGGTGCTACTTTCTTGCATACAAAAATTTAAGTGATGCAGTATCTTCTAAGAAATCTGCATTTGATTTAGGGGTTCAGGATTAGGTTAGACTGGGAAATTATTGGTTGATTAGGAATGGGTAAGCAACGGTTTGAATTTCATTTTGGGGTTTATGCGTGCTGACTGATGGGTTTTCTATGTGAGGATCTGCAATCAGTACTTTAGGATTGCTGGTAGATTTTGAGGGAAGGAAGAGAGTAGAGAAGACTTGACAGAGGAGTAAGACCTAGGGCAAACATGCCTAGGGTTTGACACACAATATGAAAGCAATTACACATCCAGAACAAGAGCTTAAAGCTGCAATTCTATATCAATATTCCATCATTCGTTATTTTTGAGGGTTTTAATGATTCCAACCTCTATATAGACTTGCAACTCTAGAAGGAAAGTAATCCTGGCCCTTGAAATAAACATAAACTCAACCCTATAAATGAGGAATATAGAACTTGAAGAAGATTGGAAAAAACTGCTTTTTGTGGCCATAGTAGTGTTCACAATGTTTGTATTGCAAGGTGTTTCATACTCTGGTACAATGCTCTCAAACCAAGCCACCCCCTACTTCCCTTTTTATGTTCATGTGTAAAAAACTGCTACTTACCGTAACACCCAGGAATGGCAAAATTCTTTGAATATGCTATTCCTAGAGATTTTTATGGGTTGCATCACCTGTCATTTGAGTTGGAGTAAGTCAAACTTTTCATTGATATAACTTCCACTTACGTATCCAAAAAAGGAAAAATTGATATATTTCCACTAATATTCTCCAATATAAGGAGAGGTGAAGAATAGGACATTATAAAAGATGAGGTCTCAAGGTGGTCTTCAAACTCTTTCAGGGGGAAAATAGCTCTTCTCATATCTGGACAAAAGGTTCAAAGATGGGTGCAGTGGATATTGCAAATTATGGTAAATTGTCATTTAGGTTCCTCCATGCTTTATAAGTTGATGGAGGAAGTTCCAAATTTTTGTGGAAAGCTATTTCTTGGACTCTAGCTCCGGAGAATATGGATTTCTTTTTTTGGACAGCAGCATGGGACGTGACCAGCTGGTGACAGTCTGAGGCAAAGGCAAAGACAAAGGCAAAGGCAAAGGCAAAGGCAAAGGATCCTTGTTATTAGGGCTAGGAGACGAAAGAGTAGGACACTTGTTACACTCTTACACTTACTCCACTGCATGGTTGCTAGAAAGTCATGGAATGCCATTTTATCATATTAGGCTATAGCAACTACATGCTAGGGTCCGTTGGAATATTGTTGGATTGTTGCGTGCTTGAAGGGATGTGCGGAAGGGCAAGATGGTTGTGGCAAGTGTGGTATATCTTGACAGATGAATAGAAAGGTTTTTGATGGTGAGGAGCTTCATATTATAAAGCTGAAGAGTGTATTTGCTGATTTATTTGGATTTCTGGACACAATCTTCTTTCCTTTCTTTAACTTTTTTGACTGGAATTTTTTTGGGGACATTTATTCAGGTGTAGTGGTCAGCACTTTGTACTTTGAACAATGGCAGACCCCAAATAGTATGATAAGGTGTTGTTATCTACATGGTTATAGACTTATAGATAGATACAGTTTTTCAATCTTTGGTTGTGCTTCCTCTTTAGTAGTTTTTTTGATGAATTTTATCTTACTTGCCATATAAAAGAGGAAAATCAAAAGAGTATGGTGCCTCCTTTTCTGTTAAAGATCTTGCACAACTTAGGCACAATTTGCATGAAGATTTAACAAAATATCCTGGGGCATTAATTATGGGAAGCTAACAAAAGTTGGGGTCATCTTGTTTTTTTTTTTTTTTTTGTTGTTTTTCTCCAGATCCTCAATGTCTATTTGTATAATTTTCTTCCTGACAATAATGATTTCATTCCTTTCCTTTTTTATGTGCAGCCGTCCAACTGCATTGCATGACAGGGCAAGGGATAGTGATGAGGATGACATTCATGACAGGGATTATGATGTAGCAGCTCTAGCTAATAATCTAAGCCAAGCATTTAGATATACCATATATGATAATGAGGATGCTGAAGAGGTATGTGTGGCGTCCATAGGGAATTTTGTTTATGACCCCTCTTCTCCTCCTCGGTGTATCTCTCTCCAGCTTTTAGTTGCTCTTCTAGTGGTATAATATGGTTCCTGATTGCAGGGACATGGAGCTCTTGGTCGAGATGATGAGGTAATTTTTCTCTCCTATAATTCGTGTACTCAATTGTCCTCCAGTTGATGGAAAAGATACTGAATGGTGATGGTATGTATGATAACATTCTTGAATAGAACAAATATATATGTATATAAGGAGAAAAAAAGAGAAAAAAAAATCAATATTCCTTTATGTCTATATTGAAGTCTGGCATCTTGATTCTTAAATACAGGATGTTTACTTTGATGATGAATCTGCTGAAGTTGTGATATCATCCCTGAGGCTGGGTGATGACCAAGGGAGGTGAGTTTCCTTGCTAATCTAAAGTAAAATTGGAATTACATAATGTGGAAATTCATGTGGGATGCTCTGAATTGGGTATATACCTAATCTTTGGCATTGTTTGCCCTAAGTGGCTACCTTAGGTTTGAGCCCACTACCTTGCAGTTGTGTGTCTGATGGTTGAAAGGAAACTAAGAAGGGAAAAGGAAGCAAAAAGAAAAGATGATGGCAATGCTGATGATAATAATAATAAAAAACCCCATGATATAACCTTTAATGTTTGCTAATGGGTTGCTTGTGCCTACTTCTGTCATGTAATTGTTGTATGAGAACTTGAAATTGGCATCTTCATGATTAGAGATATGACATGTTGCTTACTGGTGTTCCAGCAGTTTGTTCACCAATTCCAACTGGTTTGCTTTCCAAGACGACCGAATTGGTGATGTGCCCATGAGCACATCGCCTTCTGAGATGATGGACGATATAAACTTGAATGGAACATCAAATGGTGGTAATAGTAGCAGTGATGATGAGGTGGTAGTTGGAGAGGATGAGGAGTTGGCTGAAAGCCAAAATTCTGCCAATGGCACATCCAGTTCCAATGCTAATATAATTAACGGATTTAGTGGAAACAATTCCATAAATGGTGGAGTGTTGAATCCACATAATGAGAAGTCAAATCCTTCTGGTGATACGAGCTTCTTCAGATTTGAGGCATCAGACAATGAGGATCCATTTGGAGATAGGCCTATACCTGAATGGGTTGGATGGGGTGAACCGTCCGATTTTCCAGCTGGCGGATCAAGTGTGAATCCATTTGTTGATCAGAGCTACCCTAGTGTCAATCTTTCCAATTCAGTCGAGGCAGTGGCACCCCCTGTAAGTTCGACCTCGAGTGGAAGTGCAGAACCTGTACCAAATGGTACCTCAACTTCCACGTGTTCCAGTGAGGGATCAGTGGGATCCGATTCAAGTCAGAGAGCTGCTGCAGTGCCGTCTTTGTTTGAAGAGGATGTCGAGTTTGTAGGCGTGGAATTAGAGGGTACAGAAAAGGCAATGGAACAGGCTCTTAAAGAGGGGATTGTTGGGGAAGCAGGGGCATTGAAAAGAAGCATTCTTCCTAAGATGCCGGAGAAGGAGAATTCAGACGACAGTGGGGCAGGGATGAAGGAGTTCAATGATGCAAACTACTGGAGGGTTGATCAGGAGGTTGCAGTTCTGGAGTAATGGCGGGTATTTGGTTATTTGAACCTGAATGACAGATCTGGCAGCCGGAGATCCCATTTTCGTTTGGCAAGGGGTTATGGAACGGTCATATGTACAGTATAATTTTGTTTCAATAGGACTCGGCTATTAGACTGCCTTGTTTGTTACTGATTATTTATTGTTACACTTGTTCATTGATCAGGCTTTGTTTTCGACCTGTTACTGACTTGTGGGGTTTCCCATCTCCATAATTTTCATATAGTTCCTACTTTCTACTCTCTTGGTGAGTGTTTGCCACATTCTGGACCCTCAGCCAATCAACTGCAGCGCCGAACATTACTTAATATTATATATATCGATGTTAATGGTAATTCTTAATTTGTTGTAGGTAATGGATTAGGTAGGGATGCATTTAGCCTTTCGCAGCATTTGCATGAACTGGTTATTCTTGAGCTTAGCATTTTATAATTAGTACAAAACTTTCACGTCCTACGACAGCCGGTGTTATAACAGTCTCAGGATTTGCTCTCAAGACATTGACAAATCATTAAAAGCCTAAGAGGTCTTGTAGATATTACAATGAATTGATACCAAGGAATGCTTAGTTATATGTATGGTATTGGCTATTTATTTAATAGTCATGCCTCTTTTTTGCTGTGTCTAACAGGTAAATTTGAGATGTTTGTAATTGCTTACAAATTACGCACATCACGTCTCTTGCAAGCTTCGATAGGATCAACCGAAACTTCCTATGGGGATTGAACTGATGAGGAAAGGAAAAAGAAAATACACCTTGTTAATTGGACCGAGGTAACAAAACCCAAGAAATTATTAATTATATGTCATTTGGGAATACACTTATGAATAGTGAATTCCATGTGAATTAATATTTAATGGCATATAATTTACTCTTGAAAAAAAAAATTGAAAGACAAAATATTAGAGAAGATTTAGACCCGTAAGTATCATGTGCAAGTTAACCAAATTAATAAAAATATTTGATAACCATTTTTAAAAAAATTTTGGCAGAAGAAAAGAAAAAGAAGTAACAACAATTTGCTATTCGTCCTTACTTTGCTTGTTATAAAGCTACTTTCAATTAAAAAGAAGGGGGGAGGGGGGATTTTCACTTTATATCTTAAAAGATATAACAATTCTTATTTTCACATTATACCTAAAACTGTAGCAACGTGACTTATACCTAAAAGTGTTGCAATGTGATTTTTGTGTTAAATTATTAAATTTTTGGGGTATAATGTGTAATTTTCCAAAAAGACCATAGGATATTCTAGAAGGAGTAATGCTACACTGACCAAATTTTGGGACCAAATTTAAAGCCTAAATGACATGGCAGTTGAGTTGGGCTTCTTTAATTGGTGTCATGTCATTTGAGTCCCAATAAAAACTTTAAATGATATATTACCATGTCATTTGGACTCTAAATCTAAATTTGATCCCAAAATTTGATCAGCGTATCATTACTCTTCGAAGACTGGAACCCTGGACTTGTTTCGTGCTCCTCAAGTCACACAACGCGTGAAGATGCAGATAAAACGTATATATTCCGGTTCTCTAGCTCATTCAACGCGATCACTCTTTGAAGTTTGAAGTTTGAAGTTTGAAGATTGAAGAACCAGGGTAGGAATAGGGCTAGGGTTTACGAAGGAGAAAGATGATCGAGGTGGTGCTGAACGACAGGCTTGGGAAGAAGGTCCGAGTTAAGTGTAACGAAGACGATACCATCGGCGATCTCAAGAAGCTCGTCGCCGCACAGACCGGCACGCGATCGGAGAAGATAAGGATCCAAAAGTGGTATACGATCTACAAGGATCACATTACCCTCAAGGACTACGAGATTCACGACGGCATGGGCCTCGAACTCTACTACAACTGATCTTCATCGCCTGTAATTCTTCTCACAAGTTTCTCTTTCTTGAAATATTTTTATGAATAGATACATACTTGTAGGATGGATCATCGCATTGAATTTTTGAATCTGTATTGTTTATGTAATTATTCTATTAGTTTGCGTATTTGATCGCGTTTAATTTGATTTCTATAATATTATGATTTCTGTTAAAATTGTGAAGTAATTCCATCTCGCCTGTAATTCTACTCTCAAATTTCTCTATCTTAAAGTATATTTCTGCATAGATGCATATATGTAGGATGGTGTATTGAACTGATTTTTTGAAACTTTCTTGTCTGTGATTTTTCTATGTGATTTTGTGAATTTGATCGGGTTTAATTTAATGGCTCTGATTTTATAAGATCTGTCAAAATTGTGAACTAATTTAGTCTTCAATTTCATTGTTTCATGATTGGCGCATGTCTAGGCATGCTGGAGGACTATAGGCTTCAACATAGTTTTGAACTTCGCAATTTTTCCGCACAAGTTTATCTCTCTTGAAATATATTTATACCTATTATTGTCTGTATGTTATGAAGTTGATCAGGCTTAATTTGTTGTCTCTATTTTATGATGTTCATTATTATTGTGAACTAATTTAGTCTGCAGTTTCATTGTTTCATGATTGGTGCATGTCTAGGCGATCTGGATGACAACGGTATTTGTCGTGTTTTGGACATAGCTTTTTTAACCTAATTATGGGTGTATATTACATGACTGAGCTATTTTTCCCTTCAGATGGGTGATCTATTACATGATTCTTTGGGCTACATGGACACTAAGTCAATACATGATTGAGGCAAGAATTTTCAAGTATGGGTGATTTATGGCATTTACACCAGACTATGGAGTTGGTGTCACTTAGGCACTTTGCCCTGTACACTTGTTAGAATTTTAAAAGATGAACTTTTTAAAACATCCCATTTTGATATTATTTTATTTTTTTTTCAGTTTTAATCGAGATTTCATCAATTCTTATGCGTTACATTGGGCTAATTAAAATTTGAATTGAACTTAGGTTCAGTTAATAGTGTGGGTTAATGTTGCCAAAACTTTGGTTCGTCCATTGTTATTGTTGGACGTGCCATGTGGACCAAGTTCACAGTTCTGGTTTCATCTGTCTTTCCAAATGGTAATTTTAAATTTGGATTCAAAGTCTTCACTAATATTGTTTAGTGAAAAATTCTAAGATTGAATTTTAAAGACTATATATGTACTTATATAATCATTTATGTTGTTCTCAAGTATGTTTAGTGTGTTATTTTAGGTCTTTTGTTCATTCAATTTTACAGGTAAATTCAATTAGATCACAAAGATTTCAAACAAAATTGGGAGAGATGGACTTT
This sequence comes from Ilex asprella, assembly GCA_023539305.1. Classification (NCBI taxonomy): domain Eukaryota; kingdom Viridiplantae; phylum Streptophyta; class Magnoliopsida; order Aquifoliales; family Aquifoliaceae; genus Ilex; species Ilex asprella. Next base: position 12,826,316 of record CM042195.1, on the reverse strand, counting down.
ATTTCTTTTGGTTGCAAACGGAGATGTTTCTTTGACTGCAACAAACTTGTGGGTAAAACAATTTCGGGCATATAGTGTCATCTGATGGTTTCGTTTAAGTTATAGAAGTTTTGTTTAAGATATAAACCAAAGTGTAATAGAAAAGAAATTGTTCAAGTTTTCTCTGATGTGCATTCAAGTGTTGTGATTATGAATCCAGTGTGGAGTAACACATATACGACTTCTCCTGTTTATTCAATTCCTTGACCATAATGGGTGCTGCTGTGTACAGTTGAAGGTTTTATGTAATTGAAATTGGGTAGAATACTACGACTACCCAGTAGATTAATTAAGATTGGGCTATTGTATGCATCTTTGCTTATTACCCTGCTAGGTTGATTTTGGTTTGTTAACAAGTAGAACTGTGTTGTTCTGTTCCCCTCATTAAATTATAAAATTTGCTTTGTTGATTTATCGATGCAACATAGCAATCATCTTTTGTCTCCTTCTGTTACAAGGTAACCTTACTCTGTGTGGGCATGGTATGCGGAGTTACTATCCTCTAAACACTAATGAACATGTCCCCTTGTTGCATTAGTGCACATTTTTAATTCCATTGTAATTTTCTTTTTGGGGCATTGATCTATAAGAAAGATGATTTGTAACATTTTTATTATGTGACTCATCCCATGAATTTGACATTGAAGCCTATTTCACGATTCCAAAATTCATGGCTCTGAACTTAATATAGGAAAGGAGTGGAATACTCAAAAAATAAAAAGAAATCCATCTTCTCTCACTGATTTCTTTCTACAATTTTCCCTTTAAATAGCACCCGTAAGTGTATGAAGGCAAATCTGTTGTACTTGCAAAAAGAAAATAAGCAAGTGGATAAATAAAAAGTAGAAATATGTAGAGTGTCAATGTTCTCACCATCCTCTCTTTCGGTATTATTGCCTGTCTGACAGTAATCTTATTTTATATAGAAAATGGACCAGAGAAAAGTTTGCGCTGGGATTGCTGTTGCATAGGCCTGTGCTATGGACGACCAAAATCTAACCTGGTGTTGCTTTTAACTTGCAGGTATTACTCTAAAAATGAGATGTGCTGGGCAATAGGTGAATGTTAATGTTAGGAGTTGATATCCTAAAATGTTGTTGTTTATCTAGTAATCTTATGTGATGCATAAAATATTTGTATGGATAAAACAGACTTTTGTAAACCTATCAATTGTTACTATTTATGTCTAATATTATGTTGTTCATAATTTGTGGTACATTCTAATCTTTTAATCTGGCTTCTTGTGGGACTTGAGTTTTTATTTCTCTTGCTACACTCTACTGCTTGCGCTCCCCAAGAAAGTTTGCGGTGTTGAGATCTTCTCCAGGGTTCTTGGCCTCATACATAAGAGCTCAGTGATAATTTCACCGAGGCATTTTCTTTCACTGAAGGAGAACTCTTGAACCATTTAAATCAGGTATGTATTCTTCGTGGGCAAGATTAGAACATTGTTGTTGTCAATCTCATTGGGTTGATTTGATTGATTGATCTCCAGTACACGCACCCTAATTCCATACGCAATTTTTGTCCTCTGCATCTCCAGGTCTGTTCAGGGTTGAGAAGCCCAACATGTCTTTTGTGGGTATAGCATCCCGAAAGTTGCGAACTCTTTTAATTCTTTCTTTTTTGGTTTGGGGGTTTGTATTGTTTATTTTTGTTTTGTTTTGTCTTGTTTGCGGGGTGGGTGTGTGTTTTTTGAGGGGGTGGCGTGGGGTTCACCATTGTCCACGAATGCAATTGGTATTTGAGCCAGCTTAGTTAGGAGACAAAGCAAGTGCTTCAAAGGCTATTCTAATTCTGGCAGGAAATTTCACTGATCCTAGTGTGGGAGAAGTCAAATTCCATAATCACCACAAATTCCATAATCTGTTGTGCACTGGAGAATTCTTGCAATGAGTTGAGATAGCGATTCTTTGGATGATTCTAAATGGTGAACCTTAAACAGAAGAAGAATCAGGAAAGGGGTTGAATGTGCACCCAGCTGATTCCCTCTGATGCTTTAAGTTAGTCGACATTCGAGTGAGAGTGAATGGTATATTCTTGACTCAGATTGAGTACTTTAGTTTAGCTTTTGGAGGGGTATTTATACCGAGATTCATAATGATGCTTATCATCCAGAGTTCAATTCTAGAATTGGCATGGGTTCGCAATCTAGTATAATGAGTGATATGTTGTCATGCCTCATAGATGCTAAGTGCTCATGCACCTAGATCTTCTCTTGGGATTCTGCCGAGCATTCATGATTCGATCCCCGTCTATCGAGTGCTCTACATACGTACTCAGAGCCCATAACAGAGCTTTTATGAGAAAGCACTAGATTCCCTTGGAAGTCCCCAAGGTTTTCCCTCAGTCTAGTAGTCATTAATGTCTTGTAATGATGACTATTTTTACGTCCTTTGAAGATTAGACAACTCTTAATGGTCTGTCATACTAACATGACCTACAATAATGAGATGTCATACTTCATTTAATGCTAGCATACTCGGTCTTGAGTATCTTACTTGTTCGGTTCCTCCTCCAAGCAAATTGTTCTTGTTCTAACAGTTGTGGGTATCCACATGTGGAGTGCTTATTGACATGTTGCCTAACGTCCTGTCAACTGCCCCCATCATCTATTTTCCTAGCGTCATGGGATAGGTGGTACACAGAGAGTGGAAGCTTCTTTAGCACGTCTGATTTTTGGGGATAATTACTTGTTGTGACACCTAATTTTGAATTTCAATTAATGGTCTTTATTTCCTCGATTCTCGCTCCTATTCCCAATAGTATAAATGGGAAAGCCTTTAGTTTTCTCGAGACTCTTTAGACGTTCAAATTCTCAAACTTTACTATCCTTCCGAGAAGTTTTTTTCTAACCTCCCAAGCAGTTTCTTCAATGGAGTCCTTTGAAGACAGTAGATTGTAAGCACTTTCTTGTATTCTTCTGCTTCCTTCTCCTTTTATAGAATTCTCATGGCCATTATACATAGAACCAGGGCACCCAAGGCTTCAAATAGGCCTAGAAACACATGAAAGACAAGAAAAACTCAGGTGAATGAGTCCAATTTAGATGACTTTAGGTTCACCTATAGAATTCCCGAGAACGTATTCACCCTCATAGATTTGATCCCCAGTACCACTAGATAGACATGGGGAGTGTTGACCTTCTGCCTTTCCAAACCAAGGCCATCATGGAGAAAGGAGTTAGGTTTCCTCTCGTTCTCCTTCTAATTAGACTCCTGATGCGCCTAAGACTTTCCCCTTTAGTGTTGTATCAACCTTTTTAGGGTAGTCATGGGTGTGGTAACCCTGAACGGTCGGCGGGGAATGGACCATGGGGGGGATGAGATATTGTTTTGCTATGACTTGAATCTAGCCGGTAATAGCAAATACTATTTGAAGTTACGGGGCCCCTCCATGTACTTGGTGACACACATGCTTGACTATTCTCAATTTTTTATGAGTATGTAATGAAATTTTAGTTTTTTATGCAATATTTGTTGTCATATTAATAATTCTGAGTAATATTGTAAAAGCAAATAGAACAATGAGACAAGTTTTTTATTTTACTAAGGTTTTCTCCAGATGACCTTAATTTTATTATTTATGACTTTTTACAAGTGAAAGTTCTTGTAATTGACCTTCATTTAATTTTTTTTTTACTAGAAATCGTCACTATTTTTATTCAAGTATTGATTATAATCTTTATTACCCCTGACCAGGTGCACACTTTACCGAGTTCATCACTACTCGATTGATGTTCTTGATGCTAACCTTATGTTTTTCTTCGTAGAGGGTTACAAGAGGGATGTTGCCTAGCCTCCGAAAACTTTGGTTGCCTTTGACAATCTTGTGAAGGTGTGGGCTTTTGACCTTGAGGACCCTTTCGCTTGAGCAACACACGTGCTTCTCTGATATTGCCCTGATTACACTGGTTTCTCCCAAGTTCCTCTACCCTTAAATCCTTCTATCTGGGTGGATTGCTCTACCAAGAAGGAAGAGGCGAACCTCAAAAACAATCCTGATCATGACTTTAAAGCCATCCTTTCTGCAAACAACTCTCCTTCCTCTGAAACAGATATGTTCTACATCCCCCCGATCATCGTAGAGAGCTTGGAAGTCGTTTTTACAATCACGTGGGCTCTAGCCTTGAGCCCCGACTGCTCTTTCAACACCGTGGCAACTGTCATTCCTCCACATGCGCCCCCACAATAGCCTCGATAGCAACAACAAGAGCAAAGGCAACAACAATGGAAGACACTACTGAGGCCCCAATAACAATGACAACCATGCAGTGAGAATCTAGGCCGGATTGGAGAAGAAAAATCTCCACATTGGCCAGGTGGAAAAGATAGTGGCCGACCAAATGAAGAGCATTGTCGACCTAATTCGTCAAGTTAAGGGCTTGTCCTATGAATTGGAGAAAAGTAAGGCGTTTGAGGCTGAGGTTGTGAAGAGGATGGAAGAGGCTGAACTTAAAGTCTCAGACGCAGAGACTAAGTTATTGGAGTCTGAGGCTAATTGTGCGACATTGACTCAAAGGTGGAGGTGCTCGAGCAAGAAAAGATCGAGGAAGGAGAGAGAATAAACGTTGTTTGTAGTGGCGTCTTCGATCAATGCCAAGATCAGTTCATCGCGGCCTTTGATGATGGAAAAAACAAATACTTCAAAAAGGGTTGGGATAAGGCACACCAAGCTGCTGGGGTGGACGCTAACTTCGAACTCTTTTCACGACATATTTATGTTCTCCAACAGGCAGCCGGTTTGGCTGCGGCCCCTCAAGAGGCCCAACCGAGTATAGATACGATGATTCAACCAATATAAGTCGAGGCGGTGACGGAGGAAGGGGCGGCAGTCGTGAATGAGCCCATCGCCCTAAGTGACGAGGATTCAGAGGAAGAAATGCCCCATCTTTGGCTCCCTTACCCTACCCTTCCAATGCATCCTTGTGACCCTTACAATCAATCCGAGCAGGGTTGAATTTGGAGAACTCGAGGAGAGGTTCTTTAAGGAGGTATTAGGATGAACTCGGTGGCGAGGACCTTGGCGACGACACTGGACCTTGAAACTTCTAGTGATGGGAATGCCTATGTTTTGTCTCTTTGTCTTCTTTTATGCTTGGAGGATGCAAAGACTCTCGTTTGTTTTCATTTCTATTCACTTGTAGTGTTCAACTTTTTTGCATGTCTTTCTGCGAGTCGCGCTCCATGTGGAGGCTTACCCCTCTCGAGACCGTGCTCCTAACGACCAAGCTTGAGGCACATTAACTTTTTGAGGGCAGTACTCCAAGTGTGGAGGATTACCCTTTTCGGGGTCATACCCCTAATGATCGAGCCCAAGACTCGTGTTAAATTTTTTGAGGGCGGTGCTTCAAGTTTGGAGGCTTACCCCTCTCGGAGTTGTATCCTCAACGACCGAGACCGATGCTCGTACTATCTTTTTGAGGGCAGTGCTCCAAGTGTGGAGGCTTACCCTTTTCGGGGTCGTACCCTTAACGACTGAACCCGAGACTCGTGTTAGCTTCAGGTTATCTTTGAACAAAAATTTGCTTGGTAATAATATTTTTTTAAGTTTAATACATTCCATGGTTGGGTTACATCCTTTCCTTCCATGTCTTGGAGCCTATATGATCTCGTGCCTTCCACGGTAATGACTTTATATGGACCTTTTCAGTTAGGGTTGAGATTCATATTGGTTGGCTCCCAAGTATCGCCCACTACCTTGTGCAACATTGGGTCCCCCACGTGAAGTTACTCATTCAGACCTTTTTTTTATATTGGCTGGACACTCCAATTGGTTTTTGGCTAGTTGTACAGATGCTAGCTCCCTTCTTTTTTTGACCAAATTGAGATCCTTGACTACAGTTTGATTGTTATTTCTAGATTCGAAGGCTTGGCTTCATATAGTTGAGAGCTCCACTTCCGAAGATATAACCGCTTCTACTCTGTATGTCATGGCGTAAGGGGTTTCTCTTGAGGAAGTCCTCGGGGTGGTCATGTATGCGCATAAGATGTTGAGTAGTTCTTCGGTTCATCTGTCTTCTGCCATTTCTAACCTCTTTTTTTATTCTAGCCAACACTGTCTTATTGGAGACTTCTGTCTACCCATTGCATGGAGGATATGCTGGGGTGGAATAATAGTTGCAGATTTTGAACCCTGAGCAGAACTCCCTAAACAGTTTGCTATTGAATTGGGTGCAGTTGTCGGATATGATGGTGCGCAGGATTCCAAACCAAGTGATGATATTTTGGCATACGAATTTCTTGGTCTCGACATCCTAGATACGACTTAAGGGCTTGACCTCGATCAACTTTATGAAGTAATTCGTGGCAATTAGGAGAAACTTCTTATTTAACTGTGCCCTTGGCAGTGGGCCCATTATGTCTATGCTCCACTGGGAGAATCGACATGGAGTGGTCAGAGGGTTGAGGTCTCCCGCTGGTTGGCGGATAATAGGGGCAAATTTCTGGCACTTGTCACATTTCTAAACATACCTCTTGACATCTTTTTGCATATATGAACACCAATATCCTTGAGACATTGCATGATGTGCGATTGGCCTTCCTCTTGTGTGACTGCTACAGATCGTTTCGTGGATTTCGTATAGCAATGACTCAATCTTATCCTCGGGAACACACAATAAGTATGGTCCTGAAAAGAATCTTCGATATAACTTCTAGTTGAGGAATACCCAGAACTTGGGAGTTTTTAGTTTGATCTTTTTGGCTTCTTTGACATCCTCGGGGAGTGTCCTGTTCATAAGATACTTGACTACGAGGTCCATCCAACTTGGTGGTATGTCCTGGGCATCCATCGAAAGTACCTCATCTGCATCTACGTCCCTTATGCTTGGGCTCCGCATGTATTCCATAGTAATTCGTCGAGTGACCTCTGAAGCCAGGGCCGAGGTGACGCATGCCAATGCGTTGGCGTGGTTGTTATGACTCCTAGAGATTTGGGACACTTCCATCTTATCAAACTTCTCTATTCTTGACTTCGTTGTTTGGTAAAAGGCTTTCATTCTATCATCCCGAGCTTCAAAGTCTCCATTGACCTGGTTAACTGCCATTTAAGAATTGCAGAAAACACAGAGATGCCTGATCTTGAAAGAGAGCGCCATGTCAAGCCCTGGTAATAATGCCTTGTACTCGAGCTCATTGTTGGATGCTTTAAATCTGAGTCTGATGTTTGGCTCCATTGTAATCCCTCTAGAATTGGTCAAAATTATACCCACTCCTGCCCCTTTTGTGTTCGAGGACCCATCAACGTGCAAGCTCCAAGTGATATTATGGTTGAGATTTGCAGGGGTTTCCTCTGTAGGGGGTTCGGACACATGGAACTCGACAATGAAACCAGCCAAAGACTTGCCCCTTGATGGAAATGCAAGGTTTATATCTTATTTTGAATTCTCTCAATGATTAACCATCAAAATTGTTATTTTATTATATTTAATGATTGATTAATTACTTATTATTTGTGATTAAATTAGTTAAATTCCTTGATTTTCTAGTTTAATACTTTTTCTAGTTGTTTGGTTTATTTTGCAGATAAATTGATTGATTTAAAGTAGTAATGAATAATGCAAGTGAAGCAATCACTTGAAGAAGAATCATAACTGATAAGGATTGAAGAATCATGAGAAAAATAAGAAGACTTGAAGATATAAATCAGCAATTCAATCCTTATAAAATTCCAAGTTTGAAGAAAATAAATTTAAAGTTGAAGTACTAGTCTTCCTCAATTCAACTTCAAAGGTCTTGCGAAGCTTACTTTCTAACTTTACTTTGGGCCTTGGTTTATTGCTTATCTCGATTAGGTACGCTCTTTTGTTCTTGTCCATTTTATTGTTCTGGATCTCTCGAATTTGACATGGTTGCTGCATTTTTGGACCTTTTGTTTTTGCTATTTTAGGAATCGAGGTTATTCCTTGTCTTATATTCCCATTTTTCTGGATCCTTACTCTACTAATAGAGTCTTCCTCTTCGGTCGATGTTGTCTTGATCCCTTGAATCTTAGGGACTATTTTGCTAACGTTTCCCGCTTTATAGGTCCTTTAGACTTCTTTTTTCTTGTCCAGTTATGTCTGTCTCTTCCAAAGCTATAGCCTCGTCTGTTTCCCTCATGGGCAACAGGTCTGCTGAAGAAGACGTCGATTTGGGTGACTCAGGTGAGGAGATAGATAACTTTCTTGGTGTCAATTATGTCGATGCTTAGGAAAATGATGAGGAACTTCCCTTGTCATTCTCTCTTATGCCCAAAAATCCAATAAAGTAAAACCAAAGTGAGTGGTGTTGGATTTCAGGCAGCGCTGAAGGTGCTAAGGAGCTTCTGACCTTGTGGGTCCCAGCGAGGTCACACTTCCTTACATGGGGTCTTATCTGCTCGTTTTGGTTTTCTTGGGGGTTTGAAGTATTGGTGCCCTGACAAGGATTGAAGAATCATGAGAAAGATAGGAAGATCTGAAGATAAATCAGCAATTCAATCCTTATAAAATTTCAAGTTTGAAGAAAATAAATTTAAAGTTGAATTTGAAAAGTATCCTAGAAGATAAGAATTTAACACATTTTTACTATTTTGGTCATAACTTTTGACTCCGATATCTGATTGACTTGATTTTTGCGGGGTTGGAAAAAATATTTCAAGGGCTACAAAAGTGTATTTCACGAAAATTTCGTGATTCAGCATCTAAATATGCCCAATTCAAGCTCGAATTCTGGACAGATTTTGTACCCGCGAGGCCAAAGATTTTATGCATGAGATTTTGCCTTACAAGACTTCTGTTGGAAAAGGAATTTCTTTCAAGCCAACTTTAGATCTCCTACATATATCTAGGATTTATTATAAATAGAAGTTCTCATCTTAGAAGAGGGGGATATATTATAATTTTTTTTTCATCTTTTAATTTTGATTTTAGTTCGTCATGTCTAGCTAGAAGACTAAGCTAGGGCTAGGGGAGAACCTCTTAATGAAGTACGGTATTGTTATTGATTTTGTGTTTAATGATTTATGATATGTTATTAATTTAACTTATAATTTTTTAGTAAAATTTTTATTCTGTAAAAATTTTTGAGTTGTTGTGCTATGTACATCGATTGCTTGAATTTTTCTGCGAGTAAATAACTAGTTATTTCGTGCTTGAGATAATTATCATTATTTCATAAAATAATATAATTTATTGATTATTCAGGTTCCTGAATAATCTTTTGACTATAACTTTAGGTTTCTTACTTGATTTGTTACTTGAATTAACCGACATCAGATTCTTGTTTCAAGTTAAGATTTAAGTCTTTAATCAGTCTTGTATAGAATTGAGAGAGAGTACCCGATACTTTAATATTTTATATTACTATTTTAATTATTTAAATAAATTTTCTCCATTCAACAATTTCCAAAATAAATTCTTACTTTTAAGTTTGTTTTAGTATTTGCGTGATTGTTTTCTTTTGTTTTCACAATTCCCTGTGGTTCGACCTCAGACTTCCGAGTATTATATTACTTCGCGACAACCTGCACTTGGATGGTAAATTCTAAAGTTGTAGCACCCAACTCTATGGCCCACTTGGCGACCCTCCCTGACATGTCTGCTTTGTGGAGGATGGGCCTTAGAGGTGGGTTTGTCTGGATCTCAATGGGGTAGGCTTGGGAGTAGAACTTCCTTGTCGATGTAACTAGCGCAAGTATGGGCTTCTCCATTGATAAGTACCCAATATCGACGTCAAACAGAGTCTTGCTAACATAATACACTGGTTTCTAGACACCATCAAGCTCCTTCGTTAGTGCTCCACTGACCACATACTCCGAGACCGATAAGTAGAGGCTCAATACTTCGTTGGCAGCCTATGGAAGTATGGCCTAAAATTGAATGTCTCTAAGGGTGCATTCAAGGTGAACTTAGGTAAATTTCTAGGTTACCTAGTTACTCATCGAGGCACAGAAGCCAATCCCTATTAGATACAGGTCGTGCAAATGATACGAATGTCGAGGACCACCAAGGACATACAAAAGCTCACTCGAATGCTGGCGGTCCTCAACTGATTTATCTCCAAGTCGTCCGATAAATGTAAACCATTTTTTTCATGCTCAAAGGGGTAGCGAAGGGCCCTTTGTGACAAAGATTGTGATCGGGCCCTAGAAGGAATCAAAAAGCATTTAAAATCCCCTCATGACGAAGGTTGTTCCAAGGTCCCTAAGGTGGTCGACATTGTGTGCACTCTTTACCAACATGTCGTCGATGTAGACTCCTACGGTGGTGCCAAGTTTCTCTTTGAATATCCTATTCATTAAGCGTTGATATGTGGTGCCAGCCTTTTTCAAATTGAATGGCATTATTTTGTAAAAATAAATCTCTTGATGTGTGATAAAATTCGTTTTCTCTTGATCGGCTTTGTGTAAAGGAATCTGGTGATAACCTGCTCGGGCATCCATGAAGGTCATACGTTCGTACTCGACAGTTGAATCAACAAGATGGTCGAAATTTGAGAGTGGGTAGTCATCCTTGGGGCATGCCTTGTTGAGATATGAAAAGTTTACATGGACTCGCCACTTCCCGCTTTTCTTCTTGGCACAAACAATATTAGACAGCCATTTGAAAAATTGGACCTCCATGAATGAGCCCGCCCCGCGCTGTCGATCTACCTCCTCATTGACTGCCAGTATGTGATGAGGTGCCGATCGTCGAGCTTTCTGTTTCATAGGTTTAAAGGTCGGGTCAACTTGTAGTTGATGGCAGATTACATCGAGACTTGTCCTCGTTAACTAGGCAGGTATCTAGGTAAACACGTCTGAATTTTGACAGAGAAAATTTTCCATGTTCGACCTTTCAGCTTTCTCCATCAACGCCCCCACAAAAAAAAAAAACTCTCTTTATCGTTGGGATGAAGGAGCACCTTAACTAAATCTTTCGTCGATCGATCAATTGGGTCAACCTTGGGCTTGTCAACTCCCATTCGACAGAGTTGTGATTGCTATTTAGCCACAATTGCCTCGAGATCACACTCTTTGGCCTTGGCGTTAACCCCGATCTTTATCGCGACATAGAAACGACTCTTGGATGAGGCTTGGTCGCCGCGAATCTCCATTGTCCACTTCGGAGTAGGAAACTTGATTTTTTGTTGGTACGATGAATGTACTTCCTTGAGAGTGTGCAACCATGTCTTTCTCGTAATAGCATTGTAAGGTGAGTCAAAATCTATCACCACGAACTCAATGGGGGATAACAATTTCGGTTGTGACCATGAGAGTGATTTTTTCGAGAGGAAGCACATACGAGCCGTTGAATCCCACCGGGGGGTCTTCAGGGGTTTTAAATCCTTTTGCGTGAACCCTATATTCCGGAAGAAATTGTCGTACATCACCTTGGATGAACTTCCCGAATCTACTAGGATACTTTTCACATCATATTTCTCTGCCCGGAGGGTGACCACCAATGTGTCTTCATGGAGAAGGTCAAGTCTCGCCAGGTCAGCGTCAGAGAAGTAAATTGCTTCGGATTGGTGCCAAGGTTGTTTGGATGACTACCCCTACTTCTGTTTTCCTTCACCTTCACGGCCCGTGTCACCCTTTGAAGATCGAAGCAGAGTGAGTCGTAAGTGGGCCATTCAACCGTGCAAGTGTGTACGACTTTGATTATGGTCGCTGCCCCTTGACTCGCCTCTGTTGCCTCCCTTACCAGGCCCTTGGTGTTGGTGTTGTCAATGAACTTGCCGAGATGACCTTGCACCAACTATTCAAGGAACTACTTGTAGATCCTACAGTCCTCGATCAAATGTCAACGTCTTGATGGTATGAACATCGAGATGTGGAATTCTTGGTGGAGGGATCCCCTTGTATCATTCTTCGGGGCCGGTGCCCCCTTCTACTGGGGGCCTGTCTCTCTCGTTTCTTAGGCTCGATAGCCTACGATTTTGGAATGACGGTCTCTTCCTCTACCTTGGAATATTTGTTGATGCGAGACATTAAGATCCTTCATGTCTACCAGAGTCCGTTTTATAAAGGATTGGTATAAGTCAGTGCTTGGGATAGTTCAAGCCTAAAGGTTGTCGCTGCCATTGTCTCGAAACATACCTCAACTTGATTGACCTCTAGTACTAAATCGCATACTGCCAGAGGGTTTCTCCACTCATTCGCCTAAGTTTCAGCAGCGTACCAACATCCTTTGGCCTTTTGCTGCTAATAGTTGATAATTCGAGCGATGAACAACTCGATCATTTGACTCCACAACCCGATGCTTTTCGGGGCTAGGTTATCGTACCATTTTTATGGTGGTGTTCCCAAGGCTCATTGGGAACACTCGACACAATCCTTGGGTTCTTGAGTTGTAGAACCCGTGCGCGACTCTACGACTTTTGCACCCTCAAAAAGCCTATGGTGGAGGTTTTTATGGGACAGAGTCCGATTACGCTTCATTTTTCCCTCAAGTTTGTTCTTAGTAACACGCCCACCATGACCACGGGGATCACATTTGTCGCCCAGACAATGGTGCAAGGACCTCCCTGAGATTTCCCGTGGGGAATCCAGAAAATAGCTCTGACAGACATTCTTGTTTTCATGTCTCTTGCTTCGCCAACGGGTTTCTTTCAATCGCTCGAAGTCGCTGAGCTGGTTTAGGACGTCAACATTATCTTTTTCGAGTTGCCTCAAATGGCCTCCCAACCGCATTCCATCAATGCCATTATTTCTCGAGCTAGGACCCCTCGCCCTTCCAGTCTCTAATTCATTGGTACTGTCCGCTGTGAATTACGCCGAACTCCATCTGATTAATTTAAAGAGCGAGATACCGTGACTGTGGGGGTATGGTCAGCTTCCACGTTTCTCATGCGTAGGCTATCCCCTATCTCGCCCTGAGATCAAGTGTTCACCATGCTTGTGTCGCTATGGGGAAATTTGATTCAATAATTTTCTCATAGACGGTGTCAAATTGCACGGGAGAATTCCTGCAATAAGTTGAGATAATGATTATTTGGATGATTCTGAATGGTGAATATGAAACTAAAGAAGAACTTGGAAAGGGTTTGGGTGTGCACCCAGTTAATCCTCCCTAATGCTTACGTCAGTTGACGTTCGAGTGAGAATGCAAGATATATTCTTGATTCAAATTGCGTATCTTGGTTTAGCTTTTGAAGGTGTATTTATACCTATATTCGTAATGATGCCTCTCATCCGGAGTCCCATCCTAGAATTTAATGGCCTAGGTTCACAATCTAGCATAATGAGTGCTATTCCGTTATGTCTCATTAATGCCAAGTTTGCACGGGGGAATTCCTGCAATAGGTTGAGATAGTGATCATCTGAATGATTCTGAATGATGAATATAAAACTAAAGAAGAACTTGTAAATGGTTCGGGTGTGCACCCAGTTAAGGGGCTTCTCCTCGTTTTAATAGTCATTAATGGTTGTAATGATGATTGCTTTCACGTCTTTTGAGGATTAAACAATTATTAATAATTTGTTATGCTAACACGACCCCACATTAATGAGTTGTCATACTTCATTTAATGCTAGGTTCGGAGTAGCATACTCGGTCCCGAGTATCCTACTTGCTTGACTCCTCTTAGTAAATTGTACACATTTTGATAATTGTGAGTATCCATGTGTCAAATTCTTATTGGCACTGCCTAATGTCCCGCCATGTGGGTTTGGAACTAAAAGTAGTGCGGGACAAATTGGAAGAGGGGACATAACTGCTTTGAAATATGAACTGGTGTGTTAGTTTCTCCGACCTCTACTTATGTTGGAGAGAAATACTATTTTCTTATCGAAGGGTGAAAATACGAATATCAGACTCATGACAAATTTGTTACTAGATTTTTGTCAAGTGGTAAAAATTATCAGATTTTTATGTCAACACTTTCTTTTCAATTTTCTTGTCATATTATCATCTTGTATTGAGGCACTCACTTATTATGTCCGTAGCATTGTTGGGTATATAAAGTGAATTCAGTTTCGTGTATTTGTAGGGGAGAATAAACTAGGTAAAAATTGGAAGTGAGTTTCTCTAGATGTACTTGTTTGGAAATAAGTCTTACAAGGGAATTTATAAGAGGCTAAGTCCATGTTTAAAATTATATGTAATGACTTAAGTCCACTTTTTTTTTATCTTAAAAATATCCTTCCTTGAAAGGAAGTTAAATTAATTTCCTATTTTGAAAATTGTTATTCCTTAATTCAATGTCAATAAAACCTCCATCATAAATTTAAATTCAAATTCAAAGTTCTATCTTTCTCTCTCTCTCTATATATATATCAAATTCAAAACTCTATCTCTCTTTCTCTTTTTCTCTCTCTCT
>CM042195.1:12787596-12811613 GCA_023539305.1 Ilex asprella | reverse complement strand
ATAGGAGAGAGGAAGAATTTTAAAATTAGTCAAACTCTTAACCTATATATGGATATAGATAGATATAAGAGAGAAAATATTTTAATGTTACTCAAACTCCTAAGATTTAGGAATTTTTATTTTTTAGTTTTATTTTACTTCTAAAAGGAAGGGATAATATGGTAAAATTGATAAAAAACAGACTTCATAATAAATAAATTTCTTTGACATGTAAAATTGATAAAAAACAAACTTCATAACAAATAAATTTATTTAACACTTAAGTCTAAATAAGTTCATATACGAACCGGTTTCCAAATTTTTCCAATAAATTACAAGAGTCAAATGGGCCGGGCCATGAAAACAAGGAGCCGAGGGAGAAGGGACCCGGCCATCAAAACGGCAACATGAACGGAAACCACAGCCACTTGTTGGGAGTGTTATGGGTCAAATTATCAAATTTGAGCAGAACCCGCCTCATCTTCTTCGGCATGGGTCCCAGTCCAGAGACCTCACGAGTGGGTTTTGGTCGGCTGGGGATTGTCACCTCACGTGTGGGTTTGGTCGGCTCGGGGTTGTCAACAAGGGTTTATGGCAATCCAATCTTCTCTGCTTCTGATAAGCGTAGGACCCATATTTTATTTTATTTTTTATACCATACAAAAAATAATTAATATTGATAAATATTGGAACGTTTGAAGCTAACTTTTTAGGTGCAAAATAAAATTTTAAAAAGTGAAATAAAAAAATTAAGTTAAAAAAACTCTTGAAATTATTTATAGTATTTTTAAAAAAATCAACTTTTCTTTAAAAACTCTTGAATAAGTCTTATTTTTAAATTTTTCTTTGGTGCTAATAAAAACTGTTTTTCCTCAAAAAATGGATAAAAAAAACCACTGTCCAATAACACGGGAACAAGTTTCTTTTCCTTTGAAACCAAAAAAATAACTGAGATGTATATTATTTTGAACTAAAGTCTAAATAGATATATTATTTTGAACTATTTGTAGCATTTTGATACTTGACCAATTTTTTGGTACTATCCTATGTTTATATCTTGGGAAATACAATGGTACCGACTTTTTAATTTTTGAGACTACATAAAAAAAAAATTAAACTCATAAATTCTACCCCCAAAATGTGAATCCAAAAAGTGAATATATCTTAAAAGTTAGTAAACACTCAAAAATAGTATTGCTACTTAAAAAATATGGTAAAGTAATAGAGTATAAATTTTCTTTTTCTTATAGTGAATCTTATACCCTGGTCTTTCTCTTGGTTGCAACCAACGACAGTCTTGTGGATGAGAAAACAGTATTCACGTTGCATTCCTTCATCTCACCAAGAAGAATAGCTTTTTTCCGAGTGCGACAACTAACATTTCACTACAGCAAATGCAAGTTCGATCAAAGTCCAAAAACAGTTGTGCCTCATGGGCTCGTACTACCATGGCAAACTTTCAAACCAGGGGCAGAATCAAAGCATGAAAATTCAAGGAGTAATGTAGTGGTGACCTAGAATTTTCTGACATTGCGTAGTGAATAATATTATATAGGTACAAACTTCGAACATCAGTCGTACAACACATTTTATGTCATGCAAGTCTAATTTAAAGCAAGCAATATTTATACAATGCAAGTCAGATATCCGTGTCTGTGATGCGAAGACCATGTAGTTTGTGACCCTGGTCTGAGAGGACGGTAGCATGCTCATTAACCATAGAAATGCAGAGGACTGACTTGAAACATAATTCTCTGATGCATCATATTTAGGCATAGCAATATTCAGTTCTTGCTACGAATTAGTCAACAACGTTGGACATTCGACATTCGACAAAACACACACTACTCTCAAAAAAAAAAAAAAAAAGAAATGTATATTGTAGATTGTTCTGAGTGAAAAGCTCTTAACTACACAACCAGGAGACAGTTCTCAAATTTTTACCCGGATTCCTTCTTAAATGCCATAACATATTATGCAAATATGCTCAAGGGGCCAGTCTGGCTTGAAGAATCCAGTCCATGTTCATTATTTCGCAGACTTGTAATCCATTTCCTGCAAATGAAGATTTGCCTGACTTAATATTGATGGGATTGTCTAGTAATCTAACGAATTTTATAGAATGTCTAACATGCAAACAATCGCAAGTCCAAAGATTGAAAAGACTAATAATTTAAGAAAAATAGTAAGCATTGCCATAGATAAATGAGATTGACTTTTTTTTTTTACCTTCCAACGTTGTTGCTGCCTGGATCCATAAAAATTGTTAGCCTTTTTGCAGTTTTCATGAACACACTGCATTAAAAGAAGGGGCGTATATTCCATAAGAGACAAATCCAAGTGCAATCTTGGTGTTCAAACTTATTGAACCAGACCAATAAGAGCAAAGATACAAATGATAAATGATACCTGAATGGTTCATCTCCAGTTTGTTTAACTGCACCTGTTGAATCTCGGTAGAGCACATGGCTCTGCATCTCTGATCTTTCAATTCCAAACATGATTGCCAGCCTTCTGTATAACTCTTCATAAGATCCAAGGACCGAGAGATCAACAGTCCGGCCTACATCCTCTGACTCGAGGAATATTTTGCAGTGACCAGTATCCAGGCCAAGTTTGGCTGTGTGAAAGCCATTGTTCCATAAAAAACCAGCACTGGACAGATTATCTGGAATACCTTGCTGGCCAAGCACAAATTTTTCTGCTTTGTCTAGATTCCCGTCCAGGGATCGCTTCCTTGTTGGAACTTGTGAAAGTGCATCACTGAAACACCCAAAGATCTGCTGTTCAGTGAGTATTGGCTGACCAAAGAGTATAAAACTGGGTGTCTTTACATTATCAGATTTGTCCAACTTATGACTAGGACTCCCCACAGTTAGCAAGCAAGATACATTGTCACTGCCATTAGTGTGACCTTGGATAATGCCATCCGAGACTTTAGCATGTGGATCAAGACGTTGGAAGCTGGGCGGTGGAAACAATCCCAACTGCAGTTTGTTGCTAAGGTGGAGATCTGATAATTGTGCTCCAAATTGAGTATGCCTGGCTCCCTGTATGCCTGCAGGAATGTTGTCAGGTAGACAACACAAAGGACTGCTGGGCCCGAGGGGGTTGCCTGAAAACGACGGCATTGGAAATTGGCCGTCAATTGGAAAGTCTGGGTGTTGCGGTATCCGCAACTTTTTCCTGGGTGGTGAGAAGGGTGACAGATGAATGACAGGCATATTTGATACCAATTCAACTAGCCATGGGCTGACCTGCTTCACATTTTGCAGCAAATCTGGTTCATCCCATGTGACCTACAATAGAGTATGCCAGAAAATTTAAAACAAGTGGAAGCTAAAAGTAAGACCACAAGAGTGCAGACATGTTCCCCAGGTCCACAGATTCTAAATTTTTTGCAAAAAGATTTGCCATAAAGCAGCAGCTTATTGCTAAACAAGAGGGAACAAACCATAAGTAACATCCTGCACAAGAAAATCGTCCAACTGAATCTGATCTTGGACTAGAATATATCATTGACATGTACCAAAAGGTGGACTCCAACCCAAATGTGGTGCATGACAAGACACAGCAATTCCTTACAACCAGTTCCTTCCCATAAAGGTTTAGGAAACAATTAAAGCAAGAAACCAAATTTCCAAAAAATTAAGAATGAGCTTAACTTCTTTCAGATATTTAATAGTTCATAATCTAAAAATATACTTGCATGATTAATAGCAACAATTTCTATGCACATCTGATGACCAACACCAAAGGTTGATCTTGAATCATAAGTTCTGCGCAAGCATCAAAGTCTGGCCCTTCTTTCCAACAAGCATCTCAAAGAGATGTTCAAACAAAAGTATGAGAACATGTTTTTACTCTTCTTTCTTTTTTTAAACCAAAATATATGTAGAATCTTCGTGGGGCAAACTAGTAGGATGAGATATCAACTTTCAAAAAATTTCACTGAGCTATCAGACTATGACCCTATCATATCTGCCTTTTCTTTAACAACATTTAAATTGCAAGGCAAATAGGCCAATCTGCAGATCAATCTTGTTTTTGGCACAAAAACTTTCCAAGGGGAATAATGTGGGACTATATATCTCAGTCAAGTGAAATTTGCTAGTAATTAACCATTTAATCAGGTGATGATGGGATTCGCATCATATTATATACTTCAGATTTTGGGAAAAACCATGGATGTTGAATATATTACCATGCAAAAAAAAAATGAACTTGTAATTTTTTGGTGACATTATTTCTAAGTCAACATTGTGCTTATTTCGACCACCACATGAGATGGAATTAAAATCAAATCCATGTGTCACACTTGTGCAAGAAACTGAAGTAGAAGCATTCTTATTGCAGACTATAAAATGTAATTCAACTATATAAGTTGCCAAAAGTGATGTAAATAATTTTAGTTTCTCAGCAATTTTTTCTTTTACAATAAAAATGATATAAATAATATCATTTATAAAATGATATAAATAATATTTGCACTGAATACCAAATCTTTAGGTGGATGAGAAACCAGCAATTCAACTGAGTTATGCACGGAGGGAAGTATACATTAGACAATTCTGTGTGCTATATAAAGAGAGCCCACATGTATTCTTATTCACCTAGATTGAGAAAATTTTAGACCATATATATCTTACTTAGAAAACAATAGACACCAAAGATATATGAATTGGTATAGTTTGAGGTTCCAAAATACCATTCAAAAACAAAAGAGCGACCTAAATGTTGTTCACCATACAATAGGGAACAAGACTGCCGGCTAAGTGCATAATACCAATATCCAAGAATCTAATGCAATAACTTCCGAACAATTTGAACAACAAAAGATAAACTGGACAGTTCGAGATCCAGTCATCTGTTTTAGACTAAGATCATAATAAATGAGTAACATTACCTGGAGAAGTCGCCATGGTGAATTAGGCCAGCGGATGGGGTCAGCAACCTGAACAAAAGCTATTGTTCCCATGAACCAGCTAATCCGGGAGGAATCCTCAGTTTCAAAGGGCATTTTGAACCTCATCCCAGAGCACCACTGAATTCTCATTGCAGCATCAACAGACGAAGCCTTAATACAAAACTCGGGAGTGCTAGCACGTGGGTAATAAACAATCTCAAATGGATGCCCATTAGCAGCAAGAGATACTGCTTCAATCACCGTTTCAGACCTCACTCTTCCCTTCCTCCTCGTACCTCCAGGGGAACTCAAACTCCCATTACTACCACTTCTCATTAATATGTTCTCATCCGCCCTCAAGAACATCGAAAATCCCCCATAATTCCCAGCAGCCGAGTTCCACCCAGATGGGGACTCAGGGCCACCAATGCCACCCCTCTTTGCCCTTCGAATCCCAATACAAAGATCCCCATTTTCTGCCCTCAAGAACACAACGGAATCCCCAGCAACCAGCTTCTTCTGGTTCACAAAAGTACTCCATCCTGTAGTTAACAAATGCCTCCTAGGTGTCCCCCTATAAATATGCCTAAACTTCCAAATTTCACCATGAACATCCTTAGCAATCACGGTTTGAACCGGGGGATCAGCTGAGTAATCCAGCGGAGGAAAGATTGTCTCAGCACAGTACCGAGGAACTGAGAACCCCCCACCATTATTCGCATCGGACTGAGTCAATGTTTTCGCAAAAGAAGTGGGTTTTTCAGGGGTTTCAGACCCATTACTCCCCAAAACCCCATCATCATCATCAAAATCATGCTCATTGTTGCCAATCGGTATTAACCTAATTTTAGAATAAACTTCATCGGTTTCAGGATCGGCCAAAAACTTCACAGCAGCCACACGGCAAAGAATCAATGCCGGAACCCTAGGGATTGCCCCGAAATCAATGTTAGTGAGGGCGTGTTCGGCATGACCTTGAGGGAAATAGAAGACTTTGGTGTGAACCGGAGGCATTTGAACCATACCTCCGGCACAGGCGTGCCATAATTGAGAGTCCAAGCTCTTCTCGACCACCTCCATTTTTCCTTGTTTTATTTGTTAAATGCGATTGTTGCAATAGCTCGCTTGAGTACAGTAATGAACAGTGCTTACACTTACCACGAACCAGAAAAGAACAGCCTCAATTTTGTGAGGTAGCTTGTTTCTCTCTCTTAGTAAATGCTATGAACAAGCAGAGTTCGACAATTCAGACAACACATTCAAACTAAGTTCAAACAAAATAAGCTATTGAAAACTACTAATTACATTAGTAGAGAGAGATCTATTACCTTTCACGGCCTGAGATCCGAGCAACAAAAGACCATCGAAAGCATGTCTTCAACAGAACCGGGAGAGAGAGAGAGAGAGTCCCAATAAAAACAAACTCTCAACAACTTTGTCAATTTTATTCTTCAAAAAAAACCGTAAAACATCAGGTCTCTATGGATTTCTCTCTCTATATCTAAATGCTTCAATACTTGCCGTTCAGTTTCGTTCAATTTCTGCGCATACACTCTTCACTGTTAGATCTCACTGTGTGTTTTGTTCGCACATCCAGACAAATCATACATTCTTCTTCACAAAGTACCTACGAAACACGAGAACAAATCTGATATTCAACACCGGGAAACTCTCGGATTAGCGAAAAAATCGCGGGAGAACTAATCGGCAGTTGAAGAACACACTGTTCAAACACTAATCGTAGTCAAAATACAATCCATATAGGTAATTCACAGTTTAAATCTCAGACTTCCAACACTATACTCCAACACACAAACAGATTATAGAGAAGGAGAGAGAAAATTCATGGCCGATCAGAGTGTTGCAGTATACTGCTCTATATAACAGTACATACAGATCAAAGTGCTTTGAAGAACAAACAGTTCACAGAAAACGACTTTTTCACTCGAAATCTTTGCCATCACAAAACTCCAAAGCTAGAGTTGAACATCCGCACCCCACCTCTCTCTCTCTCTCTCCTCTGGTTTTTGTTCTTATCTCCTCGTCTCTCTCCAGATCTGTTACCACTTACCAAACAAAAACAAAAAGTTAATATCACCATCAGGTTAATAAAGTTGATTATTATATTATTTTTGTGATTAAGAAGATAAATAATGCTTCATAAATTAATCTAATTAGATTAAGAAATAAAAAGGCCAAATGACACTTTGAACCCTCTAAACTATGCCCCTAATTCCACATTGTCTTTTAAACTATCGACTTTTTAAGATTGCACCCTTTTGTATGTTTTTTGGGAAGGATTTGGATTGGATTATCAAAACCCGGGTTTAACCCAAAGATAGTATTCAAAGATGGGATTCAACATTCAATACTATCCATACTCATATTTAGTAAGCGCAGGGATATATGATTATTATGATAATATATTTGTATATAAATGACTATTTTGTCCTTTACCCAATTTATATATATGAGGTATATATAATTTATAGAAGTATAAATGTCATTTGTATGTTAAACCTCCAAACCCACATATGAAACCCACCCTCCCTTTAGGTTTCATGAAACCCATGAATGAGGGTTTCATGACCAGGCCATGACCGGGCCGGGTTTGAAATCTTATCCCTACTTTATACATACCAAACATGGGTTTAAGGGGGTTTACTCTCTAACCCATGTTCCCAAACCCCCCAAACGGTGTGTTTGGTATGGGGGTTTGGGGGGTTTGGAAACATGGGTTAGGGAGTAAACCCTCTTAAACCCATGTGTTGGTATGTGTAAAGTAGGGATAAGATTCCAAACCCTGCCCGGTCATGACCCGGTCATGAAAACCTCATTCATGGGTTTCATGAAACCCAAGGGGGGGTGAGTTTCATATGTGAGTTTGGGGGTTTTAACATACAAATGATATTTATACCCCTATATATCCTATATACCTCATAAATACAAATTAGGTAAAGGACAAAATAGTTATTTATATACAAATATATTTAAATAATAATCATATATCACTGCGCATACCAAACATGGGTATTGACAGCATTAAAAGTTGAATCCCATCTTTGGATCAAACTCCGGTTTCATCAAGCCAATCCAAACCTATCTCAAAAAACATACCAAACATGCCCTTAAACTCTTGGTTTGAGTTTCACACCGTCTCAATAACAAACATTTGCCCAAATGTTTAAAGAGCATTTTGGGGTGTCAAATCATTCATTTATAATTTTGAATAATGTTTTGACATATGTGAATTATAAATCTGCTCCAATGACAGGTGTTAAAATGGGGTGTATTTTTAAATTTTTTTATTAAAAAATATAATTAATAAAAGCATTGCTACCATTTTCTCTCTCTAGAGTTTGCCAAATCACCCATTTGCAATCTCTCACTTTCTCTCTTCGGAGTTGTCAAAATTGTCATTCCAAGAGCATTGATGTCATTTTCTAATCCTTGATGTCACCCTCATTGGAGTAAAAAAAAATTGAATTTGGAGTGGTATTTTGGCAATTATGAGGTTGCCACCCTTGATGCCACTCTCCCTTGGAGTTACTCTAAGGCTGATTGAGAAAAAAAAATAGAATTACACAATGTTAGGAGAAATGTTATTTTTCTATTTTTTTGTCATGAAAAATGGGATAGAAGTTAAGAATAGGGGTAGTATGAAAATAAAATTAATCTGCTATACTTATAAATGTGTGAAATTTTTTTAATTTTCTATGTCATTCATACCTCACATATATTTATTAATGTCATTATTTTTTCCTTCTATGTTCTATAAAAACTAGGACTAATAATCGAACGAGTTTGAACTGAGTCTGTTGAGTTTATTTTTTAAACGAGAATAAAAAAATTGTTCAATTTTGACTCGTCTTATTTTCTAAACGAGTGGAACCTAATTCGAGCTTGAGTAGTTTGGTTCAATTATCAACCCTAATCAAAACTCCTTTTAATTTGTTTATTCAATCCAATTACACATATAATCTATATTTTTTTATAAATTTAACATAAAATTATGATTTAAATTTATTCAAGTGCAACACATGCCGTGCATTGCTAATAGTTTCTAAAATATAGTTTGAGAAAATAGATAGTTTAAGCCTTTAAGGTATAATGTGAGAAAGGGAATAATTTAGGAGTAATGTAAAATCAATGATATAGTTTAGGGGATCTAAGAATAATTTTTGTTAAAATAAAAAAAAGGATTTTTACTTCATTTTTTATATCATATCGCGAAAAATTGAAAATGAGTGTGCGAGTATTCATTTTGTACTAGTCTGAATTCTGAGCGGAGGACAGCGACGGACTGCCCTTGGACAGATTAACCGCAGTTAAAAAAAATCTTGGCCAGCTTAACTATAGTTAAATACAAAAGCCCAGCCCAATAAAGCTGATTTGGTGATTTTTTGGTTTCTTACTGTCTCGTCCTTGCCTCGCGATGTGATGTTTTAATCTCCGGCAAACAGCCAAAGAGAGAAAGTATACGTAGTATTGACATTAATGTGGTTGCTTTATTTGCCGGCACTCTGTCCAACTTGACCGGCACTATTTTTGGGTAATTGCTTGGCATTTATACTACTAATTCAAATTATTTCCATATTTATTTTAAAAAAAAAATCATGACAAATAAGAGAAATCCAATTGTATCTAATAATTTTTATTTGAATGCATGATAAATAGTCCGCCAAGAAAAAAATTGTAAAAAAAGTGTATTAGAAATATTTGTAACACATTATGAATCCGAAAATTCGATAGTGATTAGAATTTTGTAAGATTAATTATAATCCGATACTATTTACATGTAGTTTGACTCGTTTTTAATATATTGATCAGATTGAATTGAATTTTTAATACGATATTAATGAACTACTCTTAAATTTCATTGAAAAAAGCCCTAGAAATTTATTGGAGTGTGAAGTCCCCCCCCTCCTTCTTATGGTGTTAACTACCTTTGAAGTTGTCTTTGTAGGTGTTTAGATTAGAGGAGGTAATTTCTTGAACCATTGTATTTGACTATATGTACTCAACATGAAGTCAGTGGTCTTGTGCTAAACTGTTTTCAACTTCAATGAAATTAACGGATTTGTGATAAGGATTTCAAAATAATTAGTTAATTGTGTTATATTTGAATTGATGTGTTTTTAACCTTGGTTCTTTAACACCAATTTGACCCTAAGGTCCTTAACCCATTCTTTAAAGTTTGTTATTGATATTTATATTTTTGATACAAAATATAGCGTGTGTTGTGCCCCCTGTTAATAAATAAATATTTTGTGCAATTAATAATGCACAAAATAGTCTTGTGCAAGATCAATAGTCGAGTATGAGATAAGCTGTAATTAATAGATAATTAATAGAGTAATTAATGATAATAATATAAATATCGGGTCAACACGCAAATATGTAGTGGTTCTGTCCGGGTACCCTACTACACTCTAGGAAACGACAACGATGGCGGGAGAACCTTTTGTTGATTAAGTAAGGTGAACGAGAGAGACGGAGAGCTATGGTTAGCCCCGGGAGGGATACAATAGCTAGAAGAGAGAAAAGTTTTGTGTGGGGGTGTGTAGAGAGGTGCTTCTCTCAATGAAAAAAACTTACAATTTATAAGCACAAAGTCTTAGTTGAGTTGAGGCAATGATTTGAGGGGGAAGACACTAATTATTGAGCGTGATTTGAGTTTACTTGATTTATTGGGCCTAATCCAGTTGAATTTGGGCTCGTTAGTAACGATTATATCATGTTAGTAATGTTGATGTAATGTGTAACCCTTCAATAAAAAAGCTACAAAATCGATAAACGGGACTCATTTTTTTTTTTAATCATAGAGATGGTTATGTATTTCATGGTTAGGTGATTATAATTTTTTGTGGGGCACACTTGCATAATTGTTTATTCATAAGTAAACGATTACACTACGTGACATTACTGACATTATGAAACAATTACCCCAAATATGTTTTTGCTATTTAACATGTCGAACTGTTACATGCACAATTTTGGGTGATTTGTAAAACAAAGAAAAAATATAATCGAAGAAGAAAACCTACTTTAAAGGGGTGAAAGCCTCTGATGGTTCAATTCGAGAAGAACCTATCTCCAAAACTTTACAAGAAAGTTCAGTATAATATCCATCATATCCATTTCATTGATAGGAAGATCTTTAAATACAAAATAATAAAATTGTCTTAATAACTAATTTGATCCACGATTCCACTATCTTAGTAACCACTTAGAAAACTCCCTACAAAATACTCTACCACTATCCACATACTAAAATAACTCCCTAATAACTACCTCAAATACTACATAAAAATATATTAAAAATGTGCACATAACATTCCATTCCCCTTTTCAATAAACTTTGTCCTCAAAGTTTGATTTATTATATACACTGGGAGGCGGCCAACCAACTTCCTTGTCCTTGTAACAATCAAGGAGATATTTGGCTTCATAAACTCCAAAAATACCCACGATAATGATCCAGAAAGCTGAATTTATATGAGCAATGTGAACATACTCTATCAATTGCTCGTTCTTGTAATAGGCAAGGTCATACAGAATTCCTAGGCATACCTTGCAGTCTGTTGGTTGCAAGTTTGAGTCCATGGACTCCCAAAATTTAGCCTTTTGTGTTAGGCCTTCAAGAAAAGAAACTTCTAGATAGCTACACCAAAGGCAATGCGAACCTTTGATTCTCTTGTAGCTGACCTTTAGCTTTGTCCCACTGGAAGACTTCTTCAACTTCTCATCATCAATTGATGTATTTTGCTTGGCTTGACAAATCAATTTGGCTGTGGGACCTTCCTTGCCATAGTATAGTGAGAAATCTAGCTTTGAAATTGTGCTAGTTAGAGGGTTAGCTGATCCAACAGAAACACAAGAGGGATGGCCATTACTTTTACCTCCTTCATTGTGGTGGGTCGACCTTTCGTCTTTCTCATGATAATGATCTCGGTCGGCCATTGACTGATTAAAGCGAGAATTCATAGCAAGAAACAATTTGTGCATCTTTTTCATTATCCTTTTTTACAAGATAATTAATGAGTAAACTTTCGCTTCAAGTCGATTAACCCGATTCTCCATGTCTGGCTCTAATACCAATTGTTATGTGCACGATTTTGGGTGATTTATAAAACAAAGAAAAAATAGAATCGAGGAAGAAAACCCGCTTCGAGGGGGGTAAAAACCTCCGATGGTTCAATTCAAGAAGAACATATCTCCAAAACTTCACAAGAAAGTTCAGTATAATATTCATCATATCCATTTCATTGATAGAAAGATCTTTAAATACAAAATAATAAAACTACCTTAATAACTAATTTGATCTATGACTCCATTATCTTAATAATCACCTAGAAAACTACTCACAAAATACTCTATCACTAATCCACTTACTAAAATAATTCCCTAATAACTACCTCAAATACTATATAAAAATATATTAAAAATGTACACATAACACGAACCTATCCATTTTGTCATAAATATATTTATTAAACTATTGTATGAGTTATTTTGTCTCACCTAAACAAATCCTGCTCATGAAAATATTAATATATTACGATAATTTTTGTATTACTTCGATCGCTATAATTTTAAAATAATTAATTTTGAAATGAAATTAGCTGAACACGACACGTTATGATTGCTGTTTCTAGTCTGGATTTCTGAATATTGACAATCACAGGATTTGATAAGTGAGCAAATAATAAGGTAAAATTCTACTTTGGCACATTGTTACTAATAAGATCTAAAAGCAGGAATTTTCAGCAGGAGCTGTCCAGACGGCATACTCATGGCGA
The DNA here is from genome assembly GCA_023539305.1 of Ilex asprella. Lineage (NCBI taxonomy): Eukaryota > Viridiplantae > Streptophyta > Magnoliopsida > Aquifoliales > Aquifoliaceae > Ilex > Ilex asprella. The sequence goes on along the minus strand of CM042195.1, from coordinate 12,798,926 downwards.
AGAGTCCTCATGCGCCACATTCAAATAAGGCAAATGGATCATGGATTGCCATGAGATTTGTTATTGCGTTATTTCGAGTTCATTTTGTATCGAGTCTCCTTAGAGTTGATTTTTTTTGGTAAAAAATTGTCGTTTGAGCAATTTCGTAAAAAAAAATTAAAGTTAAAAAATTCTTTAAAATCGTTTGTAATATTTTTTAAAAAACTAAAAAAGTTGAAAAAGTTCATTTGGACTTTGGAGTGACTCTCTAATTTTTGTGTCAAAATAAAAAAATAATCACATATGTACATAGATTATACATAATAGTTATCAAATGAATTTTAAAATGTTTTACGACACTAATAATATTTTATGAATTTAATAAATTAAAAAATTATGTGAGACCAACAACAAAACTCTAAAAAATAGAAAAAAAACTCATAAAATTATTTTCTTGAATAAGCCTAAATAAGTTTTTTTGGGTCCAAAAAATTGATACATAAATTGAAAAAAAAGTCAAGGTATAAACGGACCTGAATTATTTTACTCCAAAACATTTAAAAACTATCTATTTAAACTTGCTCCAAACAAACTCATTAGTGTTCGTGTCTTATTTATATATAATTTGAGAATTATATAGCATTAGAACTCGCCTTTCTCTTAACTTTATTATATCACTTATGCATACCCATAAATTAAAAACCTATTTGACTTCGATTGTAGCAAAACCAAATCAAAAATCATTTAAGTTTACAACAATTTCTAAAATAGTGGTGGATGCATAATACTCAAGTTCAAGCCTTGTATAAATTGTATATAGTCATATTTACTAAGAAGATCTGACGAGTCAACTTGATTATGATCCTAACTCATTAAAGCTAAACTCATATCAGATAGTTTACTAATAATTTATTTCGTGTTGGATTTTCAAATTGTCTAAATAATTATCTGATAATCGTACACCATTACATATGATCCATTTTTTTTTTCTTTTTCTCATCTTGTATCTCCACTATGGTAGGATTTAGTAGTTATTTTCTTTGTCATTTATGAACATTTCAAAGTTTTTGAAAAGAAACCAATCATATACATCCATTTATGTGATGATACAAATGGTTAATAAAAATTATGTATTGAGTTTTACGCCCAAAAAATATGCTCTATTGAGATACATCCTCCTCAAAAAACACAAAAAAAAATCATTATAACTCCAAATATCAAGAGCTAAAGCCGTTGGCACAAGAAAGATAGCAATAAGAAGAAAATGACAAGAAGTACTTTGAGAGTTTGTCTCTAAGCTAAGAAGTATAAGAAATTGGACAGCAATGGAATGAGAGCTTTGTTTCAATCCAAAAAATAAATACGCGTTCTAACCGTGGAATTCAGATCGCTTTCAATACTTTTTTATATATATTTTTTTTAATAAATAACCCATTATATATTAGGGTGTGACCCACTTGAAAATAATAAATCTTATATAAAGAAACACTAAAAGATTTACCAAAACAAATAAATAAATAATATTGAAGAGGATGATCCTCTCCCCCTAGCCAAGCATATTAAATGGCATTTGAAGACAATTAGATGAATTAATCTTTAAGCGTATTCTAGTAGTCAAGTTTATCATTTTGTAAGCAAGAAATCTTATGTTAGATATTTTTTATACCCCATAAGGGTCAATCACGTTTATTTCTTAAGGAACATATCTTTAAACTAACTCGAATTATAAAAATTGGTCTTAGAAAACTTAAAAGAATAGTCGAGACAATCCTTAACAACTTATAAAAAAAAAAAAAAACAAATAGATGAGGAAGGAACATTGAGACAGACCTACCAATTCAAGCCAATTACTCTAAAATGACCTTTCAACCAATGAATGTGACCAGAATCCACATATTTGCCCGAGGGACATACAGTTTTTTTTTTCTTACAATCCATAATTGTCCCGATCACTAATTTTTTTTAATTTGTATTTACACTATAAACTCGAGATATACATAATTAATTATAAATAAACAAGAAAATCTCTTGAACACCAAGTGGGGTGGTCGAGTGGGATATCGACTGAACTTTTCACCTTGAAGTTTGAGGTTTAAACCTTGAAATTAATATTGAGATTCAGTAGTTGATTGCTAAACTAATCTAACTAGATTCGTTCTTAAGAGGAGTAACAAATATGATCAAAGGCCTCATGATCTAGCTGGTGATGGTCTATCAAAATGGTCTCTGAATATTCTCCCCCCCTTTTTTGTAGCTAAAAAAAGAAAAAAAAAAGAAAGAAAATCTCTTGTATGTATCCAATTTGCAACTTCCTACAACCTTCCCCAGAGCTATTACGGGATCAACTGTTGAACTTTTTGATTAAAATTACATAACTTAACACATCAATAAAATCACAATATTAAATCACAATTTTGGGTAATTCTATGATACCAAAAAAACAAATCGATCCGTACTAAAAGTTACTAATTTTAATAGTAAAGTTTCACATTTTAACGATAAAATTACAATTAAAACATTCGTGATTAATAATAAATTTTCTCGAGCCGATGTAATTTATCCTTTACAAGTTGTAATGTAACTATTTTTAAAATTGTAAGTTTTTTTTTTTGATCAAATTTAAAATTGTAAGTTGGAACTTTCACGTTTGATCACAATTTTTTAGGATTCATTTGTAAGTTATAATTTACACTTCAAAAAATTAAATTTTATAATTTGTGGTACGGTACTAAAGATGGTACCGTAGTCTTTTTCCACAATTTTTACAATAAATATTAGATGTTACGATAATACCACATCCTCATTGTCACATGGTGTTATTGTATAATAGAAAGAGTGATATTACAAGAATTTAAAAACGTGATAATCACAATAATTGAATAATTAGTGAGTCTCAATAAATGCTGAAATTTACAATAAAATCAACGGTTATTATTATCAAGTCTATTTTTTAAATTCATGTAACATTACTCAATATGTGGGACCCACGTGTTTATTTGTTTAATTTTTATTGGATGATGACACTATTAGTGATGATAACATGGTATCACTGTTACACCCAATATTTACTCCAATTTCGGATCTTCCAAAATATTATTCTAAATTCACTAATCCTATTAATATATTTCGACTATTGAATTATTCTAAATTTAAATCATTCTTTGCCGTCCCATGTGGGTCCCCATGTGAGTCCAAATATAATGCATAGGGGTCTCCATCCAAAGGACCAGTTTTGGGTTTGTCTTCATTAAAGCGGTCGTGGTCCTATTCAAATTGACCTTTCTTGTTGGAATAGAATATACATCTTTGTATCACCAATGCCACTCAAAACTCCAGTCCACTCGGTTTTGAAAGTCAGAAGCATTTGATTTAACACCTTGCCTGACTAAAATTAAATTATTTATAGTTAGTCCCCATAAAATTAAATGGGATACTTTTCAATTTTATTATCTATATTCATATTTGTGAATATTATACGATACACAATACGATATATTTTGATATATAAATAAAATGATATGTAGTTTAAGTGTATCGATTTGTATTGTATCATGCGATACACAATATAATACACTCGATACAAGAGAATACGTACGATACGAAACGAAACAAATCAAAAAAAAATATTCTTTCAATTTTAACCAGAAAAACGACATCTTATCACTTAGAAGTAACTATTTCAAACACTAGGTAATGAAAATGATGTTGTTTTACTATCTATAGTTTTAAAATAAAAGTCTTCTTTTCTATTCGTTCTATTGTGGAAGCAAATAGTTTGATTGTTAAAAATGTTGACCTTTGACTATTTTAAATGTTAGAACTAGAACTCTTTAAATTTTGATATTGATGAATTATTTTAAAAACTGTGTGAAAATTTTGTGGTACAATGAAATATTATTATGATATTTTGTCATATATATATATATATATATATGACAAAACCACAACCCATTGAAACCACATCTGCCTCCACCACCACTGAAACCACCACCTGGACCAAAACTATCATCAACCAACATCAATACATCGCAGAGGTTAGGGTTTCAAAATCAACCCGCAACCACCACATTCACACTACCTCTCCCTAGGTAAAGATTCGTTCGTGCACCAATCGGAGATCAAATGTTGATGGATCTGTTTGTTTTTGGTGGGGTGTCAGGCAATGGAGGTGTTGATTAAATTCCCGGTTGTGGTGGTTGCTAGTGAAAATAGGCGTTTATGGTTGCACCATTAGGTGTTGGCGTTGGTTGTTAGGGGGGTTTGATACGTCTTGAGAGAGAGATGTATTGGCCCTGCATAGAGAGGTGGTGGAGTTAGGTTGTGTTGTCTTCCTTCTTAGTTGAGAGAGAAAGAGACAGAGGTGTGTGGGATCAACATTTTGAGGGCAAAAGAGACGATGAGAATTTAGGGGTTGAATACTAGATTTGGTGTTGGGAATAGAAGGTTGTAGTGTGGGAGATAAGTTTTTAGGGGAAGAGAAAGACACACAAAGAAAGAATCGGTCGTTGGGGGTTTTGATTTGGCGTGAGAGAGTGTGTGTGTGTAGGGGGGTCAGCTTTCAAGGGAAGAAAGGATGGGTCTTGGGTCTTGGATCTTGGATCTTGGTTCTTGATGAGAAGTTAATGTGAGGGTAAAATGGTCTTTTTATTTGTGTCGTTAACGGTGTTTATTTTGTGGGGTCTCAGTGTAACTTTGAAAATGTGAGGGGTATCTGTGCAACAAAATCAAATGTCAGGAGGTGTCAATGTAATTTACCCTAACAATAATCATGGTTGAGCAAAAAAAGTAAAAACAAAAAATAAACATTAAATTACTATCAAATTCGAATGAGTTTGAGAGATAGAAGGCATGAAATAAGGCACACGCTGAGATACATTATTTTTTTTGGAATTTATATTGTCAATGTTAACGGATTGAAACAAATTTATGGTATAAATACGAAACCGGTTCGTTTATTTTATAGGTCTGCCGAGTTAACCTGCTAACCTCCTTAACCCATTAACTACCTAAATTCGTTAAGACTATATCCAAATTCATTAAATTTGTGTTGGTTCGTGTTGATTTTATGAGTCATTTCTAAGATTGCCAAACCTATGTGTTTGAAACCTTTATTGTATTTTTTTTTGATGTTTTCGCTAAAATTTTCTTTTGTAGGGTTTAAATGTGTTTTGGTTTCTTCCTTAAATTCAAGGCAGTCTGTTTGGTGTAATATCCATGGTCAGCTTTAATACTAAGAAATTCGTTGAAATACGCATAAATTAGTCTGAACATCCTTGACTATTAAAAAAAAAAAACCTTTGGTTTGAAATACAAGCTCCCCCTCCCCTTTTGGAGAAGAGAATATGCTATAATCTATATCTATCTATCTAACTATACTATTAATAAAAATATCTTACAATAAAAAAAATTTAATTTATTATTTTACCCTAAAAAAATTATAAAGGCTAACAGCTTAACATGTCTATTTGTATTTAAATATTTAAATTGTCATTATATTCTTTCATATTTAAATAACAAATTAATATCTAATATATCAATCAAATATCTCTATTTTTGCAAAACTTTTGAATGGTCATGTTATTCTTTAACATGATATATAAAAACAATATATTTTTTCTTCTAAAACACCAATAAAACACCAATATTAATACACGTTGAATAATGATGCACAAATTGACTTACACATCACTAGTCAAGTAAGCAGTATAAAATACAGTAAAATAAGTAGAGAGAGAAAAGACAAGGTTTATAGTGATTCGGTCAACAAGACCTACGTCCACTTTCAATGACTAAATTCCTCGAAAATTTTATTAACTCTGATGTATTAGGAGAACATAGATTTATAAGAGAGAATAGATGACCTTGATTTTTCCCCCAAGTGTTTAGAGAGCTTATAATTTATAGTCATTTGCATAGTACTTGCATAGCTAGTCTGACGGTCATAATGGATTCTGGGCAATTTAATAGTATTAAATAGTTTGACGACCTCTACTCTTTTTGGCAACCTCTCCTTTCCTCAGCTGGCAAGGAAGTTATGATGCTCTCCAAAGGATGAGGGAAGACTGACTCTCTCCAAGCCGCGAGGTTGAGGCTCCTGGATGCTCCCTTACTCTAAGGTGACTAGGAGGAGGATCTTGGATGACTCTTGCATGTTCCCTGCTCATGTAGTAGCTCCTTGAGCTCCTGATGAGCTTGACTGGGTCAATAGTTGGAATGGATTTGTTGGACCTTTGGGAGTTAGGCTGCAAACTTGGACCGGACCTTATAACATGAATTAGGCTATTGGGCTTGGCTCATCATTGACAACTCTATTGGTTCAATCATCTTCAATACTTAAAAAAGACTATATTTATCTTATCTCTTTATTTACAATCAAAATAATTTAGTAAAAAATTATTGATGTGTAAAGTAAAAAAAAGGACAAAAAATATCGAGAAAAAATATATATAAACTTTACTATTTGGTAGTTTGAATGAAAAAAATCACACAAAAATAAGTTTATTGGATGTTTATAGTTATGAAGAAAATACAAATAATTTAAGTATGATGAATATGATATAATATCTAATGTAACTACAAAATTAGATTTTTGTATTTATTTTACCAAATATGTCAACAAAAATTTTCAAGTGCAATGCAAGTTTGAAAAATGGAAAGGATGATTACTATAATATACTGAATATATGTTACTCGGAGATTTCTTCTTGCAAAGTTACACGGCGATTAAATTGGACCTAACCCAAAGGGAAGGGGCCGGGCCGTCTGTGCTTAAAAAGGCAGCCCAGATGAGACAACTACACTGATTTTTTTTTTTTGTTAACGCGAAACTTTAAGACAAAGTCACATTAGATTCATCCCTACAAGAGTAAACTTTGAACATCTATAATTACCTATAAATCATAGATATCAGTTAAGCTTGGAAGACACCAGCGAAAATCGAACTTTTAATGTCCGAATTTACTATTTGTCCAAGTTCAATTACACACTTCTAGGCCACTCGTACAGTTTCACGACCGTATTGTTTTACTTAACTGAATATCGTCTCTTTCTATCCTGCTCTACGAGTTGAATTTGTCTAAATTTAATTTGAAATCATTAAACTATATTATTCATATTTTTTTTTGAATTTTGATTGAATTTTAATTATATAATTAGGGTAAAAATTTTGGATTGAAATAAATATTGATAATCTTTTCTCAAGTACTATATATTTATAATTGGACTCTAATTGAATTTGTATTGACCCGTTCAAATTGTACATCTACACAAGATCGCTACTTCTCTTCTGTATGCGTTGCATGCTCATTAACGAAGCAAATAATATGTATTATAAAAAGATTTTAAATTAAAAAAGTAAGACTATATGTTATATCCGTGTGAAAAAAAATAAATAAAAATAACAGTATAACTAAAAAGGGAGAAAACGGTACATCCTTAGAAATTTCGGTATTATACCGAAAATTCCAAATTACAACTTCAGTGGTATATTTACTAAATTTATGGATGATTTACAACGGACAAGACATTGAAATGACAAGACAAAACATACAGAAAAGCTGTCATTAAGTCAATTGAGGGAAAAATTACAATATTAGTGGAAAGTTTACGATTATAGTGAACAAAATTATAATATTAGTGAAAATTTTACAACAGTAGTGAATAAAATTACAAAATTTGTGAGAATATTTATCAAATTTGTGAGAATATTTACAACTTTAGTGGTATATTTACAGAATTTGTGAGAATATTTATAATTTCAGTGGTATGTTTACCAAATTTGTGAAAATTTTTACAACTTCAATGGATTTATTACTAGTCCATAATCGATCAAATATGTTTTTGATCGATCAAATCTCTGCAATACTTTTACTTTATGGGAAGATTTGATCAATCATGAGGAAATTTAATCGATCGTGGGGAAATTTAAAAAATTCTCTTGAAATATTTACAACTAATCAAAGCAGATATATAACTTTAGTGGATCAATTATCACTTTTATACGAATATTTACAACTTCATGGAAAGATTTGATCGATTGTGGGCAAAATTTACAACAGTAGTGAGCAAAATTAGAACATCAATAGACAATTTACTAAAATAATGGGCATAATTACTACAATAGTGGGCAATATTTACAACAATAGTGGGAGATTTGATTGATCAAAACCGTATTTGATCGATTAAATTGTTGCACAAATGTGGTAAACAATCCACTAAAATTATAAATATTCTCATAAATATCATAAATAATTCATTGAAGTTGTAAATATTGTCATAAAAGTAGTAAATGATCCAACATTACTAGTTCATGATCGATCAAATATGGTTTTGATCGATCATGGACTAGTACCATATAGAAAATGAGAACAAAATTACAACATTAGAAAGAGATTTGATTGATCACGGAGAGATTTGATTTTATTATATCAACAAATTCCTATTTTAATGGATGATAATTGAAATTTTGAATGCACATTTTTTTCTTCCTATTCAACATCTGATTTTCTATTTAAGCCATTTCTGATTTTTTTCATCAGTCTACAATCTCACCATTTATTATCACTGTGTTTTTCATCGTTCCATTCAGAAAATCTTATTTAGATATTGTTATGAGTATTATTTCACAAATGTCTTAATGGATTTGTGATTTTACAGTCGAATAACATCAGGTTTGGATATATATGTTCCATGTTAATGTAACAACCTGTTGATTTCAAATGCATAAAATTTATCGTCAACAACTAATTTTTTTTTTTTTGATTTTAATCAGCGGTGGTACTTTGCGTTACTGTCCAGTGTGTTGTTACACTGTGACACAATGTTTGCTGCTACAGTGCGACAATCAGTGTTGGGTACAACCAACTCATTATTTTTTCGTTATATTGCGATGTTGTAACATTGTGTCAAGCATATCATTTAGTTTGTGAAGCAATCAGCAGTGTGACAAATAAAATAGTGTCCGGTGTGTTACTACATTGCGTTGTTACATTGTGCTCTTAAGGTTATACATCTGTCGTCGTAGAATATGAACAGATTTTCTTCAAAACCCTCATTTTTTTAGATGATGAAATCGGTGGAGAGGATTTTCTAAAGTTTGAATCTTTTTCTAAATGTCTATTTTGATTTGGGGGAGAAGGTGAATGCTCTCTTCGAAGATTAAATTTTGAAATAAAGATCATATCTTGATTCTCATAAAATATTTTTGCTAATGGCAGAGCATCCTCATCACAAAAGAGTGTATGCAAGATTATAACAGTTTTTTCACTATTAGATAAACATTTTTTAGAAGAGATTTTTTCACAAACAAGTGTTTTATGATGTACCGACCATCAAAAAACCTAAGGGTTTTTGGGTGTGAGTACAATTTTTTAAACTTATTTTAACAAAAGTATATGGATAAGTTATTTATTCTATTAAGTATAATTTTTTATAAAAAATTTTGTGTTTAGGTACAAAATTCAAATGAATTAAATTTTTTTTTACCTAAACACCTTCCCTTAAATTATGCAGTCATCACTGACATTATTTGAGGAAACAAATATGTAAAGATTAACAATAGTAATGAGAGGTTAAATAGGGACATTAATGATCAAAACTCTTCTTCTTTAACAACAGGATTACATGGCAATGAAATTTGATTAGAATGTCACAAACTATATGTGAAAAAACACTAAATTTTCCCAAAAAAAAACATTCTTTGTTTTTTTTAATGGGTTTAACTATTTTTTAATGTGTGTAACTATTTTTTAATTTGTGGAACTATTTTTTAATAGATGTAACTATTTTTTTAATGAGTGTAATTATTTTTTAATGAGTGTAACTATTTTTTAATGGGTGTAATAATCACAGTCTCATCAATTGTTATGACATGATGGTGTAACGATGTCCCGATACTAAATGATGTAACTATTTAATTTATGTAAACAACTGAATGAAAATTTGAGTTAGTGTCATAATTTTGTGTAACTGTTTGGTATATTATGAAACAATTATAACTGATTGATGTAACTGATTAGTGTAATTGTGTTATTGTAATATAAATATAAATACAGAGAGAGAGAAAGAGAAACTGTTAGAGCAAATATGCCCCTATTTTATCTCTCATTGCTTGATTGTAGTCAAAACATATGGAAGAAATACAAATTATTTCAACCCATCAACTATTTATTGAATGACAATATTGTCATTTTTAAAAAATATGCACTTTAACCCAAATAAGATTTTGTGTTGACCACAAGTTGGCCCATCCCATAGACATGCCCATGAGGTAGATTGGTATGGATAGCAAATTTTGAGAATTACTTTCTCGAGTTTCCAAATATGAATGTCATGATAAATTTGTAATTTATATTATTTTTTTATTATAAAGTATTTAAATTTGCATCAACTGCTCACTTGAACTCTGAAATTTACATGATTGTTTGATAAAACATTATATACATCTAAAACTTGGGTGATAACATGAGTCTAAAGAGTATGATGGAGAAAACATGAGTCTAAAGAGTATGATGGAGAAAAGAATTTTACTTTTATATTTTGCCTATTTGGCAACTTGTTCCTAAGGAATTCCACTGTTATTCCTTAGGAACAAGTTTTGGGGACGGGGTGGCGACAAAGTAGGGCCTATCTCAGTCATAGCTACCTGTTGCATACCTTTGGTCCTCATCCGTAAATCTTCCTTGTGAGACTTTGAGTGCAAAGATGGAACAAATGTAGGGCTTGCCGCTGGATGATACTACTCAAAGAGACCGCCCGACCGCTAGTGGCAAAGGCCACAAGCGTTGCAGAGAGTTTTTCTGCCCATTGTTCGTCGAGTCTCTGTCACATCAGAATGTGTACATTTTTTTGTTGCAGGCTGTAGCACCAAATCTTCCTTTGTATCCCTGGCAGTTAATACACGGTGGCATTGTCAGATTTTTTTGGATTGCTGAACAGACTTTTGCTTCGGACCGGGCTCCTCTGCTGTTCGGGAAAACGGCACCGTTTGGTGCCTTTTTAAAAAATAAATATTTGTTGTTCTTCAATTACTCACTTGTTATTCCTCAATTACTCATGTAGTATTATTTTTTTAAAAAAAATTTGTACGTATTAAAATTAGAGCCGATTAAATTTGATTTGAACTAATTAAAATTTATTTTTTATATATAAAAATTTAAGTCAATTAAAAATTATATTTTTTACGTATTAAAATTTAAGCAGACTAAAATTCTTTTTTTTTTCTATATATTAAAATTTGATTTGTTTAAAATTTGATTCGAACTAATTAAATTTTAAGTTGATTAAAAATTAAACACTTGCTGCTCTTCAATTACTCATGTAGTATAATTTTTTTAAAAAAATTTTGTACGTAT
>CM042195.1:12748874-12760001 GCA_023539305.1 Ilex asprella | reverse complement strand
TTAAAATTATGTATGGTTTTCATGTCTAAGGATTAAAATTATGTATGGTGTGTTTGATCATTTGCTCGTTATATCACCCTGCTGAGTCTAACCTTTCTTTTTGTTTTTGATCAGGAATATTTGGTTTTCAAACTGAGTGGCAGAAGTATTGCAATCACTAACAAAAATTGGCTTTAAGCTCTTGGGATGGGAAACAAAACCAGTTCTCTGGAATAGACTGTTCAGCTTTTGTTCCAGCAACCCATTAAGCTGCCTTGCTACAGCCTCTAGGGAACTATTTAAGCTGGATCCTATTCGTTGCTGCACATTTACTTGTATCGGCTATGACATTACCGCAATTTGGGTCAAATTACGGCTTAAAAAGATCAATTATCACTCACTCAATAGGCAGAAAAAAGTTGGAATCAATGCTAACGTTCATGAGTTGATACTATTGGAGGCCTAAGGTGACCAATATGAATGAAGTCTTTTGTTTTTAAAAAATTATTTTAAAATTTTTATGTGAATTTTATTTTTTTAGATGAAAATTTGTTATTACGTTTATGTATTAAGTTTTGCTAACATATCTTTTTTGATTGATACAGAATGAATAATTGGCTTAATATTTCTTAGACATTATCAAACTTACGAAGGATTTTATTAATTTTAATTTTAAAAAACTTCTATTTATAGAACATTTTTTTGTAGAATGTTAATAATTATATTTTGTAGAAAGAATGCATTGGAAAAGAATTAAATATTTTTATATAATTAAGTATCTCAAGTAAGATTTTTTTTTTTTTGTAAAATGTTTGTTAAGAAATTTTAATCTCAAAATCAACCTAGACCATCAATAGCAAGAAAACTTTCATATTTAGTCTATACTCGAGATTAAGACAATATTTTTTAAATTGTTACCGTTCAATGAGTTTAAGTTTTCGAATTAAATAGAAAATCAATAAATTCTTAAACTCAAATATTTATCTAGTAGATAAATAGTTGGCCCAAAATAATTTAATGTTTCTGTGTTGGTTTAGGCCTTTGCGGGGCTTTTTTTAGGGCTTATTTCTATGAATTGAAAATTTTGGCCTATATTAGAAGATTCGCCTAAAGCTTATGCTTCGATTGTTACACTGTTGAGTCACCCCTGATCTTATCTGATTGAGTCATGATCACTCTCGATTGAGTTGTAACTTTCGGTACAATATTAAAAAGTAAACTTTCGAAATGGTATCTAAACTAACACTTGCTACCATAATCTTTAGCTTAGCTTTTTGATCAGTAGGGCTGTAGGGGGGTCTAGCAAAGCACATCAGAGCAAGATAAGTCCAGTACTGTACCTGGTAGAAACCAATGGAGTTAAATCCCAGGCTCAAGTTGAGAAATCCGATGGAAACACCATTTAGAATGCCAAAGAGCATCACAGTCTTCATGTCAATTGGTTTGTTCTCAAAGAAGTTTAGACGTTGTGCCACATGAAGTGTGCAATACGTTACCATCAGATGCCAACTAGTCAGTGTTGTAGCTGGAGAAAACATCATTGAACATGAAATTTATTCTAAGGATTTAAAAGAATCGTCTCGATCAGACATTTTTTTAGAATATAACTATAATGTAAATTCGAGATGTGCATTACCTCCCGTTCAAATAACGTGCATTAAGGACGGGGTAAAAATCAAACTTAATTAGTCATATTCTCATCAAGAATAAGTGAGGATCGAGAAAAACTTACCGAATGGGAAGCCAAGATTGCTCATCAAGGCTTTGTTGCAGATGACAATGGACACTGATGATGCCACGGAAAGAAACAATGCACCCAGGACGCCCAACTGGAAGCCCGATATCTCTCCCATTTTTTATGATATTCTATTAAAAAAAATCCCATAAACAAACAAAAATTTGATAATTAGATAATGTTGGCACATATTAGGTGGCCAAAAGTACACAAATAAAGAAATTTAAAGAAAGAAAGTTTATTGGAGCATGAGGTGATCGTAATACAGTATATAAAACTCGTGATTCAGGCAATTCAATCTTTCGTGTATAAGGCAGAAATCCCCAAAAAATGATTTTTTTTAAATAGGTAATGAAAAGATTGACCTACTACGCGTATCTTAGTGATTGTTACTTTTGGTGATCTTTCTTTTTGGTTGATTTCTCTTGATGTTCTATTGATAGAAGCATCCAGCAGAGCCACGCCGAGCACTCTATAGGATAATTTAAAGAAGGTGGAAGTTTTTAAGCAACTTCACTCGGTCTCAAGGAAATTATGTACGTAAATTGTAGTATATTTACAGCTGAATAATTACAAAAATATTGAAATTACCTTCAACTAACGACTCTAGCTTAGAGTCTTAGGTGCCCTGAAGAATCAAAAACACCGACTATGATCTTCCCTGACGCTAGAGAGAGAGAGAGAGAGAGAGAGAGAGCTTCAAGATGTAGTAATGAGTTTTCAAGCAATGGCTCCTAAAACTCCAAAAAGTTGACTTTGCTGGGCAAAGTACGACGATGGAGGCTACCGAGCGGCTGAGACTGGCCGAGAACGGTTTGAGGGAGGTTTGAGGGACCACCGAGCGGCTGAGACTGGCCGATAATGGTTTGAGGGAGGTTGGAGGGAGAGGGAAGGTTGAGAGAGAGAGAGTGGCTTGTCTGAGAATGTAGGAATTTGAACGCTTTTATTCATGACTCGAATGTGGTTGTTAGTCGTGACGTCGTTAGTTTTGGCTGTCATTGGTTATGTCTTGCAGTTGAACACTCTCAGTCCAACAAGGAAGTTAACGGCCAACATAAGCAATGGGTGATCTTAATTTGTCTTTCTTCCAAATAAAAATATTTAAAGTTATTATTTAACTCACAAAATCCCCCTTTTTTAGATTAACAATACCCGTCAACCAAATAGAAAATCAATACAACATTATGAGATTTGAGTATCATTACAACGAGTTCGAATCATGACCAAGTTGATAATAATTCAAGTTCTAGTCATCAGTTCCGTTCTAACAAGTTCAATTTTAGTATGAATTGAACAAACTCTAATGCAATTTAATTTAAAAACAACATAACCCGGAATGGTGATGTCATAAGATGGGGGAAAATTACATGGTGGATGCATGGTCTAATTATATATAGCATAATAATATTAGCGTCTATGTTTCTTTGTGCAATTTGGCATGACCTTGGGTGTTTTAGTCCAATGGTTTCATCTGAATTATCTATCATTTTGTCAACTGGTCACTTAATATATATATATATATATACACACACATTAGAGTAGTCTTATCACACAAGCAAGGAAGGTGAGATGAATATTTCTCTTTCACTGCAAGGTCAAGCAAATTGTTATAGCGACCCACAAACCCAATTTTGTATGTGTTTGGTGAGAAAAAAAACTTGAATCTCACTCCAAAGACAAGACCATGCCTCTTCTAAACTCACAAGAGGGTTGATAATCTATAATGAAGTTGGTTCAAGTGTTAAACCAGAATACTAATTATTTGGGGCAGTTAGCAAAGTTTATACTCATGATCGTCTGCTCAAGTAAATTTCACTTGCCCCACCTATTGTTAAATCAGATTACAATTTATCCCATCAGCTTTGTAAAGTAGCCACAAAACTTTTATGTGGTTTGTGGACCAAAGTTTTTTTTTTTTTCCAGCCCTAGAATGTCTAAGTTTGCCATAACTATTCCATTGAGCTCAGATACTGGCCACCGTAGCCTGAGCAAGTTTAGAACATGTCTCCTGAAAAATAAGGATGGTTAGCCTTTAAAGAATATAAAAAGTATTAAACTTAAAACTTTCGAGTTAGACTAGAATGAAATTGACGCACATGTCACGGGAACTAACCAGGGGATCTACCAGGACCCTCTCCACAGAAGAGAGGTCTGTAAAACTCTTAATCTAATCCAGAGTTTAGAAGGATTAGGCAAAGCTTAGTTACATAATCCTTCTAAACTCTTAATGTTCTCACGCTCCGCACGTAAATTCGTGCTTTTATTTACAAATTTCGGTAATTCAATTAATATGCGCTCTTACTTATTTATATGTTTACTTATTATTACTCAAATTTTTATTTGAAAAATAATGACCTAGACCTAAAAATACATATTAAACTAACACTAATACTATTGAAACATAATTTAAGAACTTAATGTATTATGACCATTGAATTAATAATGTTAGAACGAGTGATATTTCAATGTTCGAACCCACCAACAATTTAATAACCACAATCATTAAGTCTGCAAATTATGTCTCAATAACATTGTTAAATTATTTTTGAAATTTTATTTTTTTATATTTTATTTATATTAAATTTTTATGGGTGAATTCATATCTATATGCATATAAGACGTTCTGAAGACACATTTGCCCTCAAATTTTTTTGAATGTTGACATTTTTACTATACAAAAAGTCTGAAAATTATCTTCCTCGAAGTCCTTCAAAGATTCGTGTCAGATTGCCCTAATCTTTTATTTTGTAGAAGCATCAGATCCAGGGAAAGTCAACTTTGCATGTTCCTAAATTACAGATAATTTGGAGACTTTAATAAATCATTCTTCTTTCCTATTAAATGTGAAGGAAAATATTATTTTCCAAAAAAATGGAAAAGTAAATAAAGAGATTATAGTCTAAAAATGAATAGCCCAGTACATCTGTACATCAGACTTCGCCTCTGCATGACTGCTGACAGTCTACAAATCCTTTTTATACTAGGTTTTCAATTTCCTGTCAATACAATATGCCATATATTTGAGTTGAATAATCACAAGGAATAATTCAAGTAATAACCAGAATGAATCGTAAATTCAAACGTCCTTAGCTCAAATTTTGACAATCAATTGAAGTCAGGACATGAGAAATTTATCTCTCAAAAGTACACGTAAGTTGAACCGAACACCCATGACCGTTGAACCAACATATATCTATATAATAAGATAGTTAGGTTTTTGAATTTATGGGGATATATTTTTCCCCTAAAATTTCATACACCTATCACACACTTTTCCCCCTACAATTCACAAGCCCAACACAAACACTCTACAACAAACAGCTACACACACTCCAACATACACTCATTATATACACACTCCAGTTTTGCACACTCTAATACACGCATACTGTCATAACTTGGTATACAATGACTTCAATCACGGGGTATCGCTGTGTTTGAGTTGATATATATATATATATATATATATATATATATATATATATATATATGTTTGAGTTGAATCAGTCTCTCCAAAACTGGAGAACATAGCCACAGAACTCTCCCAGACCACATGATAGGTACATCATAGGCACCTTATGCTCAATGAGATCGCATGAGATTATGATTCACCTCTTGTTTAATAACTAAACCAACTTCTGGGCAAATGTCACATATGAAACAGGAGTCAACTTTGAAACAAGCCACGATAACTATGAAGGGTAATCTTTACTGCTGAAAATGATAGGCATTGAAGGAAAAGGCAGGGGGAGAGTACACAATAAATGAATCTAAACTCAATATATTTATGCACAAAAAGGTAAAATTTTCTTCCATTATCTGGTGGTCAGTAACTACAGAATCTGTGGTTATCATCCCTACTGGTTAGGATAAAACATCTCATCAAATAATCAGGCTCTGAAACGCAGCAATCCAGGGTCGAAAGAATGGAAATGAAGAAGAAAAACATAGGGATGATACGCCTTATCTGTACAAGATGGGGCTGGGATCATCTCAAAATCAACCTCTTCCAATCTGCGCAAAATATGCCTTATCTGCATTTGTAAGGCGGTCTTGAAATTGAGCCCACTCACTTCTGCACCTCTCTCTTACCTGTAATCGGGGACGAAACATTCAAGCTAGTCAGTAAATGCTTATGCTTGCCTATCGAAGAGGAGTAACAAAAAATGTTATAATATATCAATTGCAAAGTAGCGAAGTTGGGAACCATTTCAAAACACAGAAGATCAAAGGTGGTAAATGCACATACCCCTTGCCATGGAGATTTACCATTTTCAGATTGACCCTGAGACATTAAAGACAAAGCCAGATGAATCTTACATGCATCACAACTCGGCAAAATAGAAACAGAAATTGGTAAAGAAAATGTTGCTTACACCCACTTTTATTTCGCTGCATAAAGCACTAGACAGAAAAATGCCAGGTATAATCATAATAATTCTCAAATTATGGGTGTCTCACCTGTCTGCCAAGAGAAGGGATTACTTGATGAATAACCCACTGCGAATCCACCACACCGATTTTCTCATGTGCAGGCTGCAGAGGTTAAAAAAAAAATGCAGTTACAAGATTTTCCTACACTGAAGGTTGACATGCTACTCTTAGATATATTGAACTTTCAATGTGAAAAGGGTATAGGCCGATTGAAGCATCCTGGACATAATTTTACTCTTAACATTATTTAGCATAAGGGAACTAGAGAAACCCAACAGTTGCTATAAACTACTACGGTTCCACGATATTTCTGAGAAAAAAATGTTGGAGCTCAAACATAGTTTCATATGTCATTGGGGAAAAAAAAATCGGAGCTCAATCATAGTTTCATATGTCATTGGGGCATAAACCTTAATCCATCTAAAAAGCACCAAAAAGTTTTGCAGATATGAGAGAATTAAGATGCATTTGAAATATGCAGGCTCAGAAGAGAGCAACTAAACATTAGGTGGCAAAAAGAGAAATACCAACCTCTACACATCTTCTGAGGGCAAAATCAAGACCCCATCCATGCACCAAATCATTCTACAAGTAAATTATTAAAACCAGTAAGGTCAGTATAGCTGAAAATAGACATATGAGAAGAAGTATCAGGCAAGTGGAGAGCACATAGAATGGGAAGACTCAACGCCTATACTGTAGACATTTATGAATATGATCCTAACATCAGAAATATACCTGAATCATATGCCACACACACCGCCAAGCTTCCCGCGAAAATACAGGGGCCATAATTTCTACAAATCTGCAGACAATAAGTTGCAAGTCAAGTTGAGCATTCTAATTTAATGAGAAGCCAAAATAAATCAAGATCCACACATAAGATAAAGTACCTAGATTGTTGATGAGATATTCTTCATGTTTGCAAGTATTTAATTAGAAAATTTGCTAGCTAGATTTTTCTATATCTAGCAGGACTTGTATGATATCAGTTTTAGCAATGGAAAACTGAAAAAGGTCGGTTTTTAGACATTGAAGTTTCTCAAAAATTTAAAAAACAGCCAATCAAGAATGCCAATAAACACATAATCATTTCTCAGAAAAAAAAATCATAAAAACCATATTTCTCATCTCTCAATATGATTCCAAAGTTGTGGCCTCCATCAAATGATCCACATCACCATACTCCCAAAAAGTTAAAAAAGAAAGAGAAAAAACCAAAGACATTAATGATTTTGGACTATTGTATGGAATGTAGAATGAACCTAAGAGATTTTATAATTCATAACTCTGTTTTTCTGCCTGTACTATAACCTATTCTTTTGCATGTTTTGTTAGATAAACTACCATAGCTCACTTGTTGACTAGAGTATTATACAGTTTTGGCTTTCAATTTTCTAGTTTTTTAATTAAAATAATGGTGCATAGACAATATGATTGTAATGTGGATTGGATTTGATATGAGGCAAGAATTTTGACTCCATTTGCTTATTTTGTTGAATTGAATACATGTCTAGCACATTTGTGTAATTTCTCAAAATACTTCCACAATAAACACGAACATGCTTTTAAGTGCATGTCAGACACGTGAGAAAGGCTAGATTTTCTCGTTAACTCAGACACATTTGGAGATATTGGGAACTCATTCCAAATAGGCTGTGGACACATTCAGGATATGCTGGAGATATGTTTTATCTCCCAAAGTGTAGATATGCTTAATTTATTTAAATAAATAAAAACAAAAAAAAAAAGATAACAAAAAGAAGATAACACATTAGATCCATGAGCTCCATAAAAAAAGAAAAAAATAGGAAGAGGTGGAAACGAGAGAAAAGAAAGGGCAGTCCAATGCACAAGACTACTGCTACAACGGGGTCTAGAGAGGATCTAGATGAGTATCCTTTCCTCTGCATATGGAGATACTAGCTCTGTAACTAGAAAGTGTAACGTTGAGGTCACAACAAAGCAAACTTACCCATGATGTCCAAGTCACAACAGAAAAATTCTATATCCCAGGACCAGAAACATCCAGCAAGAAATTGTTTCTGATTTTCCAGGACCATTCAAAGTCCTTATTCTTTTTCATTAAAGTTTTTCTTTGATTATGATTTCATGACTTTGTTGTGTTGTTCTTGCAATAATATTGTCCAGTTAAGTAATGTTGAAAACATTAATTGACAGACTGATTACATACTCGACTATGATTTGTGTTTTTTGACAAGTGATCTAATTTAACCAATGTTATGCTTCTATTGTGACATACACTCTGCACAGATATATTGACGTTGGCATACACACTGTCCTTATCCTGCTTTGGAGAAATTTTAGGCCGGTGCATCCATGTCATATCCTATCTGAGTCCCATGCCTGTACCCATACCGTACTTATTAGCATATTTCTTCACCACCATGCATGTGTCTCTGTATGTTTGAGATAGAGTATGCGAATGTGTCTGTGTGGAGAGAGAGAGAGAGAGAGAGACAGAAGAGGGGGGACATACGCAGCACAGGGAGGCAAATGTGGATCACTGCACCAGCCTGGTTTCTCATCTGTATCCCTGTTCACCAATCCAGACATAAAGTCGAAGTGTACCACCTATGAGATACTTTGGAAAAAATATATAGCGATAACCACAAACATATCTCATTGTATGTGTGTGTGTACATTACTAAATATATATATACAATATATACATATGTATCTGTGTATATATATACGGAGAGAGAGTAACAACAATAGACCTACTTGTGAACTTCTCTGTCCCCTCTCCTCTTTGTCATTTGCCAAGTCAGTCCATTATTGGGTTCCAGCCCTGGTTGAGAAATCTCCAGACCATGTTTCCGAACTAGTTGAATATACCTGGTACATTCACATATCCAAGATAGAGGGGGGGAAATAAAGAGAAAAGAATCAAAATGAAGCAGCAGCCATAAACAAAATTGAAGAAATAAGGGAAAAATTAATAACCCCTACTTCTCAGCGTTGAAGTGTTCAACTCCAAGATCTTCATCCCAAATGAAAATGTAATCATAAGCTGCTACAACATCAGGATGCAAAAACCTCTTTGCATACCACCTGGAAAGTAAACAAAGGACAAAAAAATTATGGATGTGAACACATAACACAAACTAACACAAATTGCCACACGACTAGAATACAGAAGTAGTCCTAATCTTGTAATGCCTTGTCTCTATATCCAGAAAAGGGTGCACAACATAAGCAGAAACGTTTCTTTCTTGCTCCTTTTTCTCCTTGTAAAAGAGCTTCATCATATCTCTGTTTTAGTAATTCATGCACCGAATACACTTTGGTAGTAGAAACTTGAAAAATAATAAAATCACGAATTGTCTTACCATTTTGTTTGTCTCCTTACGCTGACATGAACTGCACGCTTTGACCACTCAAATTGATCCCATTCACTTGTCCGATTATCGTAATGAAAAAGCAAAATTTGAAAATCCTCCGAGAACTACAGAAAATATAACATTCCAAACCTTAGTATCCATGCAGCGCCACATCATTTAAGAAACTTAGGAAATGGTCCAATTATATTACCTTTTTAACTGCTGCATCAATATTATTCTTCTGATCCAAACCAACAGTGAATGTTACCAAGTACTTCGGCTTCTTTTTCAGATCCTGAAAGTTCCACACATTCCTAATAAAATAGGAGAGACTTCGTAGAGCTAAACAATATGCTAAATCAATGGAAATTTCATGGGAGATAGAATCAAAAGGGATCTACCCAACCCAACCAAAAAAAAAGCCCCAAAAAAATTGCATAAACACACATCCTTCAATTTCCACCCATCTAAGCATGAACACATAAGAAGAAACAAAACCTCATAGATTCAGACTTTTGTAATGTGCATCAAATAAAACTCAAAAACTTACGCAGCTAATAAAATTTACAAACACTTAGAGCATCTCCAATAGGCTTTCTATTCTTAAGACTCTATTTTAGAGATCCAACCCATGGTTCAAGGTATCGGCCGAGTCCGATACGACTCGGCCGAGCCGTATCTGACTCGGCCCCTTTCGATACGATAACGGTACACGTTACGCAAAAATCACGAGTCTCACCTGAATTGGTCGTGACTCGGTTACAACTCGGTTGAATTGGCTTGACTTGGAGTAATATCGGCGTAACTCGAACGAGTCATACCAGATTCAGACATATATGATAAAATTCTTCCAAAATTGAAAGACAATTCAAAAAAAAAAACCAAAATAGAGAAGAAAGAAGGATAAAAAACCAAGCTAAAAATGAGACTCAGATTTGAAGAAGGCATACCTTAAAATTGGTTTTGGGGACTCAGATTTGCAGAAGAAAGGCATAACTTTTTTTCTTTTAATTTTTTCATTCGCACAACAATCAACAGGCTTTCTTCTTCTTCTTCTTCTTCTTTGCAGCAAAGACCCAGCATCACGATCGTAGATCAATTGCAGAAACACTAGGTTGCTCGACCAACATCATCGATCACAGTCGAAGTCTCAAACAGCCCCTGACCAGCATCATCGATCGAAGTCGAAGTCGAAGTCTCGAGACTTGACCAGCATCACCGATCGCAGATCAATTTGGTCTCTCACCTCTCGTCTGAGATTGAGAGTCTCGCCTCTCTCTCTCTCTCTCTCTCTCTCTCTCTCTTAACTAGTGACCCAGTCTATTAAAGACTATTTGGCTGTGGTTAATTTATTAACTTAAATATAGTTAGTTTAATTTACTTAGTGTGAGTAATTTATTAAAATGTGGTTAATTTATTACTTAGAGTGGTTAATTGATTAACATAGTGTAGTTAATTTATTGTATTTGTGGCTAATTGATTTTTGGGTTCACTTTTTCCCTGAGTTTACTTAGATTAAATTTACTATTTAATAAATCATTAAAATATTTAATGTAATAATTAGATATTTAGATTAATTATTTTTTAAATAAATATTTGAAGTATTCTATTTTAAATCAAATGCTAAATTATTAA
>CM042195.1:12740683-12743874 GCA_023539305.1 Ilex asprella | reverse complement strand
TAATTTACTTAGTGTGAGTAATTTATTAAAATGTGGTTAATTTATTATTTAGAGTGGTTAATTGATTAACATAGTGTAGTTAATTTATTTTATTTGTGGCTAATTGATTTTTGAGTTCACTTTTTGCCTGAGTTTACTTAGATTAAATTTACTATTTAATAAATCATTAAAATATTTAATGTAATAATTAGATATTTAGATTAATTATTTTTTAAATAAATATTTGAAGTATTCTATTTTAAATCAAATGCTAAATTATTAATCTTATGGTGAAAATTATCCCAATTTGTATTATCCTAGAGACAATAATAATGATCATATTTCTTAAGTGTTTACCTTAAACATTCATAATGATAATTATTTTTGGTATCGTCCTTATGTTTCATTTTAATTATTTTTAATGTGTTTTTGGATATATTGTAGACATATGATGCATGAATGACGATATTTATATTTTTAGAATTTTTCATAAGTTTTAAAAAAAATATTGGAGCTTCTATCTAGCATTTTGAGTGTATCGGCCGATACCGCACCGCGACGCCGCGACCGATGTGAATCAATACCCTCCGAGTCGATGGCCGATACCGTCACTTTGAACCATGATCCAACCCCTAAAAATCCATCTCCAATTGGCTCTCTATTTAGACTAGCTAAAATAGAGAGTCCAATTTGACTCTCTACATTTGGATAACCAAATTCACTCTCTACTCTATCCTTAATAAATGAAAAGATGACACATATACCTGTTCCATTAAATGTATTGACTATAGAGGCTCCTTTCTACTTGAATAGAGGGCCCTATTAACTTTTCATAAAAAATTCTCTCTATTTTAAAAAAGATGGTGTCCAAAATAGAGAGTAGTATTGGAGATCCTCTTAGACTGAATGCCAACACTGACAAGTAGTTTGTCATTGCAGAGAATCTGAGATAACTGATAAGTTCGTAAGTACAAACACCACTGCCACAACAATTTTCTTAATGAACATTTTGAAATTATACCTCACTTGGTTCCCCCCATAATCTTCGTAAATAAAAATCAGTTTCTGAGACTAAAATTCCTGGTGGTAATGACTCTGCACCCCGAGGATTTGTTGGAACATAAATCTGGAAGCCAAACAACCAATAAGCAAATCATCAGTCCAAATCAAAATAGATGGCATTCAGGTGGTGCCCAATGGAGCAGAAACTGACGTCACTTTATAGAAAATTAAGTACCACATAGCCCAAGGTATTCCTGAAAAACTAAATCACAAGTAATATTGTAGTCACTATTAAATTTCTCTAGTTTGCATGGGCATAAATTTCGGTATGGTTTGTAAAACAGTTTGGAGTATGCAGAAGTGACAACGTAATATTTACTAACAAAACTCATGGCAAAACTACAACACTATGAAAACGGAATCCTTCCCACATGCTCAGTGGTTGTAAAATGAATATTTGAGCTCCTATTATAGACAGAGCTGAAAAGGAAGTCCATCTATTCTTTGCCCGGGAAAGAGTCCAATGGCTAAATATGTATAAATCCAAAAATCCCGAAAAAGTATGTGTCAATCATGATAGTTGGAGATGTTATCACATCCCAAGAATTTGCTATACTAGAAAATAATAATCAAATACAGCTTTCATCTCCAATAAGGACCAAAAGAAGTTTAAAGACTGATGGAAATGGTCTTATATTTCAGAAGGCTGAATAATTTTAACAAAGTACAAGGAGCAAGGAAAATTATCGAGACAATAACATTCCCCAATGCTAATGCCTTAAACCTAGCACATATGATGGCTTCAACATTAAAATAAAACATGGAAACACAACTGGAAAAAGCAATGCAATCAGTGTTCCGGGAGGAAAAAGCGTTGACAATGTATTGTAGCACTAAGAATGAAATGCAGAATGTGGAAGGAAAAAACTGTAATTTTTTTGATTGAAATTAGAAATGCATTCCTATGTAAAATTAGAAACTATAACGTTTTATGTGATTGTACCATATACATTGGAGAAACAAATAATTCCCATTTTATAAGAACTTCACTCCCATTAATAGTTGACAATTGGGATCCAGTTAGGTCCAAACATTCATTGTTTTTCCAACAAAATAACAATTCTCTTCGCTTGACAAATGACCTCATCTCATCTCAGCAGACAAATCAGAAAAAATGGTCCTCAAAGTGGCCCATGAACACAAAGTCCCACGAGAAGCAATATAAGCAAAGCGGAAGAACTAAATTGCCAGAGAAAAGTACCTTCGGTGTGGTAGGGGTGCTACCCGAACCAACATTTTCAGGAAAGCTACGTCCAATATTTTTATGATGATCCTCGTAGAAGGCTGAGTCAAAAGATGACATAAGGCTTGAAGATAAGTTAATCTGCGAGATATCACAAAGAATCAAGAAAGGATAGTTGTTTAATGTAACACAAGTTTATCCAAAATCATGCCAACATACCTTAGTAAGAGAAACCGTTGGAAATGAAACACCAACAAAATATCCAAACACCATCCCCATGACAGTTGCTATAATAAGTCTGGCACCACCATTTGATCTTTTGAAAACACCACTGCAATAGAAGAAAACTAACTAAGGTGGTTGTGTAGATTGGAACTTACTTTTCAGCAGCACGAGCAAACTAATAATAGTTAACAGGCAACTGTACAAGTTAATGTTTTTGTAGAGTTATACCTTCGGCCCATCGTGGTATTAATTGCTCAACTCAAAAGGTCATGCACTAGGCACAAACCAATTCCATGACCCACTTTTGAAGCAAATATGGGATTCTCCAGTTTGAAGAAAGCAAAAGTTTTGTTCCCGAATGTATAATTCCTGTCCATCACAGTCATAAGGCGATATTGTCATGCACTAACAATGCTTTATCAAGGTTTGATACATCATTTTCTCACAATTACATGGAAAATATGAAACTGTTGAAGTTGCTAAGATTTCCTAGTTTGTAGGGTTGTTTCAGTTGTTGTTAATAAGACCCATTCTTTAGGGATAAGCTATTTGATTTGATTCTGATTTAATCTGTACCACACTGTTAGTGGGCTGCATATTTTCAGCATTCTGTTTTCTTTGTAAGGCTATTTAATGCCATGTTTGTTCTTTGATTGAATAAGATATTCTCCCAGCATTTGAGTATTCAAGCAAAGGTTTCCAACATCTAGTATCGGAGCTCCATCACGGGGCCTAAGTGAAG
>CM042195.1:12730683-12735683 GCA_023539305.1 Ilex asprella | reverse complement strand
AGCAAAGAGAGAGAGAAAGAGAGACAGAAACCTCCACCTGCGAGATCGGTCTGAATGTAGATATTTATTTTTCTTTTTTAATTTGCCATAATCCCAAACCCCCCAGTAAATAATTTTTTTCCTGGGATAATTTACAATTTATGCCCTTCAAGTTTGCATAATGTTTTAATTTGGTCCTTGAAGTTCTAATCGAAACAATTAAGACTTTAAAGTTTTAATTGAGTTTCGATTTAATCCTCCATTCCAAATCTATTGGGGCATGTTTGTTTCAAGGATTATATAAGCCTTGTATTTGAAATGTAAGGGTGCAACTCAGGCGGGTTGGACGGGTTGGACAGTCAACTCTAGTTCAACCCTAGATATAAACCCTAACCATACCTCGGGGTGAATTCGGGTTCACTACAAGAAAGACAAAGAAAGGAAAAAATAATTACAAATTCATAAAATAATCCATATATTTCATTCATATCAGTGCGCTATTATTGATTATCTGCTTTTCACACCAAAAAACTAGTTATCTCAAAGCACAATCCCAGAAAACAGAGAAATTAGACCCATAAAAACATCACACTATCACCACTAAACACGCATAACATAGTAGCAAACAACAAGGCACAGATGACGATGGAGTAAAAATGAAAAAAAAATGCTAATGTTTTATATATATATATATATATATAATTTTTTTTAATTTGTCGGAATCAGGTTAAATTCGGGTTCCCGATGCCTCAACTAGAGCCGGACCCAAATTGAATTCGGTTTGAGTTTTTTGACCCAAACCCAACCTAAATATTAAAAACCCTAGTCCAAGTCCTAATTTTTTCGGGTTGGACTCGGGTTGAAATTGGGTTGCCTAGCCCAAGTTGCACCCCTATGGAAATGTATTTCTTACATTTCCAATATCAATGGATATTAGTACTGGTAGTAAAAATTATGTCAATCCCCTCTCATGTTTGTTTATTCAATAGGTACTGTGATAAGTCCCACAAATAACCATCTATTCTATCACATCTTATATAACAAATATACAATTTTACCCTTAACATCATTCATTTCATTCAAAATAAATTTTTAAAAATAAATTAAAAATAAATCGGTAACACTGTACGCTTAAATATAATATAAAAATAAAATTCAAAATAATTTAAAAAAAAAATAAAAAAATCGACATCGTATGCTTAAACATAATATAAAAAAAAAATTCAAAATTATTTTTTTATATGTGAACTCTTCACATAGGAGGACATTTGTGTTATTTTATTCTCTTATACCATCTTTTCATTTGTACTGAGAAGATAATACTACCTAGTAAGTGGTATTCATTAATATCATGCAAAAGTCATTAAGGACACTGTTTAAACCGGGTCGGTATTACGACCCAAAAAATAGTACTGACCGTATAATGCAAAATAAATATGGTATAAGGTGGGTCACATGTACTATTTCCCTAATCCCACATCTTTATACCACCCTTATCTCCAAAACAAACTAGCCCTTGGAGTCATATGACCAACATTTGACTTATTTCGAGCGCTATGGTTGTATTTCCAAATAACAAAATCTCAATTAGTGGTTATTAACTCTTGTTCATAGTCTTAGTTGCTCTTAGGTCTCTTTTTGATGTGTAATATATTTTAAATTAAATTAATCAATTTTGTTAATAATCTATTTCAATTATAGAGCCAATTACACTGCTTTATCTTTTCGGCCGATATATAGAATCGTCAGAAGGAGCAAAGTACTGGAGTGAAATGGATTGTGATTATTGGAATGTGCGTTTAGTGTTTAGTTGGCCTCCAATTTTTTAATTGTGTCCATTTTATCACTAAGGTTCCTGATTTGTATGTATGTTATCCAATTTCAGACGTCAGTGAAAAAATTGTTAACGCATCTAATCATGCGTCAATCATGTGGGACCAAATAGACATAAATTAGATCACACGTGATTAGCGAGTAATCAGAATCATCACGATTTTTCGTCGGACGTTTGAGGACCAAATAAACACAAATATAAGATTGAGGGTCAAATAAATAATAAACACATATTTTAGGGATAAGAAGTGTATTTTACCCTTTTTATTTTCAAGTGATATCCACGGTTTTTTTTTTAATGTTCAACGATGAGGACTATTCAAAACTTTATTGTCAAAATAGTTAGTGAGATTCTATTTTTGAAATAAAGTTGATTGAAAATAATTGAGAAAATATTCGGCGTAACGACGAAACCGCGCTAACATTATTGGACAATGTCATCGTCCAATACTAAAATTAACAAGTGGATAAATAAAACGTATAAAATTTAGTAACAATTTTTTTTTTGTTACAGTGTGTACAAACTTACGTCAACTACTCTCTAATTCAGCAACTGACTAATGTAATTTGAGTTATGTCAGAGTATATCTAAGAACAAGAGTGATTAACTTTTAAGGGTATAAGAAGAGATTGAACCTGAGATATCTAAACTACCAAATGACTTAATCACAGATCTACCTTTAAAAATTTAGTAACTATTTCATTCATTTAAAATATGCCACATAAAAAAGTGAAATTTATATTTCTCATTTGTAGATTTTTTACTAAATGATGATACCATATGGTGATAGTAACGTGATATCACTGTTATGGTAAAATATTTAGTCCTTCAACTAGAGAGGGGCATTCCTCATTTAGATCTATTCTTGAGGATTCTAGTGGCATAAGGGTTTTAATATATCTTCTCAACATACTTTTTTTTGGTCCCCTTATGATAGATGGAGTGTAAAAGATGTATGATTTCATGACACCGTTGAATTTAAAGAATGTGTGGTTGGGATAAATCTCGGTGACACAAAAGAAAGTAACATTGATGACTTATGCAATGTTTGATTAGGTCCGTAAATTATGTTTTTAATTATTAAATTATTAATAATTATATCCATAAATTAAATTCATAATATTAGAACCTATTGACAATTAAATAATTATAATAATTAAATTCATAAATTATGCCCAATAGAATTGTTGATTTTATAAGGTCCTTTAAACTTTTTCACTTGTCTGATCTGAACTGAGTCTTTCACATTTTTAATATGGTTTTAATCAGTGCCGTCTTTCCATTTCAAGCGTTAAACGAGACATTTCTGGGCTTTAGAAATTAGAACCATGTCTATGTGCTATTATTATACAGGGTTAAATACATTAAGGTTCCTAAATTATAGAGTTTATCTCATTTTGATCCTCAATATTTTAAGAGCAATGCTACATGAACTTAAAAATTAGACTTAAAAAATATAATTGATAATTACAATCATTGATTTTATTGCAGGTACCAGAATTTATTGAGACTTACTACCTATTTAATGGTTATGATTATCAAGTATAATTTTTAAGTGTATGTAGTATTACTCATATTTTAATTATATTATGTTGATCCTTGAAGTATTGAATGTTTCTATGTGATCTTTGAAACAAACTATTTAAATTATTAATAATTTTTTATGATAAATTTGTCACGTGATACTTAAATATTGATAAAAAATAATTTTGGTAACTCTTGATCAAAATTTGGATAGTTCTTGACAAAAAATGTGTAATATAGGTAGCTCTTGAGTAAAATTTGAACAGTTCATGATTAAAATTGTATAATTTGGGTATGTTTTGATCAAAATTTAGGTAAAAATTTTGTCAAGAATTATCTAAATTTTTTTTATTCATATTTAAATATCATGTGATAAATTTATAATAATTTTTTTTAATGATTTGGGTGTTGTCTTCTCGAGAGCCAATACGAAAATATATTCAATACTTTAATAACTAAAATGATATAATTAAAATATTAGAGATCAAAATAAGATAAATTCTACAGACGACATAATTAACTTTATTATTATTTATTAGGTACAAAATAGAAATATAAATTTGCAATCACTGTGGCCCACAGTGTTTCTTTTTATCTTAACACCAACTAGTGTTCATTTATTTTTTTTTATCAACATTTCTTTATTTTAGAATCTGCCTTTCTATTTCCTGCTTTTATTGAATTTTGGTGGTTTGATGGGGCGCAGGGCCGTACACAACAGGCATGTGATGGACCGAAGGCCCACTCGGCCTCCAGTTCTTGGACTAGCCCATGGGATGCCGGTCCAATGCAAATCCATGATTTAGAATGGAGTTCAAAATGAACTTATCTCAAATAATTTTTTGACATAATGGGATGTGAGTATATTTTTCAAAATTTATTTGACTTTAAGTATTATCTTTAAACTTATCTTTTTTTAAGTCTTTTTTTTTCATTAAATAGTTATCAATAAGTACACATTTTAAAATAATTTTAAATTCTTTTTAAAATGTATTCCATAATTACCCTTACCATAAATAGTGCATAACTAAATGAATGTGAGACTTTAAAAATTTATTTTGATATTTGTGTATCATTTGAATTTTAAAATTTCATATACACACACACACACACACATATATATATGTATGCACACACACATATAGTAATATCAAACAATAACACGCTAAAAAAAATAATAATAACATCAAACAGTAACACACTCAATAAAAAAATAGTAACATCAAACAGTAACACTCAATAAAAAATTAGTAACATCAAACAATAACATACTCAATAAAAAACTAAAATAAAAATTTAATCTTTGATGTTACTATTTTTTTGTTGAGAGTGTTACTGTTGATGTTACTATTTTTTTTATTAAGCGTGTTACTGTTTAATATTATTATATATATCTATACTACTCAAAAAAGTGGGGATACATAAAAAATATTGTTTTCCACTTTTGCCCTCTAAAACTACAATTAAGTCATTCTTATCCTTCAAAGTTAATGCCACACTAATTTTATTTTTCTCCTTTATCCTCAAACAATTATATCATATTTTCTAATTTAGCTCTTACACCATTCATATTTTAAGAATAAATGAATAAATCTATATCTATATATATTATATATATCTACATATATATATATATATATATATGTGTGTACGTCATATTTTC
>CM042195.1:12708387-12725683 GCA_023539305.1 Ilex asprella | reverse complement strand
TCTCTCTCTCTCTCTCTCAATAGTTGATTGGGGTGCTTCTTCATGGGTAACGTTCGCTGAGTTCAATTCTCAAGTATGTGCTATATTCACGTGGACGTGAGTTGGACTTCTTGATTCTGTTTGAAATGTTGCAAGACTGTTTTGTAGGTTTGGGTGTGCTCTACATCAATTGGGTTTTCCAAATCCTATTATGTCATCTGAATACAAGATTTGTGTTCTGGATCATGATGCATGCGTGATAAGGATTTTTAGACTTCTCTTCACTGGTATGCAAACAAAAATTCAAAGAGAGTGTTTATGTATTTGAATTTCGACTTATTTTAGGCATCTATATTTATTTTTTAATCTAACAGATTTTTTTTTATGGTAAGGAGATGGTATTAAATTGAGTATATTTGAATTACTGATTTACCTCTTGAAAATTGTCATTTAGTTCGAATTATTGAGTGGAATCATATGCATTTTATTTAGGTTTGTAGAGTAAAATGTGGCATTGAATTGGATTTTAGAATTGATATTAGCTTAGAAATCTTTTGACTTGAACTCTAAATATTTTTGTCAATCATGTAGGCCAGATATTTCTCGAATTTTAATGTGATGATAGGAAGTTTGGGTGAGAGCATGCTTTCATTTCTATCTCATTATTAATCAATCAGTTGAATGTTAAATTGCCAGAAATGAGGGCTTGCTAATTGTATCTTTTGATCTTTTGATGAGTTCCCATGGTTCATTTAACCATGATTTCTTTGGATTGTTCTATTTCGATTAGTTTTTCTTTCAAACACATTTTTTTGAGAGATTATCAAACCAATATCATTAAAACAATGTAAGTAATTACATTCCATAAAAATTATCTATTTGAAATTTACACATTTAAGAATGACATTAGATTAGGAAGATGGAACATGGAAGGTAATATATTCCAATTTCAATATTTTTTTTTCACATAATAAAAAACACATTTCATTTTTTGAAAACAATTCATTATTACTTTTTACATTTGTAATCAATTAACATTACCTTTTTTTTTACAGTGTCAACATAAGTATCTATGATGCTTTGACATTTCTATTCGATCTTTCTGGTAGATATAAATAGAGAAAAGAGCTCTAATGTTGATCTAAGGTGGGAGAATATGGTGTAGATGCTGTTCAATAAACCACAAAGGATGAACAAGTGAGAGCTAACAAAATAGGAAAAAGGAACAACAAATAAAAAGCAAGGGAATCGTGCTCATATCAAAGCTAAGTACAAAGTTCGTATAAAAAATTAAAAAGAGCCATGAGCTCCCACTTGTTATTAAACATTCGACTGTCATATTGAGTTTACATTACAAGCCACTAACTTATCTATATGGTAATAGGTACCTTCTTTCTCAGAATGTTTTTATAACAGGTTTATTTGATTTACTACTTTTGTCTATTTGTCCTACTTCATTTTGTCAAGAAAGTATGTATTTATAGTTGGACTCTTTGATTTATTACTTGTGTGTATTGGTTTGTTTAATTAGATGTCAGTTTTACATCTTTAGCTTTTAGAATTATTAAATTAACAAAATTATGACCTGCTTATGTGCTCTCTTGGTATGCGGGATAACATTGACCAACAGGATCATAGTGTAAGAAAATGATTAAAGGCAGCAAATTTTATATTAAGTTAATAACCAAACAACATCTTAAAGAGTAAAAAAAAATTAAAAGGGCCTCGTGATATTTAGAACACTGACTCAGGTCGAATTGGAGGAGAAATTGTGAAGGATATATAATGTGAAAGCTTTGAATGCCATCTTTGTGTTCAAGTGCAATACCCATTTTGAAAGAGGCAAATCAACTGGTTTTGGTTTGATTTATAATTCTATCCAAAAAAAAAATGAACTCAAATATAGGCTTATCATGGTAATTTATTGATCTTTTCTTACTTATTTGCCTACCCTGTGAAATCAAAATTTTCAATATTACCCACTTATTCTAGGATATAGATTAGATATGTAATCCTAATTAATTATTTCTGTGAAATCAAAATTTTTATAGATTAAAGTTGTATTGAAATTATCTTCGGTCAATTAACTATTAAGTCTAAGACAAAAAATCAAATAAGCAGGCTTCACCCTTTGTCCTCCATATTTTTGGATCTACATATTGAAGTTGTCACATGAATTTTCAAAATTTTATGCACTTCTGTAACAAACAATCAATCTATCAATTACCCTGATTTTTAAGATAATGTACATTTATTATATTATGTTTTTTATTGTTGTGATTCATTTTTTATGAGCATAATGGGAAGAACAAATATAAGGCATTCCACAGTTTGTATTTAAAGTAAAAATTTATTGTCTTTGTGTGTTTGTATATTCATATACCTCGTAATTTTCTGGGCCAGTTGAAATCATTTTATTTGAATACAAAATGCAGAGTTCCTTTGGAGAAAAAAGATAATGAAAAGTAATTATATATTTATGAGAACTCAGTTCTACTTTTATAAATATTAGTATTTTAAAATTATTGTATAATCTTGCCGTTGTGATAGTTCAATCTATTATGCTCAGAATGCAGGAATTGAACAAGGAGCTCAACTACTTATATTTTTTTGATCATAAGCTCAACTACTTATATTTGGTCAAACATCCTCGCCACATTAGAGCCATCAATATACGTATGTAGAATCAATTATTTCTTTTGATGACAAACTTGAATAAAAATGAAAGCCTAGAATAATATTACAAGTTAAAATGGTTCACGTGCAACGCACGTGTGCACTAACTAGTATACATATATGTGTGTGTGTATATATACATATGTATATATGAAATTTTAAAATTCAAATGATACACAAATATCAAAAGAAATATTGAAAATCTCACATTCTAATCTTGAAAGTCTCACATTCAATTAAGTATGCACTATTTATGATATGGGTAAAAGGATTTTTATGACTTTTTTTATCACATATTCTTTTATCCCAATTATTTTAAAAAGTGTACTTTTATCCTATTAAATTTTTTGGGAGGTACTAGCCTCCTTAAGCCTCTATGTTTTTTTGAATATACTTAAGTCCAAATAAGTATACAAAAAGGGACCGACCTCCAAATGACCCATGATTCTTGATATTCATATGCCAATCCAATCCCATTGAACCATTTGTATTTATATCGATTAGGTTTCCGATTCATGAATCTCTCGGTTTGAGAAATAAAAATAAGAAGGGCCAACCATTATTTTTAACATTTATCGATGAATATTTCATCATTTAGTTCTATGATTCAGAATATCATTTTCTATTTGATCCCTTCAAATTCCATTCAAAGATTTTTTGACCTAAAAATTAAAATAACCTAGAAGCAATAGGTGCTTTGTAAAATGGCAATATTGTCATCAAGAACACCTAAAGCATCTTTCATCTTAGTGTTATCATTACCTGGTTGACAAGAGATGGCTAAAAATGGCTTAAATCTCACAATGAATGGCAATGACAAATCCAAAAAAAAGATAACATTTTCAATTTTTTTTCGTTTCTTATCAAATTCAAGTGAGATGGAGGTTTAACAATTTGAGAAATAACGACATTTGTGAAGCTTTGTAGATGAAGCCAACTATTAGAGATTAGAAAAGAAATAGGGTGAATGGTACTTTATTCTCGAAAGATTGTATAATTTTCATTAACTTCTTCAAATATATACTGAATTTCTTGAAATGTTAACACTGTAGTCCTTTTATTATCCCTTTGCTTTGCCAATTTAGGTCTAAAATTGGAGACAATGAAGGGATATTACTACTATTTAAAGAAATTTAGGGTGCATTGTGAAACTTAAAATTGATCTTTGAAAATACAAAGCAAAAACTTTTAAAAAAATTCAAGAGAAAGAAATAAGAGAAACAAACTCCCCCACTTGGGAAAATTAGGGGTTCTTCCAAAAATCTCCCCTTCCTTGCAAAGCCACAATCCTCTTCTGTCTCTCTCTCTCTCTCTTGAACAATACATGACCTTACCTTGTGATATCACATTTTGTGGGATAGCCTAATTGCTCCATCTCCCAGTTCAACTTTGAAGCAGATCTTTCATGGCATGGAATGTAGTCCTGGTAAAGCCAAGCAATGGAGTCTTTATTGATTTTTCACTCCTAACCAGTTGATATTGTTGTTTATATACATTGGGGTTGGAAATTGGACAGTTAATTGCTTGTTCTTATGTTCATGTACCCAATTCAATGTCATATAAGCATGATGAGAGACGGAAAACATGGCTTATATAATGTGATTTTCTAGGTAAATCTTTACATGCTTGAGACAATGTTTTAAAGCTTAAATCTCAACATATTGTGAAGAAAAATTAATTATCATAACACGTTTACGTCACATTACGTTAAGAAAATTTGGATAATTTCAAAATTAACCTGAACTTGAAAAGATCGTTCAGTACACGAGATTCTTGTCATTACGAGATTTGGAGAGAAAAACATATGTATTTGGCTTTATCTCATGTGTGGTGAAGTTGTGTTTGTGCCTCGAACTCCTGACACGCATATCACAGTAAAATAATCTAACCACTATGTCAAGATGTAACTTTATAAAAAATATTAAGTGGGGGTTAATGCTTATAAAATAGTGAGATTTAAACAATAATGTTCCGTTTTCCCTTGAACTAAAGATATCCTCAATTCAAGTCGGACACCTTCTACAAACCCTAATGCAGCCTCTAAATCAAATTATATGACATATTTATCAACCAAAGGTAATAAAAAAAAGTGGTTAAAAATTCAAGAAAAAAATAGAAAAAAGCAAGTTGTGACCCAAAATGACAAGAAATTACTGAAAACATAAGCGGGTTTAGTCAGTAAACTCGTATCAACTACTTGCCATCGTAACTTTGAACCCGGTTTTAAAAAGATCCTTTAAGCACAAGTGCACAAAATTTTGTTGGGTTTCGACAACTAGCCAAGCACCAGTGAAAGTTATTAAAGCTAATTAAATTGCATGTTATCGGGGCAAAGTTACCTCCAATTTCTTGACTAGATCCCTTGCGGTAGGGGCTGATACAATGATATGGCGTGCACTCGGACTTACGAAACCTTCCTCCACTGCTTTGTCTATAAATGACAACAATGAGTTGTAGTACCCGTCCACATTCAATAATCCCACCTGCATAACACATAAAATAACTGTTATATTTTGTAATAAGACGGTTTGATGGGATTCAATTACAAAATGATCATACAATTAAACACGATCGTAGAACTGCAAATGAACCGAGCTATTCATGAATAGTTTGAGATCGTGTAATGTAATTACACTTAAAAGTATTAAAAATGAGAAAATACCGGTTTATCATGGATGCCAAGTTGAGCCCAAGCTATCACTTCAAGAAGCTCTTCAAGAGTCCCATAACCACCTTAATGTACACCACAAAGTTTTTGTAATCAGAATATGCAGCCAGTGCCATAAAGGAATTACAGGAAGACCCAAGCCTACAAACTATTGGACCCCACCTTCATGTACAATAATAGCATTTCTTGTTAAATCTTAACTCAGTGAGCTAATTTGTCAATTTAAATACTTATAACAGTTGGATTCACAATAGGTTTCAATATTTTTTTAGACCCGTTATTGATTCAATAGTTGCGATAGATTAGATCAATAAATTATTCAACAAATTAGGTCTAAATAATATTAATGTTTCTTTTTATAACAATATTCCCATATAAATATTTTTATTTTTGGTGGGCTGCCCTTGCTGGTCCAGGCCCATGAGGCCATGTTCTTGCCCAAGTCTCTTAGGCCAATGTGAGAAGTTTTGGTCCTGTTAGTATGTAAAAACTATTTTTGAGAACAGGTTTAGAAAACTATTTTTGATGTTTTTTGTTCTGCGTAACTTGTTTGGTTATATGATTCTAAAAATAATTTTACGGAATAGAAAATAGTAAAACTTATTTGGACAGTAACTCAAAAAGTAATGAAAACAGAAATGTGAAGGTAGTGGAAATGTGTTGGTGGTGGTGAAAGTGTAGTGGTGTTGCAGGTGGTGGAACTGTGGGGTGATGGTAGTGGCAATGGAAGTATGGTGATGGTGGTGTTTTCTAAAATTTTGGGAAGGTTATTCTCAAAAACACATAAAAAAGTTTTAACTTGTTCTCTAAATCTATCCAACTTTTGTTCTCAATTTTCAAAAAAAAAAAAAAAGACTGACCAAACATCTTTTCTCTTAGACATTGTTTTTGAAAATATAAAATAGTTTTTGAAATACAAACCAAACATCCACTGTGTTTGTCCCTATATCCCCAAAATTATTCCCATACACCCTCGATAATGGAATAGAAATAGAAAAAAGAGAGTCTCGTGTTATCTAATGTGCATGGTTTATAAGTATTTATGACTATCTAGACCTTGCATTGTAATCAGGAGTCCAATTGACATGTGTTTGAGACGATTTTTTGTTGTTAAGAGATAATCTTAGTAAGAATTTTAAGGGGCATTGGGTGCATAAAAAGGAATTACATCCACTTCAATATATTTATTTTTAAATTTTTATTCATTGGTGGATCACCAACCGTGAGTTCAAGTCCTTAACGATAGATGATGTGTAAAAAGCGATAATAGAGAGGAAAAAAAAAAGTATTAAAGAGCATCTAGATCCATAAATATTTCCTTGATTCCTTACTGAAAATTTGTTTATGCATGAATGGGTGTACAGGCCAAGAATCTTGGAGATGATGGGGGGGGGGGGGAGGGTTGGAACCAACCAGGTAAGGCAATAAAGGCATCTGAATGTCTGGCCATCTCTGCCTTTCTTTGGTGCATACCTGCAACGGCCTTTACTTCTCCCACTGTTTCTCCAGTTATCTACACCACCCCACAGTCAGTACCAACATAAGTCAACACAACATACAAATTAGAGAGACAGAGAGAGGCTTAATTCGACAAGATATTACTGGCAGAATGGTGCTATAGAGATGAGTCCTTTTACACACACCAAATTTCTTATACCAAATGAATGAGAGTTTTTTAATTTAGGAATTAGGGGTCCCAATCAATATGAGTTTTTGTTTATTTATGGGTCCCACTAACTCTCGCTAAATATTAATGAACAATATTGTGTCACATTATTTGGTGCTCGTGTTTGGTGCACAAAGTTTTTTTTTTCTTTCTTTAGAGGTAGAAAGAACCAAAGAAAAGCACAAGCCAGATGCACTAAAAGGCATGGCTGCAGCCTTAAGGTTGAGGCCAAGTTTTTTTTTTTTTGGTGATTCTAATGCATCTATTGATATATGTGTTCAAAAATAAATTGTAAACTTTAATTCTAAGAATTTTCCTTATTAAAAAAAGAAAAACAAATTAAAAGGAAAAATAGAAAAATGGGATAAGTTTCAGAACCAATCAAAATCCTTCAACATGGTACCTTTACAATCTCCCAATAGAGACAAGTCTGAAATCATCTCCAAGATAACGAAGGTGAGGTAGAAATCCAAGCAAAAGTGGCCACCTCAACACGAAAATGACTCCCAAATCGAGTTTTGTGTGTTCAAGTTGAACTAGTCGAGCTTGGTTTTTTAATAAAACTTTAAAAATTGTTCAAGCTCCCCTCCTCTAAAAAACGAACTGAACTCAAATAATTGATTATTTTACATTTAAAACAAGTTGAGCCTAAAAAATCGTTTAAGTTTGACTCGTTTTGAAATTCAGCTCGATTATTAATCTTACTACTACAAAATAGAAAAAGGAAAAAAAAAGTGGATAATGCTTTCTCTCTCTCATTGATTATATTTGCTGTCATTTTTTCTTTAAGAACAAGAAATTTGAAATATGATGGGGGGGGTAACAGGCATACCTCTCTAGGCATGAGCGTCTTGGGGATTACTCTGAATACAAGAACATGACAAAAATTAGTTATAATCGAGACCAAAACCCAACTGAAAATAAACTGATCAAAGTCACCAATGAAATATGTTTTCAATTCATTGACTCAAACATGGTGAGTGTATTACAGACAGATTCAGGAAAGAGGAAGCTTACCCGATGACATGGCGACCACCATTGTAAACAGCTTGAGAGACCAAACCCATCAAACCAATGCTCCCTCCCCCATAAACCAGGTCTATTTTCCTTGATACCTTCAGCATGCATGACAAGTAATATTAATCCAGACAGCAAAAATAGTGTGTATATGTATGGGAAAAGAAAGATTGAAGTGGGATGATAAGTTCAGAGAAAAACTTGAAATATTGAGTAAAATAAAAGCCAAATTCAAGCTATAAATATATTTTGGATGGAACATTAAAAACAGGGGGAAAACAGAGCCAACGAAAGCTGAAAACAAAGATAAAAGCAGAGCATAGAAGAGGGAAAAGAAGAAAACAGAGAGCATAACTATACCAGTTCCTTCCCAAGCTCTATAGCAGCATCCTTATAACTTCCCTTCTTTCCTGGGCTGCTTCCACAGAACACACAAATTCTCTTGAACTTTGATTGCTTCATTTCCATCTCTCTTTCCATCTCTCTCTCTCTCTCCCACCTTCCTGTGTGATTGTATCTATCTGTTGCCTAGTGCCCTTGTAAAATTCTCTCTCTCTCTCTCTCTCTGGGGAGAACTATGACTATGCAACTTGCAAGTGGCCAGTACCTCCACAACTTCACAAACTTTTGGGATGTAACTTCAGTGTCAATTGGGTCTTGGTGGTGGAATATGCATTACTGGATATGATATATATAACGGTTTCACAGTCTCTAGTGTCTACGTCTTTATAGTCTGAGCCTAGACGGTACCTACGTACCTCACCGACCAATAATAGATCCAATATCTCGAATTTTTTGGAAAAATTGGGGTATTGAAAGGTAATGTTTTGGATACTTTCACTAAGACTCCCGAATTTAAATCATATTTCAGTAACACCTCTCTGATTTTTGAAATATCACTGTGTATCCCTATCAATTTTATTTATTTTTTGTTAATAAATCTAACAAAATACATAATTTTACTAAATTACATTTACTAGAACTCCCATTAATTATCTTTACTCAAATTAATTTGTAATCTTATCAAATTAACATCTAATTGACATTTAATTATGTTTGATTAATATTCGGTACTAAAAAAAGCAGTGGAGAAGACTACGGTACTAAACAAAATTCGGTATTGTACCTTTAAATTTTACAATTTTAATAATTTTTTTAATTATTTTTGTAGGTCATTTTACAACTACAAAATTTATAATTTTTGTTAAGTGATTTATAACTTTTGTTGTGTTTTTATCACTTTTTTTGTGGTAATTTACAATCAATCATAATATTTTAGGATCAATTGTAAAATATCATAAAAACGATAAAATACTCATAAAAATTTTATAAAAAAACACCCACAAAAACTAGAAATAAAAAAAGTATAAAAAATAATTTTTTCGTACCATTCAGTATTCCCAAAAACTACACAGCCTGCAAAGGATAGCCTAGAGCTAAATCTAAATCCCTAAGCTACCACGTGTACATGGTCCAGAAGCATGATAAAATATTCAAAACAACAGTTATCCTACATGACAAAGTGATTTTAAAAATGACGTGGTGTCATTAATTAATAAT
Source organism: Ilex asprella (assembly GCA_023539305.1). Lineage (NCBI taxonomy): Eukaryota > Viridiplantae > Streptophyta > Magnoliopsida > Aquifoliales > Aquifoliaceae > Ilex > Ilex asprella. The sequence continues at coordinate 12,716,117 of CM042195.1, read as the reverse complement.
ATTAAAATAAATAAATAAATAATATTATTAAAATTTAATTTATTAACCTAATTTATTATAACGTTTGAAATGATTGTGAAAGCCATTAAACATTGAAACTTGATATTGATTCAATGGTTCTACTGCAGCCACATCATTATGTCAGTATTTTAGGTCTAAATAGTATTACTCTAAATAAATACATAGACTCCACAAAAATCAATAACTAAGGCGTCATTTGGTAACATTTTCGTTTTTCACTACCAAAAAATGAAAACCGAAAACGTTTTTTTTTTTATTTTTGAAAATTGCCCCTCGTTTACAAAACGGTGGCAAAAAAAAAATCGGTTATCAAACGAATTTTTTTTCTTGTTTATTCTAAAAATCAAAATAAAAACAAAAATAAAAAACGTTACTAAATGGGACCTAATGTACTATGTAAATAAATAATTTTTCACCCTCCTGTCATACAAGTTAAAATAAAATTCATCTTTTTTATTTAAAATTTTATTATTAATTAGTGATATTATATTATCAACAATGACATAATACCACCGTTGTATTCAATATTTACTCCGTAATCAGATGATAGAGATACTACGTGTGCCAGAGTCCCCTCATTAATTAAAAAACAGCAGAGTTAAAGACTAAAGCGCATGTGGCTCTCTATTGCGGACGTACCCAAATTGGCTTCGTCAAGTGTGATGTAAAATTGAAAAGGAGTTTTAAAAATTAGACTTATAAATTCAATTATTGAATAGGGTTTGATAGTGGATCTCAATAAATATTAAAATTTACGGCAAAATCAATAATTATAATTATCAAATATAATTTTTAAATCTACGTAAAATTGTTCATTGGAAAGATGACATAGGCCCATAGAGACCTTTCATTTATCTTTTTTTTTTTTGGTTTCGATGGCTATGGGTGTTTGAATCAGGTTATTTCGATTAATTCTCTTGTCGGTTCGGTTAAAGAAATGTTATTCATACCAAGATTAGGATATTCATTAAAAATAAATTTTTTATAATTTGATCCCAAAATAATATTAAAATTCAAATTAAAAACATTTAAATTTACAGTTGTTTCAAACTACCTTGGATTTTAGATAATTTTTTTTAAGCATAAAGGATAAGGAATATGCAGAAAGATCAACACCAACCAACACCAAGTGCAAAAAAAGGCCTCTGGACTCCAAGTAACACCCAAATTCATATGCTTTTATTCGTCAAACGCAAACATAATCATGACAAGTTGTTTTGCATTTTCCTAGTGGTGGTGGCTACTGCACTGCAACTTCTTGATGCTCTCTCTCTCTCTCTCTCTCTCTCTTGGTAGTAGTGGCAACTGCACTGCAAGTGATTGTTCTCTCTCTCTCTCTCGTTTTGATCCTGTTCACTTATTATTGTGATGTATTTGGGGGTTGAAGTAGGCAAAATAATTTGCAATTTTAGCTGTTGATTCTAAGAGTTGGATGGATTTAAAATAAGGATTCATCTATTTAAAAAATGACTTAGGTACGGAAATTAATCTCTCTAAAATAAGTTTTAGACTTTTTATTTTTACTTTTTCTAAACTCCGTCATTAAAAAAATATTGTATACTGAATACGACTTGTTGGATTTATACGTTGAATATGAAAAATTGTGAGGGGACGGTTGAAGAAGAAAAAAGAATATATTAATAAGAAATTTGTGGAATTTGGCACTTTGACATTTTATTGCTCTTACAGATGGTGGGTGGGTGTGGGTGTTCGGGGGGGGGGGGGGATTTGCTTGTATCAATGCACATATTTGTGGAATTCCTACTCAGATATAACTAATCCACTTTTCATGCCATTATCTATAAACCCTACTAAGAATATCCTTGGAAATAGCTTTATAAAAAGCAACACTTACTAAACCACCAGGAAAGGGGTAATACTACACTCTAAAATAAGAATAATGATATATATCTTAAATTTGTATTTTAAATGTACATCTCAAATTAATGGAGATCATTGAATCAGTGTGTTCCAATTAAAAAAGTTGATGGGACCCACTGATCTAATGATTCTCATTAATTTGGGATATACATTTAAAATACAAATTTAGGATATATATAACATTACTACTAAAATAAATAAATAATTCTAAGAGGTAATTTAAGTAGTAATAAGAACAAATTGTAAATTCAGACGTCTTAGGTTCGAATCTTGGTAACTCCTTGGAGTTAGATCATGAGCGATTTATCTTTCATAAATACTCTAGTCCCGACGTGGATGACCTGTCTTTAACTATCTCAGGGAGGGAATTAGTCGACACTATATTCTTCGGACTTTATTATTTTGTCACATTTTCTTGTCAATCTAACATTATCCACCCAAAAAAGCATGTTGGTGACTTTTGTCCCAACTTTTATGGCCATATGCCCAAGGTAAATCCATTGTATTTGACTTAATTTCAACTTGAAGTGTTACTTGATTTGTAATGCCATGAGAAGTATGCATTTTTTGCCGGCAAAACTAAGTGAAAATGGAGTTGGTGACATTCACCTTCTGAAAGAATGACGCTAGTGAAGAGATCTAACAGTCAATTCATTAATGGAGATAGCGTCCCACTGATCACCAATGATAATGAGGGAAATCGAACACGGGTGCCCGTATCTAGAACTAACTTTTCATCGTGTTATTATTTTTATTGTGTTGTTGTTTGTACTTCTCATTAGACCGTTCGCACCGATATCTAAAATTGACTTTTTTATCGTGTTATTGTTTGAATTTCTCACTAGAACGCTCGCACCGTTGTCACGTATAAACATGCATATATATTAGCCAAGTTAGGTCATTTTTCATACAATGAGATCTAGTTTTTTTTTTTTTTGAAACTGGCAATGAGATTTAGTAGAGTGAGGTGATAAAGACTTAAAACGATGGATAAAAATGCTCGGCCTCATATGTACCATCTCCAACGTCAAAGTTTGGAAAAAACAAGGATTTTTTTTCGTATACTTGACAAGAATTACTTGGAATATTCGGTTTGGTGAAGGATTTCTTTCGGTGGGAAACTAAAAGGGTTACATTTGAGGCCCTATTGATAAAGACTTATGTCCCCCCTATGAGGTTTTTTTTTCTTTCTCTTAAGAGCAAATTGAATGTTTTTGGATATACTCAAAATATTTCAGGCTGATACATTAATTCTAGAAAAAAAATCTGTGAACTCGACTCGAAATAGAAGGTTTAAATTTAGACTCTTAGTAAGTTGGTGTAATGAATGAGTGGACTTTTTAGACCCGTCAAATAAATCAGTTGATACGAATCTACTAAATACGGTTTAGAGCAAACAAAAACTTGATGCGACACGAAATGGTTATACACGATAAATAAAGGAAATGATTATCGATTAATTTTTTTTTTGATACAACATAACATGATCCATTACCAATGGAAATCTTGAGTAACATGAAAATGCATACCTAGGACAAGATTCAACAGTTCCTCTAACATGAGAAATCACTAATTTGTCCTCTGTGAGTAGAGGCGCACTTATGTTAATTTAGCTTATGAGTGTGAATAGAACCAAGGACAAACCCTAAGTGCATGAACCAGTCTTTCAACTCATGTATCAGTTAAATTAGAATTTATACTTTGGCGAAAATTCTAACCCACAATAGAGAATTGAACATGATTCATCCAAACAACTGAAGTCCGCCCTATTGACCACGTTTTTATTGCGCAAAAAACTTGAATCCTTTTCTTTTAGAAAACAAAACCTTCACAAAACAATAAATACTGGACATAACATTGGGATAAAGGAGGTATTGTGATTGTCAATATTTGACCATTCGTTCACTTGGAGTTAAAGTAACCACCGACTTATCCTTCTGTCCACTGAGAATGTGTCACGTTACTTTCTCACATTAAGAGAGGTCACTTTCTTCCATTAAAGACCAAACCAAAGCTTTAACCCAACCTCCAAAAATTGAACAGACAAAGAAGATAAAAGAAGAAGAAAAGCCCATCACGCTGACCAATAGGGCTTGTTTCTCATGTGTGAAAGGATGAAAAACAAAACCTTCCATGGGAGTGTTTCAAAAGTCGGTCATACAGTGATGATATTGATGAAAGGGATTTATGAGATGCTCATTCTGGCTCATTCAAACGATCGTAGAGGACTTAAAAAGAGGAATTTAAGTTAATGTAGTTCTTGGATTTAAGTTTCAATATTAGATGTTGTTCACCCCCACCTTCTTTTGGCGTGATGAGGTGTGTTGTTAAACAACTATCTACAGTGTAACTTAAATATTTATACTTCAACACGACATATAAGTAGTGGTGTAATTCGGTCAATGAGTTGGACACGTTGAGGGGTCAACCCTAGTTCAACGCTATGTATACAACCTTCAACCCTAATTTTAAATTTAACCCTAACTTGACCTCAACCCAAGTACTACCCAAGTTGAATTCGGACGAACTCGAATTAAATTCAAGTTACTTAATTCGGACTGATTTCGGATTAAAATTCGAGTTGAGTTCGTTAAATTGAATCATGAAGTGTGAACCCTAGTTATAAGTTATACTATTGTATCTATTGATTTATATATTTATTTTTAAATATGTTTGGGTTGAATTCGGTAACCCGAAACCTCAACTTGGGTATTGTCCGAATTCAATTCGGGTTGTTATTTTTCAGCTCAGGCACAATCCAAGTATTAAATACCTCAACCAAAGCCCTGTTTTTCTCTGGTTGAAGTCAATTCAGGTTGACTCGTTCAAGTTGCACCCTTACGTGCAAGTTAGATTTTGGAGCTAGCACATGAAAATTATTTTAATAATTAAGGTGACGACGAGATTTAAACACAAGATTTTCTACTTTGATACCATGTTAAATAAACAATCATCTACTCTAAAAACTTAAGTTGTTAGAAATGGCATAACTTAACTATTTATACTTACACATGTATTACAGAAAAAAAAAAAAAGAATAATTGCTTCGTTTTCCAAAGAATTGAAAGGTCAACTAACATTTTCATGGTCAAAGAAATCGATTGAATCTCCTTTAGATGGCTTACAAGTCCAATTATTTCGAAAGAAATATGATTGTCATCACCGCATTCACCATTGACATAGAAACATAATGAATCCTTCATTTTTCACAAGAGTACTTAACCAACTAATCAAACTGCTCTTGCTCAGATAATACCTATGTGCCTTCTGGCACAGTAGTCCAAAGAACATATATAACTTTTGTAATATTTAAGATGAATTTAAATTTGAGTAAGAATCTAAACCCGTCAATCACACTCCACTCAAGATTTGAACAAGTTAAAAGTGTAGGTGATCCGATTCTAAACATTCCAAAACTTAAAAAGACTTAGTTCGACTAACGCAGCACCCCAATATATCTTTGGTGACTGTAAACCTACATTAAACCGTGGACATCTAGTTATTCCACTAGGGTTGTGTTCTGTAAACCCATTTTGTTGTATTACAAGGATTAGGACAATGATGCCATGGAAGACATGAATGCAATGATGATTTCCTGGAAAAAAAAATAACTTAAAATAAAAATAAAGGCAGCCTACATGTCATTTGTCTTTTGGTTAACTTTGATATATGACCAAGTTCAAAAAATAAAAAAATATTTTGATATATGACCTATATGTATATGGAGAAAGCTACCGTATCGCCAAAAAAAGTACTGTACCATCAAAAATACTTTGTATTTTGAGTATCATAGACTACTCCATTTGTTAATAGCCTATCTGAAAAGACTGGAAAATGTCATCATTTATCACCAGCCTTGTAACAGAAATCTAGCATTAGTGTAATAATTTAGTTGTTGGACTTGACAGTTTATCCTCACATGGTGGCATGAGCAATGGTGGGGCTTGAGGCATGGGAAGAGAACCTTTTCATGCTGTTGTTTCTTTTGCTTATGCCAACATGGTAATGCAGAAGAGAAAGGAGATTTATAGTTTTAGTTGGTTGCTTGTTGGAAAGAGCAATCATCATGTCTGAGGTTGGCTTGAAATTCACATTTGGTGGCTAATTTGTATAGCTCAAGTGCAAAAAATTTCAAAGGTTATTATCCCGTGTTCTCAAATTTGACTTAAACTTATGAAAGGTGTGGCTCGTAACTCATAAATGATTGTAACACATTTCAAGTTTATATCTTAGTCACTATTTCAAATGATGTATGAGTGACACAATCCTTTGATCAGAAAAATTCACTCTTACTCAGTTGGTCACTTTGCCCACCCTTACCTTCTTCAAATAAAACAGCCGATGGTCAAGGCAGGGATTGATCATTGTAGGAATTGATTCTAATACTATCACTATCACCCTTTAAGGTCGTTTGATTGTAACACATTTCAAGTTTATACCTCAGTCACTAATTCAAATGATGTGTGAGTTACTCAATCCTTTGATCAGAAAAAATCACTCTTACTCAGTTGGCCACTTTGCCCACCTTTACCTTCTTCAAATAAAACAGCCGATGGTCAAGGCAAGGATTGATCATTGTAGGTATTGATTCTAATACTATCATTATCACCCTTTAAGGTCGGTTGGTTTATTGGTTAAGTTAAGATAGAATTAAAGTGTTATATCCAATTCATTCTTATCTAGTCTAACCCACCGGATTAGAAATGAGTTATTTTTATCCAATTCATCGTCTAGTTAACATATATGAACGTTGTGGGAATCACGAATAAACTCATGTGATATATGCTCTCGTAGACTTATTGTACCTCTAATCTGAACGTGGTGTGCCTAATGTAGTCCAAACTCGATCGGCACCTTTTTAGTACTATCCACTAGGTGGGTTTAAAAAACATTGAATACAAATTGTTATTTTCGATGTTTAAAGTGCACCTGAATGCATAATTCTATTTAAAAAAAAATTGTCAAACGTGAAAAATGTGAGTCCACGACTTAGTTTTCTCCAATCTCAACCTCTTACACTCTGTTTGGTAGGCTGTAAAATGAGTGGATGGAGAAAGGTGAGTGGAAAATGGGAGGTAATGAAAGATTTTTCCTGTTTGGTATAAAAGGAAAAAAAAAGGGGTACCTGCCAAAAAACAATCCACCCATTTTTGGACGGGAAGTGGAGAGAGAAATGGAGAACTTCAAGCGTGTTAAGTCAATTTACTATTATACCCTGCAAAGCTTGTATATTCATCCATTTTTTTCACAATATGGTTGCCCCTTTTGGTCTAAAATTAGCCACGTGTATGCTAGTTGTTCACTTTGTGAGCTTTTACTAGACACATCTTTTTTTTTTCCACCATAGATCGAATATATGCATGCCACATTTGATGCAATTATATTTTTCAATTTGTGAAGTGTATTCTTATTCTTTTAAATATATATCATTGAAATTGATTACGTGTATGAGGCTGTATAAATACTTATGTAATTAAAAAAAATATAACAAGGTGATGCATGTAGGTAAAATACAAGGGCATTATGGTCAAATAAGAAAATAATATTTTCTTTCCTTTCTTTTCTCTTACCAAACATAGCAATAGAAAATCTAATCCTCATATTTTCCATCTTTCCTATCAAACGTATCATTATTCTCCTAATTCCCGTGAACCAAACGGCCCTTTTTGTTACTTTTTTTTTTTTTGGTATATAAAATAAATATGTAAATAAATCATTTCACATATCCGCTAAAGAGTATTATCCCTCAGTACCACACAACTATCTGCAGAAGACCCGATCGCACTTACGTTGGGGCCGAAGCTAAGGTCCTATCATGTGCTCTAGGC
>CM042195.1:12623930-12692271 GCA_023539305.1 Ilex asprella | reverse complement strand
CAATAATAATGAGTATAAATATTTTTTTATATAATAATTATGTCAATATTTAATAAAAAATAACAAATATTTAGCATTTTATTTTTATAAAATTAGTTAAACGTGCTAATCATCTCAATTTCGTGTTGTTCATGTTTTGACACTAACTCAATCCATTTATTATTCTTGTTAAGGGTCGTATTATTTTTGAGTTCGTGCTGAAAAATGATTAACTATAACTCATTAATTTTATATCAAGTTTGAGTCATATTTTCATGTTGTATTAAAAATTGTCATCTCATGTATATAGTGGGATACTTCTTTGACCAAATTGAAGTATTGATTAAATATTAGCCAATAATTTTTGACTTATGTTTTGACCAAATTAATAGTTATCTAGTATTTGGACTAGAATGGGTAATTGGGTAATTTGATGGCAAATATATATATTGATGTCATCAAAATTTAACTACTTTTTAAACGGATCTAAATGGTTGGGGGCTATGTGTTACATGAAACCAAATCTCAAGGGGCTATGGTGTAATATTTCATACCTGAGGGGGTCAGTATGATTTAACGATAAATTTTAACGGGAGTGAATGTAATTCACCTTTATATTTTTTTCTATCCGTGGCGTACGGTTGGGTTTGGACTGCAGCAGTACACCTTCGAAAGTAAATATTGACTGTACGGAAAGACTAGGGTATCCACCGTGTATTGAAAATGAGTAATGGTATATGGATTTAAAAAGAATACTTTAAAAATTAAATTTGATAATCACAATTATTATAGTGAGTTTTTTTAAATATTGGGATCTACAGTGAAATTAATGATTTAATTATCAAATTTAATTTTTAAATTTATTTTTTAAGTCCATATAATATTACTCATCAGAAATTATAATTTTTGGAGGTTAATATATAATTTTTTGATATACTAATTATAACTTGTAAATGTACAATCAATCTTAAAAACATTACGATTAATCATGAAATTACAACGTTTTGCGGTTAAGTTATAATTTTTAAAAATTAAATTAAAATTCTTAAAAAAAAGAATTACAACTATTCAAGCGATCTATGATCGATTATGCCCTTCCTTCCATGATTGTAAATTCTCTTCTCAAAAATATAATTTTACCATTAAAAGTAATAAGTTTTTATACGATATTGGACCTTTTTTTTTTTGGGTGTTGTAAATATTTCCTCCAGTATAATGCAATGGGAAATATTGATTGTAATGGATGATATATCACTTCATCATTAATACATAGCATTATTAATAAAAAATAAAAAATACTATGTAATCCAAATTTACAATCCAATTTTGCATTCAAATGAAAGGGGATTATTGGATGAGTAGATCCCATCAATTTTTTTAAATAAGACTCATTGATCCAATGACCTCCCTTTATTTAAGATACAAATTTTAGTTGCAGATTTGGATTACATAGTATTACTCATAAAAAATATCCATTAAATAGGTTTTTGTAGGTGAATAATGCTAAAATTAACCAAAAAATCTAAACAAATGTCAAGTGAGTTAACTTAAAAGTGGCAATTTATTAGGAGTAATGTTATTGACACGCAAAAAATTAATTTAATTTATTGACATAATAATGTGTTAAGTGATAGTCTTAATAAAAAAATTCAACAGTTATCGTCACAAGAATATTTTTATACCAAGACATTGTCACATTATTAATTCAATAAATTAAGTATATTTTTTAGGTATCAATAGTATTACTCTTCAATCTGTTTTTGCAAGTGAATTGAAAAAGACAGGTTGATTACTAGGAATTTACATTTATAATAAAAAGCTAAAAGTATGATAACGGTTACATATTTTTCATTACTTCATAAATGTAGTTGGAAGGAATAAATCGGAGAGGGAAAATATATGGTACCCATGTTTTTTTGTATTGGTACTGTCAGTTATCACTTTTTTATAGGAAAATTATAACTTTAAAAAGCGAAGTTTCAATTACTCTAGGGAATGCCATGAACGATTACAAACACTCGTGATCAATCATAAATCCGCGATATCTATTACAATCTTTCATGGTTTATCATTTTTTATAAAATAATAATTTACATTTCAAAAAAATTATAACTTAGTTTAAAAAAAATATAAATTTAACATCTCAAGTTTGAATTTAACACTTTGACATGTCCAAGGGTTATGTTGACTTATTAGGTGTGTTGTGTACGTAAGATTGTGGTTGCTTATAGATTGAAAAGTGATGGAATTGTGAAAAAAATTAATTGGCCAAGTGTTAATGCTAAGGAAAATATTTTTTGAACTTAATTTGAAAACTTATTAATCTTGGGAATTAATCAATTATAGTTATCAATTTTTAAGTGAGTTACATATGTGTTGAAACTCATATTTAATTTGATGACTACATGAAATTAAATCTCTAATTAAGTCTTTATAACATTGTGGTTGTTCTAAATAATACTTATTAATGTAGAGAAGAGGATAAAAAAAAAAGTATAACAAGCGAAAAGGGTCAATGAAAATAAGTCGTTGATTTGTACAAGTACCAATTTAAATTCCTATTCTAACTTTGTTGATTCACAAATAACGTCAATTCTAAAGGTTTCAATAACTCTATTGATTTCTGAGAATATTAGAAAAATTGAAAAGAAAAGAGACAATCCTCTTAATTGTATTCAATGATAAAAAACTATGTTGTCCTACGACTTACTAGACTTTAAATATTAGTAGAAACCTAAAACAACTAGGGTTTCTTTGTTTAGCACGAGAATAAAAGAAAATGCAAGAAATATATTTTTTTTTAAAATTTTTCATGTGTTTGGTTATCATGAAAAAGAAAATGATAGAAAAAATAATTTTCTTTCGTACTTGAATTTTTTTACAAATAATCGACTTTTTTTTTCTTATAAAAAACACAAGGAAATGAAAAGAAAGTTGTGATTTATAATTAACTATTTATTTTTTTAAAAATTTTATTAGTTATTAATTTTAAAAAAATTATATGAATTTGATTAGTCATCTAATTTGGCCGCAAAGACCTTTGTATTGATAATTGTCCTATAATTAGGTTTTGAGCCATTTTTTTAAACATTTTTTAACTTTCAATTATAATTATATATTTTTTTATTTTTAAAACCGATTTAATATAATTAAGGATAATTTAAACAATTATAAAAATTTCTTATAACTTTCATTTCTTTCAAATAATAGAATTATTTTTTTTTAAATTTTTTGTAAATTTTTAATTCTAACTAAATACATGCATGAAAATATATTTTCTATCATTTTATTTTCTTTCATTTCACTTTCTATCATTTTTTTATTCCTAACCAAACAGACCTCTAAGAAATTAGAGTCCTAAATAAATTATAAAACTAAATAAAATAAAATTCTAATTAAACTAGTATATAATATAAAACAGTTTTCTAATTAAATTAAGAAATACAAAAAAAAAACTCCTAAATTTTCTTATTTGAATGACATTGACCGCATTCAAATAAAATATTAAATTTTTAATCATTTATTCTGCATCACTTATCCTCTCAAGTTTGTATCCCAAGATCTAATTTTTCATAAAATAATAGGTGCAAACTGTTGTATTCAAAAATTAGACTTCTAAATTTTTTTGTTCAAAATTTTCACAAAAAAAGTCAACATGCACCTAAAATTTATTGGAAAAATGTTTGGATAGTAATTCTAAAACTGTTTTTTTTTTTTCAAATACAAAAATCAAGTTAAAACGTGTTTGGACAGAATGTTTTTCGGAACAATTTTGGTAAAAATAAGGAAGACTCTTTTTTAGATTTTTCCAAGAATAAGGAACAGACAAAAGGTGTTTTGAAGAAAAAAAACGTGGAGAATAGCAAAAACACGTGCATCATTTACTGTGCACTTAAGTGGGAGTAAAAAATGCCCCCTCTTTTTTTTTTTCTCCCTCTCCCCGATCATCTTGGCCTGAACTCTTTTCTCTCTCCCCGATATTAAACCCCTCTCTGTCTGCACTTCAACTTCAGCTATCATCTTCAGTTCAACCCCGACGAGTGAAAGCTCTCTCCTGCGAAATATCCTCGGCTGAGAAGGTGTCCTCTCCACCTGAAGCAGACGTCTAATCTCTGGATCTCCTCTAGTGAGGTGCGGATCTGATCTTTCTTTTGTTATTTGTTGCAGATCTGGTAAAAAAATACTGTTAGATCCAAATATTTAATTGTTTAACCTACTCAACTCAAACTAAAAAAAAAAAATTCCAAAAAATTGCTGCGTAATGTCACGCGCTATGTGCACGAGTGGCATAGAATCTCTCCAGGTGAAACATGGACAAACTCCGGTTCTAGATTTAATGGAGTTAGGGCTCGCGTGTGAGTTCAAACAACTTTGGCATCTCTCTCTCTCTCTCCCTCCATCGTCGATTAAGGGACCCCCCTCTCCTTTGTCTTCCTTGTTGGTAAGAGACTCCTCCCTCTCTCTTTCGCTCGCTATATATAGGTGTGGATGGATCATAGGTTTCACTGTTCAATTGTTGATTTCTATTCCTTCAATTTCTAATTTTGTATTGAATTGTTACTTGGTATATGTCAATTTTTCAATCTTTTTGATGCCCTTTTCAATTATGCTGTACCGTTTTTTTCTATCGAATTGTGTCATGAAATGTTTGAACTTTGAAGGAACAGTAGATAGACTCGTATTTTTGTGCCATAAGTTAGTCCGCTCAATTCATGTACTTTTCAAGTTCAAAGTATTTGGTTTTATTGTTTCATCCAACTAAATAAGAAATTGTCCTTAAAATTGCTTTTATTGATCATCATTGAAGATGGATGATCTACTTTTTTGCTTTTAACAAGAAAGGTCATTACTCAGTTTGGTCCCAGAAAATATTGGATTGACTGCTTCAACACAGTTGGTTGTAATGTTTCCTCACTTTTATCATGAGTAGAGGTCGCCGACCCTCTCTGTCTTTCAACAGAAAAGGTTATTAGTCAGTTTGGTCTCTGTTATTTCTTGTTTTGAACTCGAAAAAAAGTTCGAGGGGGCAATTGGGGGGGACCCCTTCTTGGGTGGGACAAGGGAAACCACCGGGTGTAACTGGTACACTACGTCAGTGTTGCCTCGTGGTGTAACCGCTCAATAATAAACAAACAAATGGGTAACTGAACCTCACTTTTTGAATATGTGGCGGTTATTGTCTTACATATAGAGATAAATATTTGAAGGAATGTGGTTCATTTTGCCTAATTGGAGTTATCATTGAGTGGTTATACCACGTGACAATGCTTATTGGGTGTAACTGTTTCACCAAATATTTACTCCAAGAGAAGTAGATTAGTTTTGTTCTTCTTTTTCTTTTTTTTTTTTTCTTTTTTTGACTTGTTTGTTCCTGGTGGATAGTTACACTTCTTTTTTGGTTTCTCCAGGTTTGTAAAACATAAAACAAATAGGTTATCCTAAAATGCTTATTATTCAGTTTGGTCCATGTTAATTGAGGGCTGGCTGATAGAAATAGACCGACTATTGGAGATATTCGTGTTATTTCATTTGCACTGGTTTGTACACGAATGCGTGAGTTATACCGAGTGCTTAGTAAATTATAGACCACTTCAAATCTTCATTGGTTGGGAGTGATAGACTAGTTTTCTTCTTTTTTTGTTTTGACTTCTTTGTTGTGGAAGATAGGTTCACTTCTTTTTCGGCTTTTTTAGATTTGTAAAACATAAAATGAATAGGTTATCTCCATAGATTCTATGGATTTCTTCTATCTTAAGGTAATCCACATCATTACTAGTGTGGGCATGCTTTGATTGAATGTGGAAACAAATTGATGAATATTTCTCCATCTACCACTAACTTGAGATGAATTGTAATAAGTGATCAAGAACATAAAACTCAAATGAAGCATATCTTCCTGTTTACAACTTTCTTATCTCCAGTCTGCAAGATTGAAATGCGGGTCTTCTTTGATTATTACACCCCACATTTCAGATTCAACATCCTAATTTTTATCTGACAGTAGAGACATATAACTAACAGATGAAAAGCATGATGGGTTAAAGAGGCCTCAGCACAATTGCTAATAAGAGGAAGGAAGAATGGGCGATGCTTCAACTTTCTCAGTGAGGTTCCCTGAGAGTTCTGTAGTCTGATTTCTGCTTCTCAAAGCACTTATCGTTTAGGTTGAATTGTTTCTGTTGCTTTTTGAAGCACTTCTAAGGTTAGAAAAAGTTGACAGCACCTGAAACTCCATTGGTTCTTGGTGTTGCTTCAACTGTTTTACTGATTCACCCAGTTAAGTCATATGCCTTCTTTCATCAGCCGTGTGGGATACCATCATATTACCCCGAATCAACAGATCTTTTACATACTTGTAAATGTAGAAAAATAGGAGTTCTGTAGGTATTCAATTTATTGTCTATTTTATTCTTTTTTTGCCGTGTATTTCCAGGTGCGCCAGTTTCTTTTGGAGCTTTTTCCTCAAAATCGCTGATAATTCAAAACTTTGGCAACACCTATGAGTGGGTCCTGTCTTCTTATGCGACTTTATGACTAGGTTATGAAGGGTTTTCTTGAGCGGACTGTTAGTTCAAAGTATTATTCTAACAGCTCTGCTTGTTCCCCTAATAGAATTCCTGGTTCTATCTGCTCAGAGCCAGGATCAAACGACAGTAAGCTCCCCAAGTCTTCCTTGTGGTCGAGCTTCACTTTGCCAGCTTTCTCAATCTTTGAAACATTAAGTGAGCCAAAAGGCTGTGGAAAGAAAGCATCAAGCTCTAGGAGCAATGGATGGACTGCAGCTTTCAAGAGAGTAGTGAACGGTGGTGGCTCAATGAAGAAAATTCAAGAGCGTGTACTGGGGCTGAACAGGACTGGACATTCTGTTTCAGCTGGTGACATATGGCTTCTAGGTGTGTGCTATAAGATTTCTCTGGAAGATTCATCTGGAGATCCGGCTCAGAGTGAAGACTATGCTGCATTTGTTGAAGATTTCTCATCAAGAATTCTGATAACATATCGTAAAGGTTTGTCTAGTGAATTACTGCCCTTTTTCTGGATGGGTTGTTATGTTTAGCAAATGTTAGCGAACCATGATGGTGCTGATAAATGGTCGTCATGCTTTTTATTTACAGGCTTTGCTAGTATAGGAGATTCAAAGTATAGCAGTGATGTATACTGGGGCTGCATGCTTCGAAGCAGTCAAATGCTTGTTGCTCAGGTATAATTTTTCCCCCTCCGCTTTTGCTTTCATTCTTGTGAAGTTTTGTTTCTGATGAGGATTGAGTGCTCTCAGCATTACTTTAGGATTAAGAAGAACATTTTGTTTTGCATGTGAGTAAGTTCTTAGTCAATGAAATGAATTATTCATACAGGCTTTACTTTTTCAACGATTGGGGAGATCTTGGAGAAAATCTGTGCACAAGGTAATATGCATGGACAGAATGTGTTTTTTTTTTTTTTTTTATGGTTTTCATTGTTTTAATCAATGAATATTGAAGATAAAAAATGATGAATCTGGGTAAATGTATGAAGTTTTATAGCCAACTGGATATGCTAATGTTGCCATATTTCTAATTATGCAGCCAGTTCATCAACATTACATTGACATATTGCACCTTTTTGGTGATTGTGAGGAGTCAGCTTTCTCCATCCACAATCTTCTCGAAGCTGGAAAGGCTTATGACCTTGCTCCGGGATCATGGGTAGGTCCATATGCCATGTGTCGCACATGGGAAACTCTAGCCCGCTGTAGGACACAGGAAACTGAACTTGATGACCAGTCCTTTCCATTGGCTATATATGTTGTTTCTGGTGACGAGGATGGGGAAAGAGGTGGAGCTCCTGTTCTATGCATCGAAGATATACTTAGACATTGTTTTGAGTTCTCAGGAGGCCAAGTTGATGGGTCACCTATTCTTTTGTTGGTTCCTTTGGTCCTAGGACTGGACAAAGTCAATACGAGGTATCTTCTGTTTGTCAAGCTCATCTATATGATAGCAATAAAATTGTATTTTTTATGGGAATTATACTTTCTCCTTGAATAGCCTATTGGATGCTTGGAACCTAGTATGAATCTTTTACTGTGCTTGTCTTGTAGTGAGGTATGGTGAAGAAAATGATCAAGGATAGGTAACACGAGGGGGAGGGGGGAATTACTGTCATGCCATGTCGAAGAAATAGGGGGGCGAGGCTTTCAGAACATGGTATGATATTACTATGTCAAGTGATGGTATTCAAACCATCGATTCTCTACTCCAAGGCAGGAAAGAGAACAACCATTTATTCTCACTGAAGATGGGAAACATAGTAGCTTGGTCCACTGTTTACTTAAATGTCTGATAGCATAGTCTAGCCACTGAATATAATGAATGTTTTACTAGTGCAGTTCATTGCAACAAGTACTTGACTAAGTAATTAAAAGTTTATGCACCCTAGATAGCAAGGTTGGTGAAGTAGAATGGAAAGTAGAAGAACAATCAGAAGAAGAGATCTACCTCATCCTCTCGAGGATTAGGTCAAGAAACACACAAATACTCAATCAATTTCCCAATAAACCCCACACTAATGAAAAATGGGGGTATATCGTTGTTTATAATCCAGTCTCCTGCGAAAACCTCAATTAGTTTCCAATAAAAGTCTAATTACAACAATTATAGAAACACTCCTTGTCAAAATATATTCAAAAAAAACCTCCTAATCAAATAAAAAATTTCTATTGTAATAAGTAAAACCCAAAAATTCCAAATTACGAAAATAAGCATGATAACATGTAATTAAAAGTACTACTTATGGTGTCTTTGATGGGGATGGTGGAAAGAAGAGGGATGCAAAACTAGGTGGAATAGGCTTCCATCCACGGTAGAAAGAAAGATCATTTATCTCTTTGTTGTTTGGCATGAGAGATGGAAAAGTAGGAGAATAAATTTTTATTATTTGTTTAAGTGTGAGGAAAAAATGAGGGAAATATTGTAAATGTGAATATCAAAAAGCACTTGCTCACAAAAAATCTGTGTACTTCAACTTGAGTCATTTGGTCTAACTTTTTGTAAAAAGAAGAGTCATATATATTGTAATGTTCACACATGTAGGTATATGATAGAAAATAAAGAAAATAGCAAAAAAAATATAATGAAATTATGCGGACCGCGCCCCTATCTTTTGTTTTTTTGGTTGATTGCTTATCATGTTATAAAAAGAGTGAGGAGGAGTGGAATTTGCAAAAAAAACAAAAATGGAGGCGTGAGAGGATCATGCACTATGAAGTATGAACATAGACGTATTTGCATTTTGAAGGTAAAAAAGTAAACTACTTATGCCTCACTCAAACCTTTTCATTTTCCCTCTTATTTCCGCCTAAATTAGAAGGATAACAATTAGTGCGCTAAGTGGATTACTTTTCCCCTTACTTTTTTTTCCCTCTCATTTTGCTTTTCGAAAAGAAGCACACGTACTATTCAAAAGGTGATTTGTTTGTGTTGGACACATGTTTTATACTCTTGTAGTCATGTATGTAGTTGAAAGATAAAATCTTACTTTGGATACGCATTCAACACTCATGTGATGTTGTATTGTCGGACACTTCTTTAGGACCTATCTACGATTGAAAAATAAATTTGTGGCGAAGTGTAATTAACAAAATTTGAAATTTGATAAATGACTAATGATAGTATAGACGAATATATAATTATGAAGCCTAATCATATGAAAATTTTAGTTAAGATTTACTATTAAAAGCAAAATATTGACTTGTAACTATGAAGCTATAAAATATCATACCCTGGGTATTACAAAATAGCCAAAAAATGGAAGTGACAGACATAAAAAAGTTTTACCAAAGAAAATAGCTTGGAAAGATGAGAATAATTACTATATTTATATATTTTGGCAACATTTAATCTATAACAAATTGATGAGTATTAATTGTTATGATCCATTAAGCTAAGCAAAAAATACTGGTTTTCTTATGTATTGTAGTCTGAGAATTATAATATTATCGAGAGATTATATAAAATAAGGTAAACTTTATCCACACCACCTGAAGTTATTCATATATTCAATGACACCTCCTGCATCTTTTGAAATTTCATTAACACCCCTCATCAGAAGTTGTCTGCTAACGGTGTTAATGGAGGCATCCATTTTACATAAATACCCTTACACATGGGCGTAGCTAGCTTAGCCCCCCTGAATTTTATTTTATTTTTCCAAAAATTACCTACATAAAAGTACACAAATTTTTTATTATATTTGAATTTGCCCACCCTATATTGTTTTTCTATCATATTATTTGGTATAAATATCTAATGACTATAAACTTTCGGACATGCTTCAAACACATAATGGACATATTCAAATAAATTTTGGACATATTGAAGTTGTTTTATAATGTTGCAGCAAAAATTATGAAGTTATTTTAATATTTAATAAAAGTTAGGATCATTATGAAATAAATTATAGGGTTATTTTATAATTTTATAATGGAATTAAGAGTCACAACTTAAAATTATAAAATTATTTGGATTTAAAAAAAATCAAATATAATTATGTTTAGTTGACAAGATTATTCTAATTAGACCAAAATGAGCGATTGAGAGAGGAGGAAAATATTATCAGTGAGGGTGTGACTCTCTCTAGCAACTATTCTATTCTCTAGAGAGATGCGACCGACCTTTATTTGAAACTCAGATAATCGACAACAATACTACAATACTATGTTATTCTCTTGGTCAAGCCTAGAAATGAACAATGGTCTTCTACTAGTAGACACAAGGTTGTGATTGGTGGGTGGATTTGTTATAAGCTTTGTGAAGTAAAGGGTTTCTTCGGCATTTTGAAGAAATATTAAGTAATAATTTTCACTTTTAAGAGTTGTCAGACACGGTTGTTGACAGAAAGGGGTGTAAGTGATTCAACAGTAGAATCTAGAAGGGGGTATAGTGAAATTTCAGAAAATACTGTGGATGCCATTGAATATATGGATAACTACAGGTGGTGTAGATGAAGTTTACCCTATAAAATATAAACTCAATGATTTGTGATGTGCCCTTGCATGCTTGTGTTCTATTTTTCAAGAAATTCCATGTCCGTATCATTTTGTATCCGTGTCTCATGCTTCTTAGTTCCTTTCTAACCAAGCAAAGGAACACTTTATTTTTCCTTTTTTCCATTCTTTCCATCCACCCCTTTTTCTCCCATACCAAACAGTCTATAAAATAAGTTGTGAAAATCCTGTTCTTTAACTCCAAGCTTCTTTTTGATCCCCATGACTTGGTGTTGTTTAGGAGCCTTTTGAAAAGAGTCCCTTTTGATACTATATTTCTCATACCTTATGGGGTTACATGGAACTTTTAAAAGATTGTCTCTGGAGCGACTTTTGTAGGGTATTCAGGCTCTCCATTGCAGTTTTCCAAATGCAGTGGGAATGCAGCTAGGAATTCATCATTATATCAATGTAAACTACTTCCCTCGTATGAAATGGTGTTGGAGTGGGATAACTTTTGATTTGCTTATTTTTCATGGAAGGGAATGGTCAACTGCATGTGGCATATTGAAAATCAAGTTTTGTAGGTTTTATGGATTTTACAACCCCAAATAGATGGGATGAGTCCTTGTTGAGTTGAGTCAGCAGAAGACATTCTTGGCGACCAAAGAAGTTGAACAACCTATGTAGGACGAGCAAGATTATGAAAACTTGGCGAGGAATGAGATCCATGAACTATAATGCATCTCTTTGTTGAAGAATATGATCACTCCAGTGTTGTTATTCATGATAGGTATTGAAGAAAACTATTTACCGGAAAATCGCCTTTTGATGACCATAATTGCTTATAAAGTTGAAGAGTATGTGTGCCATAGCAGTATTTTTCCTTCTGAATCAGCAATATTTCTATCATGAGTATTAGACATTCTGCTGTTGATCATTTCAATGTGGCATAAACTTTTTTGGGAGGTGGATTTGGTGTAAACCACATCTTACAATTGTGTGTCTCTCTTTTTGTGTTACATTTTGATGGATTTGGGGGAGTGGTAAAAAAGCTTCTAGATTATGGAGATATGCTATTTCAGCCAATTTTTTGGGTAGTGTGGGTGGAGAGGAACTGTAGAATCTTTGAAAGAAATGAGGAGAGGGAGTTGTTATGGGATAGAGTGAAGTTTTTAGTATCTCTTTGGGTTGCGGTATTTGATGAGTTTGTGACACTCCTTTATGAGTTCTTCAACACAAATGGAAAGCTATTTGCAGTTGATAGTTTCTTTTGTTTATATTAATTTTTCCTTTGCTCCATTGGGTCAAATTCTTGTCCACCATTTATGGACATTGGCATCTTTCTATGAAATGAAAATTCTAGTTCCTATAAAAAAAAAGGATAAACCAGTTATCTTTGAAGAGAATTTGGCTTTGGAGGAGTTAGGGGTCAATTTTACCTTCGTTACATTGTTTTACCTATGGTTAGTAATCTTTTAATTTAACCTGCCTTTGTATATGTTCCCTGTATTTGACCATTTGCGAAAGGCGGTGTCTTTATCTTCATAACTGCATGTCTTCTGTCTGTTCTACTTCTAAGATAATTCATTCATTAGACTCAAACTCAATCAAATAGTTGACTGACCAGATGAAGGAACAAACCAATACACCCATAAAAGGGTAAGGTCAGGTTTGAGGTTTACCGGGAAAAAGGATAATGTTTGCATTTACCCTTGGCTCATGTTTGAGATTTGGCAATGAAGGTAGTCTTGGTGCAGCGTAAACCCAACCTAATGCTCTTGTCTGATCTTGTTGCTTATTGCAGCAAGGCTCTTTTTTTTTTTAATATATATATATACTCTGGATGATTGGTTTATGAATATTTGGGAACTACTGAATATGTTAGGTCATGGAAACCATGGACTTCTTGCATGCCCTTTATAATATTCATTTGGGTAAATATTGTATGTTCATGTGATTTTTTGAGGATTATGACGATCCTAGAAACATATGGTCATCATCTTTAATGACTCAACTTAAAATTTTATTTTAGCGAGTCCAATAAGTTTAGAAGTCTATCAGAATATTTTTCATAACTGAATTTGAAGGAGAAGGAAGGTCTCTAATCATAAACGGTAAACATAGGAGAGGTACAGAAACGGCAGGGATGTTTCTGTAATTATTGAATGCCTTGCAAATATGGGAATATATATTGTTAATTTTTCGGTTGTTCTTAACAACGATGACCTTTCATTTAAGTCTTCGGATGGCACCATCGATCTTCAACAGTTGAATTCTCGTATTCTCCATGTTCCAGCGGCTCGGATGAGTATCTTGTTTATTGCTATGGCTATAAACACTTTCATGTTCCTATCCACAAAACATCCCCTTTTTCTTCGCTCTTCTGGAACCGGTACAGAAATGGGTGCTTCTTCTACGTTGTTTACCTTCACTTCTGCGCTGGGGGGTTGTTTCGGGGAAGACCTATGTGGGGTTTGTAAATGTGTCGTGATTCATTGCCATATTTATTGAATCAAGTTGTTCTCTCATTAATGTATGAGTGAAAGAACTGGAATATAGAAGTTGTAGTGACGTAAGTGCCTTATTTCATATGGATTTAATGTTGCATCCTTTCAGGTATTTGCCACAGTTGAAGGTGACCTTCACTTTTCCTCAAAGCCTTGGCATCTTGGGCGGTAGACCTGGTGTTTCAACGTACCTTGTTGGTGTGCAAGATGAAAATGCATTTTACCTTGATCCACATGAAGTTCAGCAGGTACAGTGTTACCCTAGTCCTATCTCGCTAGATTGTTACGGCTTATGACCACCAACAGTTTTTTTTTTCATTTTCTTTGGATAGGTTAAAGGAATAGTTTTTGGACATTAGAGCATCTCCAATAGTATTCTTTATTTTAGAGATTATTTTTTTTGAAATAGAGAGAATCTTTGATAAAATTTTGAATTAGAGAGTGAAATATTTTTGACAACTCCAATGGACTCTCTATTATAGAAGAACATTAGTCTTATAGTCAATAACATTTAATGAATAATGTGTGTCACCTTGCCATTCATTAAAAATAGAATAGAGTAAATTGAACTCTCTATAGGCTCAATAGAATAGAGCCTATTGAAGCTTGTTTTTTAGTGGTTGACTAATGTAGGACAACTTTGTAAAATAAAAATAGGGACTGTTTAGGGGCTGTGAACAGTAGCGTGAACAGTAATTTTGGTTAGGAATTACTCCTAAGGTTCCGTAGGCATCACACCTAGGGTTAGAATTGTATCACACAACTAAAAAAACATGTAATTGCTGAAAATTCTAAATATCTCTCTCTTTATTATTAAAAGTAACACTAACTATATATAGAGTTCTAAGTAATCCTAATCCCAAAAGATTAGGATTCCAAAGTCTCTGGAACTTCAAAGACACTAGGTCCCTACAAATTAGAAAACTAAAATTAATTAAATTCTAGAATATTCAATGCTAGAATTTGCCCCGAAAATATGATCTGTTCCAGGAATTCTTGAAATTACAAAAATACCCTCGGCACTAAAAAATATTAAAAGAACATAAAATACTATTATTAACAAATTGACTTAAAATAAGAATCAAAATAAAATAATACAAGGTTCCATATGAATCTTTGTCTTGATGGAAAACTAACTCTATTATATTTCACATCTTCAAATTTGTGTTTCTTTGAGCATCTTATGGATTGCATCATTGACTCTCTAAAAATAGAGTTAGGTGGGAATGGAGAGCCTGTTGGAGATGATCTTACCATCATAGTCCCGTGTGTTATGTTGCCATCCATCCTTTCTTATAAAATATTTTCATGGTTTGGTTTCAACATTCATTCTCTTGCAATGGAAAGCTTAACTTGAATATTGACGAGTGTTTGTTCAGGCCATAAGGGATATATTGTGTTTGCACTTGTTCAGGAGACTCTTTAATGTTAAGATACTTGCTCTACCTTAAGTGGCACTGAGGAAGCAAATCATTCATTCCATACCTCATTTTGTTTCTCCTAAGATCATTTAGTGACCTGCAAATTAAACTTGAGACTTTGGTGATTTTCATGTAGTGAGTACGTACGCGTTACACAGTTATTTTCTGTTAGGTTTCTGGATGGATTGCCTGCCTCAGAAGTTAACCACAAGCTAACAATGTGAACCTCTAGATTTTAAGAGTATGCTTTGAAAAATTGGACATTCTAACTGGAGTATAAGTGCATTAAATGCTTGTGTCCTATATTATAAAAAAAATAAAATGTTTCTGTCTTAAAAAGTTGCAACTTTTAGAAAATTACTGAAAATCTGTGCTTGCACCGTCCTCTTTTTACTAACTTTATTGAAAAGGCAATGAAAATCAAACTCCAAACTCTGGCTTTCTACGTTTCCACTTTTTGTGCTATTCATACTTTCCCGTTTTCCAAACATATTTTCCAACTATATGATTTGTTTTTGTTTTTGAAGTACATTTACCTTTTTTTCAGTGCTAGTTCCCCGAGGACAAAAATTGATTTCTTTATGATTTTTTGAGCTTCATAACAGCCCTACATCTTCAACTGAAAATTTTCCTAAATGTATTGGCTGATAACTTAAATGTTTCTTCTTTTTCTCCTTATTTGCTTTCTGTAGTGTTTGTTTTTTGTTCATGTCAAGTAGTAACAATCTCTTTTTTACTGCTGGCAACATCATCAGGTAGTTGATGTTGGAAAGGATAATCTAGAGGCTGATACTTCCTCTTATCACTGCAAGTAAGTTCCTGGTTGAGACAGATTATCTAATTAGATTTACCACCAGCTTGTTTACATTTCTCTTTGTCTTATGGTTTTTGGTTGTGATTCTAGTGTTGTACGACACATGCCTCTTGATTCAATCGATCCATCCTTGGCTATTGGATTTTATTGCCGAGACAAAAGTATGAAGGCTTCTCTTGGTTGATATTTACTGATTTATTCATAGTATAACGAAATATGAGATTCTTTTTCACAACGATATCTCTGTTTTGGTTTTCAGATGATTTTGACGATTTTTGTTCTCGAGCCTCTGAGTTAGCTGATCAATCAAATGGTGCTCCATTATTTACTGTTACTAAGGCACGCAATTCACCAAAGGCAGATATGTTGGGCGGTGGAAGTCAGGTTCAGGAGGATGATTCCTTTGATGTGGCACCCACCGGAGATGCAGAGGGCTGTACGCCAGAAGATGATTGGCAACTTCTTTAACTCAGAAATATTTTATTGGTTTGGATGCCATGGTTTGGGGTTGCTCACTTAATACATTATGCAATTGGTCTATTTATTCGCGTCCTAATTCCACCACGCCTCTCACCTAGTGCAACAACAATTTCACCCAGCAGGTGCATGCTCAATTCTCTGTTATATTCAGGAGTAATTCATATTGTAGGCTGCGTTTTTTGGTTTTTTTTTTCCCCATTTGGAATTGTCCATGATGAAATACGGATGATGCTGTGAGATAATCTAGCCTATAAATTATGGCAGTTGTATTATATTGACTTCACAGCTTTATATCATGTTGGAAGCTGCATTTGGTTCTCTCTAGCACCATTGCTTCGTTCAACTCTTAATTTACTTTTTCTATCTCAAAATTAATACAAGTGGGACTGATAAATTCATAGACAAGCAATGCCAAAAGTCGAATAATATCAACTTTTTAACCAGATAAAAAGGGAGAACCTTGGCTTTGCTATTGCGCACTTTACATGGGCAAAATTGCTGCACTCAATACAATAATAAACCCAGTACGGTGGCATCACATGCAAAAACTAGACTGTTCAAATGGTAGAGAATAGGCAAGGGTTGTGATGCACACATAGGGTGTGTTTTGGTAATGGGATAAAGCGGGTTAACACCATAAGGATAGTTAAATAAAGTAATGGGTCTTATTTATCCTTTGTTTGGGAACCATTTTTTGAGGTTGGATAACAATTCCGGGTCAAGTCTTGACCCGGTTGCTACATTGGTCCATAACCTTCTTACACAGGTTATAATTAACCTACTTCTCCGGTGGATTACAAACCCGGGCAGTAGGTTAACATCCTGTTGGAGATATAACTTAGTGTTAGGGATTTCTTAGTTTATTAGGGTTTTTTTTTTATTTATTTTACCTTTTTATCTTTATTGTATCATTCATTGTTTGATTATAAATACAGGGGCTCTACATTTAGTTTGTATTCTTTTTTCATTCACGTTTATTCCAAGTTGGTATCAGAGCCGTACCCTAACCCTAACCCTAACCTTCTCCAAGTTGCCGACAGCCCTTATCATTAGCAACGACAGCAAACAAACCAGAATAGACTCTACCTAGAACCACCCCAGCATCGACAAACATAAACCGACAGCCAAACCAACCCAACAAACCCAATCGCACACTGTCCAGCAAAATCAGCCGCTACCCAGCAAAACCAACAGCTACCCAGCAAACAAACCAGCCTAAACCGACAGGAACCTCTGTCTGCATATACCGACAACAGATACTCACTGCCATAGCCAAGCCGATCGACAACCTGCAAAACCCAAGCACCGACTATCGACTCCACAAGCCTCGCCAAAGCTACCGCCGCCATAATCAAACCCACAGGCCACGCCAACACGCCAAAGCTCCCTTTGCCACAGTCGAACAAACCAAAACCACTAGTCGAAGTTACTGCACAACCCAAGTCAACTACCCAAGCGCAACCCAAGTCGACTACCCAGAACCATCAGCCGAACAGACCAGTCGACATTCCTAGTCGACATTCAACCCAAGTCACACTCCAGTCGCCGATCAACCACAGTCGACATACCTCCGTCCTCTGTTGATACCTTCGTCTTTAGTCTTCAGTCGACATACCTTTTTAGCATACTCCCCCTCACCACGAAAGTCCGGTGGTGCATCCATATAAATAATTTCATCCAGATCACCATGAAGAAAATCATTCTTCACATCTAACTGATGAAGAGGCCAAGAGTACTCTGCAGCTAGAGAAATAATCAAGCGAACAGTAGTCAATTTTGCCACGGGGGCAAATGTGGCACCAAAATCATGACCTGGTACCTGAGTAAAGCCCTTCGCCACAAGCCTAGCCTTGTGACGATCAATAGTACCATCCGCAAGAAACTTCAGGGTGTAAACCCAACGACAACCAACAGGCTTCACCCCTGAAGGTAAAGAGACAAGATCCCATGTATGATTACGCTGAAGAGCATCCATCTCCGTCTGCACGGCAAGAACCCACTGGGGCTCCCGCATAGCCTCTGAAACAGAACGAGGAGCTGGCGTATCTGATAAGGCCATGCTATAAGCTCGAAATGTAGGAGATAGATCACCATAAGAAACATAAGCAGAGATCGGATATAAAATCCTGGTGGTCCAAACATAACGATCAACTAGACGGCGATCACGCCGCAGATAACGACGCCCTAAATCACATCCTCCACGGACAATGTCTCATCAGATAAACTAACTGGCTCAGTACCTGTAATCTCATCAGTACTAACAACAGGTGCATCAATTTGCTCAACGAACTAAGATGGATTACCTGCATCGCCTGAGGTAGAGGGGATATCAGCAGGGGGATGAGAGCGAGGGCGACAAACATAAACTTGCAAAGGAAAAGAGACAAGTGACTCTGTACGGACAGGAATGACTGGCTCTGGAGAATGAGAGACTGATGACTCTGTAGTGATTGTGACCAATGGCTCTAGCTCCTGTGGTAATGAAAAATCAAAGGGAGTATCATCGACTGGAGGGGGAGACACATGATTAGAAGAAAAATAAGGAATATGCTCAAGAAAAGTCACATCTAGACTGTGATACATACGTCGCTTGACAGGATCATAACACCGATACCCCTTAGACTGATGACAATAACCCACAAAGACACAACGAATTGCTTTATCATCAAGCTTATGACGAGTAGGAGATCGATCCTGAACAAAGCATGTGCAACCAAAAATACGAGGGGGTACTGGGAAAAATGTCCGCTCAGGGAATAAGTCTTGTAAGGGAGTCATATGCTGAAGAACACGACTTGGTGTACGATTGCACAGAAAGGTGGAAGTCAAAACTGCAAAATGCCAATAAGATTTTGGTACCCCTATACCTCTAAGCATACAACGTACTATCCCTATCAGACTCCTATTTTTCCTTTCAGCAACTCTTATTTTGTTCAGGAGTATATGGACAAGTGAGTTGCTGGAGGATACCCTGAGAAGAAAGGTGAGATACTAAGGCATCAGACACATATTCTTTGGCATTATCCGATCGAAGAGTACGAACAATGACATCGAATTGTGTCTTAATCATCTGGAGAAACTGAGTGATTATCGGGAGTACATCAGATTTCCTATGCAAAAGGTGGACCCAAGTACAACGGGTATGATCATCTATAAATGTCACATAATATCGAGCACCTAACAGAGCAGTAACAGGAGAGGGCCCCCAAATATCAGAATGTATTAGGTCAAATGGCTTGGGTGACTGATGCATGTGAGGAATATAACTGGTCCTAACATGTTTCAATAGAGAACAGATGACACAGTCAAGTTTACCATCAACACAAGCATTGTTCAAAGCAAGAAACAACATACATAAATATTTAAAATTTTTATGTCCAAAACGATCATGCCACAACTTAACAGTTTGTGACGAAAAATCATAACGACAAGTACTAAGTAAAATACTAGCATGCAAGCTAGGAATAGATAAAGACAAAGCAGGTACAGGTTATGTAGGTGGAGGTGGTGTAAGTGGAGGAACTGGTGAAACTGGAGGTGAATCGCTTAGATAATACAATCCATCTCTCTCATGTCCCCTGATAATAATCCTCCTGGTACTCAGGTCCTGCAAATAACACGAATCAGATAAGAACACAACCGCACAATGAAAATCTCTGACTAATTGATGTACAGATAATAGATTCATGGCCAACTTTGGCACATGAAAAACTGAATGTAATGTAAAGCCATCTGGGAGGCGAACTGTACCCCTACTAACAATAGGGGCATGTGTCCCATCAGCTAGCTGAACCTGTGTGTGTAACTGCTCATCAATAGTGGTGAAGTGACGGGCCTCACCTGTCATATGACCATTCGCATCCAAGTCCAGCATCCAAAGAGGAGACAGACTGGTGCGAGCATGAAAGACACGGGATATACCTGTAGTAGTGGCAGTAGCAGAAGTAGGACCCTGAGAAGTGAGGGTAGACATAAGTATATCCAATCGGGAAGTGATAGCATCCATATCACTCTGCCAAGGTGGAACAGTAAGAGCAGCAGCAGCAGGAGCAATAGGTGGTGGTACCTCAGCAATAGCAACAGTACGATCGCGAGGAGGTGGCTTAAGCTCCGGATGGAGCTTCCAACAAGAAGCCCTGAGATGTCCTGGTCGACCACAATAATCACACTGACGAGTATCCCCCTGTCTACGTTGATCTGGGACACCCTGACGACGCTGGTCTGAGCGCTGTCCACCCCTCACTGAGGATCCTGAACGAGATTCTGCAGCAGCTACAAGGGCCATCTGGTCAGCTGGAGGAGTAGCTGGAAGTGATGCAATACGGACGCGGCGCTCATGCTGCTCAATCATCGCATACACCTCATAAAGAGACGGAAGCTTCATTATCGACAAGATTTGTGAACGAGGGCCCTCAAACTCATCACGAAGTCCCATAAGGAACTTGTGAATCCTATCCTCTTCTTCTCGAGTATGCAAGAATACTGCTCCCTCAGGCTCTATCTTTGGAATAACTGTAAGAGGACGTAATGTCTCATACTCAAGCCAGCGTTGGGTCAAATACCCATAATAATCCTGAATGGTCAAATATCCCTGCCGAGCATATGAGAGCTCTTGAGAAAGCTCATAAACACGAACTCTCCGTCCGGATTGGAAATACATCTCTGATAATGCGCTCCATAGTTTCGGAACAGAGCTATGAAACTGGTGAATCCTGCAAACAGATGGCTCCATCGAGTTAAATAACCATCCAAGAATGGCGCAGTTCTCAGAAAACCACGCAGAATATCCGGGGTCGTCATCAGCTGGCTTTGGGTTAGATCCCGTCAGCCAACCAAGCTTCACTACTCGGCCTAAGAAAAGCTAGAATGAGCGAGACCACTCAGCAAAGTTACGGCCATTCAACAACTGTGTCGTAACTTTCAAGTCGTGATTTTGGTGTCACATTTGCCCCCGTGGTAAAATTGACTACTGTTAGCTTGATTATTTCTCTGGCTGCAGAGTACTCTTGGCCTCTTCATCAGTTAGATGTGAAGAATGCTTTTCTTCACGGTAATCTGGATGAGATTATTTATATGGATGCACCACCGGACTTTCGTGGTGAGGGGGAGTATACTGAAAAGGTATGTCGACTGCATAAGTCTTTTTATGGACTGAAACAGTCACCACGAGCCTGGTTCTCTCGCTTTAGTGATGTAGTCGTATATTTGGGGTTCACCAGATGTCATTCTGATCATACCTGCTTTATTCGACGGAATACTTCTGGACAGTGTGTTATCCTTTTGGTATATGTTGATGATATTATTATTACTGGAGATGATATTTCTGAGACTGCGCAGGTCAAGGTAGACCTTGGGAAGGCCTTCGATGTGAAGGACCTTGGATTTCTGCGATACTTTCTTGGGATTGAGGTTGTCCGTAGTAGTAGGGGTGTTGTTCTTTCTCAAAGAAAGTATGTTTTAGACCTTCTTTTGGATACTGGGATGCTGGGGTGTAAACCGGCATCATCACCCATGATTCTAAACCTGAAGCTTACTGTTGAAGGTGGGGAGTTGAGAGATCCGACTGTCTATCAGAGATTGGTAGGTAGACTTATCTACCTAGCCAACACTAGGCTAGACATTTCATTCGCTGTTAGCCGAGTTAGTCAGTTCATGCACAGGCCATGTCAGCCTCATCTTGATGCAGTTTATCATATTCTTCGGTACCTCAAGTCTTGTCCTGGACTTGGGTTGTTCTATGCATCGGGATCTCAGACTGATTCTCTAGCCTGTTATTCAGATTCAGATTATGGGGGAGCGTGTGATGGTCGATCTACTACAGGCTTCTGTGCTTTTCGAGGAACTCATCTTATCTCTTAGAAGAGCAAGAAGCAGACAATTGTCTCCTGCTCGTCAGCAGAGGCAGAGTATCGAGCACTAGCACTTGGCACGTGTGAGATTATCTGGCTACGATCGATTCTTGGCTAGTTGAAATTTTCAGTGACTTCTCCATCCACATTATATTGTGATAATCGATCTGCTATTCAGCTCGCTTCTGACTCTGTATTACACGAGAGGACGAAGCATATAGAGATTGATGTTCACTTTCTTCGGGAGAAGGTTAGATGTGGTATTGTCACTCCATTGTTTGTGAGGACTAGTGATCAGGTTACAGATGTGTTCACCAAATCTGTCACTCTATCCATTCTCTGGGACTCTGTTGTCAAGCTTGGCTTGGTTAATATCTTTGCGCCTAGCTTGAGGGGGAGTGTTGGAGATATAACCTAGTGTTAGGGATTTCCTAGTTTATTAGGGTTTTCCTTTTATTTACTTTACTTTTTTATCCTTATTGTATCATTCATTGTTTGATTATAAATACAGGGGCTCTACACTTAGTTTGTATCCCTTTTTCATTCACGTTTATTCCAAGTCATCCATCTGACCCATTTGTCCTCACTCAACCACTCACACACAACTACACACTGATTGAGCTTGTCCAGGGGTTTGGGACGAAGGTGTTGCACAGAGGAAATGGAAAAGGCGTTGCATAGAAGCGATGGGTCAAGAACGGTGTTGAATGGCAATGATGAGGGTTTAGTCGTCGGCTTGTGATCTTCTTCGTAATCGAAGAGTATCGCCATGGATACAAAGGCCGATAACAATTTTGACAGAGGGTGGTGGGAGGTAGTGGTGGTTCTGAGTGTTTTTATTGTGATGGTGGTGGTGGCATTTTTGTTGCATTTAAAGTTTATTTGGCGTAAGGGAGAAAAGCTCAATGGGTGGTGATAGGCAGGGGGAGAAAGATGGGAGTAGAGGTGGAGGTGGAGTTGATGGTGGTGGGAGAGATGGGACAGAGTTCCAGTGGTGGTGGTGGTGGGTTTAATGGTGATGTATATGGGGAGATGCAAACCATCAGGCAAATGTGTGGTTCTGGTTTCTGCATTTGATATATCTAATAAAAAAGGGTATTTAACAAAGGAGAATTACACTTAAGTCTCTTAAAATTTGTCATTTAATTATTCAAACCCTAGTATTTGAAATATTACACAAAAATTCCCTCAAGTTTATACGCGCGTAATACTTAGACTCCTCAAGATAAATATATTTATTAATAAATTACACTTAAACCCCTTTAAAGTTTGTAGTAGGTATATAATACTCAAACCCTTTAAATTTAAAATATTATATTTAGACAAAAAATACTCCAATCAAAGATAGAATATTAAATATTATTTTACAGTCAAAATTCATATTCTATTGTATTATTTATTGAAATAAAATTAAAATTAAAAAATTAATTTTTTCTTAAAAATCGTAATTATAAAGGGTCTAAATCGTATATAATTTTTATATATTTTTAAGTATATGTGAAAAATATATAATTTTATTAGGATAATCCATCAGTCCAAACATAGGATATGATTGGTTTGAATTGGAATGGATAAAGTCATGAGTAAAATGGTAAATTACTATAAAATTATTTGTGTAATATATGGTGCCCACAGAATTACATATTTGTTTTCTAAAAAAAAGTTGGGATTGGATATAATCTTGAGTTAAGGTTTTAAAATAGATGAGTGAGGTTGACTTGGATTGGTTAGGATATAAAAAAGGAAAACCTATCATATCCCTCCCCATTACCCAAACACACTCATAGGGACTCAGTTTTTATGTTTTGTTTGGTATGATGGAAAAATGAAAGGATAAAAAATTGATGGGATAAATAAAACATCATGTTTGGTAAGGAAAGAAAGTTGAAATGTATCTTATTTGTCTGTATATCTTTTTATATATACATATATTATGTATACATTAATTTCATACAAAAATATAATAATAAAATATGTATTTATATATATTAAAATTTTAAAAATAAGTTAAAAATTTAAAATTTAAAATTAAATAAATATTCTTCCCATCTTAATTAGGGGTGAAATTTTTTACTTAAACGATGACACGATTCGAACTTGACATGAATTTTATGACACGAATTTAATTAACTCGAACACGAACACGACACGAAAATAAATATGTAAACTAGTAACTCGACACGACACCATTAGTTAAATGAATTGAGTTAAGTGTGACTAATGTTCGACACAAACCCGTAACGAATTTGACACGATACGACTCGATTGTCACCCATAATCTTAGCCAACAAAAAAAATTGTCTTTTTTATTTTTCATCCATCTAACCAAACACAAAGGAAGAAAAGTGTATCATTAATACTTTCCTTCTTTGAAGGATAGAAAGCATATCCTTCCTACTTTTCATCATTCCTATCAAACGGAGCATCAATGTGGCCACAACCCTCATTTTCTTTATGCAAGGTAGAGGTGTTCACCCTACCCTACAGGTAGGAAATATGTTCTTCCGTATTCCTGCCCGATACTTTGGGGAAGAATTTTTTCTTGGCCTACCCTACCCGACAACTTTAGTATTCCTACCCGCCTTCCTACCCGATTAATCGGATAAATACTTTTGTAACTATTAATTTTTGGATCATTTTAATAATTTAATTAAATAATATCCACCAATTTAACAACACAATAAATCAATAACATTAAAATAAAAAACAACTACAACAACAATTATAATAAAACACAAGAAAGTATGAATATCAATCTACCATAATTGTTCCATAAATATAATAACAATTAATTTAAGTTTAAACAATATAAAATACAAAATTAATGCGGGTAGGGTAGGGTAGGAATGCGAAAATAGATGACTATTCCGCATTTCTATCCGATTTAATCAGAAGAACAAAAATTCTTCCGCATTCCTACCCGATTTTTATGGCTAATAGATTTTTAGGGTAAGGTAGGGTCGGATAGGATAGAAACTTGCAGCCAGTCGAAAATTTAAACACCCTAACGCAAGGAAGTCAAAGACTTGCACATGAGAAAAAGATTAGAAACTTCTTGGGTTCCGTCTCTAAAACAGTTTCACTGATTTTGGATAGGAAAAATAGGAGAGAAGCTGTTTGGCTAGCAAAGTTTTGTATCTAATTTTTCAAAAATTGAGAATAAAAAGTTAGAATTTCAGAAAGTAATATTATCATGTTTTCGCTAGTTGTAAAATAGTTTTAAAAAAAACTGAAAATACGGGATGCAATATACTATGCATGTAAAGATATCATTTAAAAAGAATTTGTTTTTTTCTCATTCGTGTCTTTAACTCTGCTTCCGAGCAAAAGTGATTGTTTCCTTTAAAATCCCCTATCTCGTCCAAAAGCTCCAGCCTTTAAATGGCACGAGCCGATGAGAAGAGGTTTAATCGACTTCTAATTAGGAGTGTTTAAATTTTTAATTGGTCGTAATTTCTTATCCTACCCGACTTTATTCTATCATACTGAATCGCTAGCCGAAAAAATTGGTTAAGAATGCGAAAGAATTTTTGGTCTTTCAATTAAATAAGGTATGAATGCGAAATACCCATCAATTTTCGCATTTCTACCCTATCCTACCTGCTAAAAATATATTTAACTTTTTTTAATATTTTTTAGTAATTATAAAAATATTTGTGTAGTATAATTTATGTTATAACATTGTTATTGTTGTGAATGTTTGAGTTGCTAAAACATAGACTTGTTTTTTGTGTAGGTTACATGATTTGTGGTGAACTGGTGATCTATGTGTTTCATATGGTTTAAATTTAAAATAATTGTTATTGTATTTATGTAATAATTATGATAGATTGATGTTTATGCTTTCTTGTATTTTATTGCAATTGTTGTTATAGTTGTTTTAGGTTTTAGCGTTATTGAAAAAAAAATATTGTGTTATTAAATTAATGCATGTTATTTAATTGAATTGTTAAAACGATCCAAAAACTAATAATTACACAAGTATTTACCCGACTTTCTATCTGATTAATCGGGTAAGAATACTACACCTAATTTGGTAGGGTAGGCCAAGAAAATTTTTCTGTAAAATATCGTGTAGGAAGACGAAAGACTATATTTCTTACCCGTAAGGTACGGTGAACACCCACTTCTAATGAGCTCCTGAGAATGTTCTTTCTATGTGTTTTGTATTTTGTTTTGTCGATTGATTGTATATATTTTTTTAAAGTTGACTTTCTCCTCAGATCTCAAGTGCTTTGTGAGTAAATCTTGTTTGTCCATATGTTGTATAACACTAGGTAAGAAAGAAAATCGTTCTAACACACCTCACTTCACTAGTCACCCCTATCCACACTCTCTTGTTCTTTTTCAAAAAAAATTTACCAAACAGTCATTAAAATTATACCCTATATATATACTAATTATTGTCTATGTTTGAAGGTACAGTGTATTAAAAAATAATAAATAATAAACATATTTATATTATAATTCAATTTCAAATTAACCCGTTCAAGTTGCAACCCTAGTATGATATGCCAATTTGGATGGCAACAATCCACAGGCATCTCATTCTCCTTCAGCCGATGTTGATCTCACATTCCTAGTAGACAGGGCCAACAATTATGCTAAAATTACCATGAATAGTATTTTCTCGGGAAAAAATGTCGTTTTTCATACAACAATTAGGGGTGCTCATGGGTTAGGCCCGTGAAATTTTTTTCGAGTCGGACTGATTAGTGTAAACTCAAGTCCTAATTCAAGTGAGTTATCGGTCAGGTCGAGTGAAATTCGGGTAAGAGCATTCTACCCGTAGCTTAACCCACGAGCTTATTGGGTGAGTTTGTTGAGCAAGCCTGCTCACGGCTTTTTTATAGGAAAAATTTGGAGACCGGTCAATGAAACTAATTTTGTTTTAAGTCCGTTTTTGTCAATTTTACTATTATAACCCTTCCATGTAAGAATGTTATAAACGGCGTTTATAGACACAATAACCAGCCATATACATCTCCTTCATAATCACCTTCAAATTCGGCTACAATGTTTCCTTATCCAAAAAACAAGAAACCTTCATTTACCCAAAAACTGTTTATATTCAAATTTCAAACTCATTACATTCTAGAAAATACAATTTTAATTTATTATTCCAATTTACTTTGAACTCTATCTACAAAATATTAATATTTAAAAAATAATAATAATAACATACTTAACAAAAACAGTAATACAGTCACTTAAAAAATAATAACATGATAAAAATATAATAACAATTAGGGATTATATTCTGTTAAAGTGAATATTAACCTTGTAACCAAGATTCAAGAAAACTCATACATTAGTACTAAATTAAAGTGTTATATACTTCTATTTTGTTGATTTTTTTGTTGCGCAAGACAATCGAGTATTCCTTGAATGTGTTACTATGAAAAAAAATTCATGTAATTGTATGTAAACCAAAAAATAGAGTTTAAAATTTCGATATCTTGATGTTCACAATTGATGTTGAGTGTTGTAATTGAAATGTCGATTGCATGTTACTACTCTTCCTTTTGTAAATTTTTAATTTGTGGATCATATTTTCCCTAAAATCATTAAAAAGTTGATGTTAATGTAAAAAAATTATTGTCTTATATTTTGTAAAATTAGGTGTTACTGAGTACAAAATTTTGATATTACCTTGAATATTAAAATATATATGTTACATAATATACGTCTCAATGTTTATAATTGTATGTTAAAATTCACTATAATAACATCAGTATTAGCATAGTAACATGACTGTATTAGTAACACAACTTTAATTGTAACTTCAATCATATAGTAACATGAATGTTACTATATATTAACATTCGTATTACTGAACCCTGTTAACATTGTTCAGCCTCCCTATAATATGCATTATTGTTGTTTTCTTGACTTAATAGACCAACAATTTATTCGCACATTAAACTACACATATATAACTATCAGAATATATAACTTTTATATAAAACTTTTGTTAATTATCATAATATTTAATAAACGATTTACATATATAACTCAATCAAATGTTTTCATATAAACCTCAATAATTTAATCTATGTGACTTTCCATAATTAGACAAAACTAACACTGTTAGAAGTAATTTTGAGATTTAAAAAATAAATGGACTTAAGTACTTACATTTAAGTATAAACATAGACTTACTCACAAATAAGTTTCCTGTCAAGACTCAAGTCATTATAAGTCCATCTGGGAAGATCCACTCTCAATTTTTATTTTTTTATACACAATTTCATTTAAAAATAATAAATATTTTTATAACTTAATATTTGTATAAATTATATTTTTGAATAGAAAATAGAGTTAAAATGAATAAACATGAAATAATGATTAATTTTATTTTTAATTAGGGAATGATCTACATTCCATAAAAAAAATACATCTCAACTTGGTTAACACCTAATCACTTATCTATTATTTAAAATTACTCTACCCTTTAAAACTTGTATGCTTAATACATGAAAAATAAAATAATACATTGAAAGACTTATTTTAAAGTTTCAAATTTAATAGTCTAAAAGAATAATTTTTTTCAAATGAAGGGTGGACCTGTTATAAGAGCCGGTTGGGCTTAGCAGACGGGCTTGACAGACAAACTCTTGAGCCGGGCTTCAGGTCAAATAATGAATTTGAAGACAAACTTAAGCCCTCTTTTTAAGGATATTGAGCTCGACTGGACCAACTATCGACTCTATTGAATTTCGAGCCTATATTTTTCGGACTAGGTAACGGAACCTGTGGAAAACCCGGCTCATAGACACCCCTAACAACAATAATAAATTAAGACCTCAAATTAGATACAAATAACATTTTTCTTAAATATCATTCTTAGTAATTGAAATTCAATCCTGGCTGACTTTTCATTCCTACCATTCAACCTTGGGTCAGAAGGTAGTGGCCCTTGAACTTGAGTCAAACTAGAGATGAGGGACATTTCTTTTGATATGGTCACCTTACCCTCCTCCACAACCTCAGAATAGGTGACCTAACGGCCCCAGCCCAACTAAATAAACCAATAGTCACTAAATTCATATGAGATACTTGAGGAGTAAGCAATGATCTTCTTAAGATCGATCTGCCTTAAAGCGGACAATAGACTACTATGATAACAAGTACACAAGGAAGAAAGAGGTACCATGATTCAGCCAGCTCCAAACAAATAATTTAAATGAGCCCTTGATTCAGTAATAAACATAACCCTAATGTCAAACAGTCTGATCTCAAAAAAATCACGCACTTAGCGATCAAAAATGTCCACCTAACACACAAACCTTCCATTTCAGAAAGATCGAGTTTAGAGACTTGGCCATCAAAAACACAAGCCATAAATATACACCAAGGCAATCTATTATCCCGGTTGGATGATTAAACTCATATGCAATAAAATTAAATCAATTTTGCAAGTCAACGAGTGGCCAAAGGAAAAAGCTAACATGTAAAGGATGCCTGTAACCTAGATTTACTGTTCATCATATTGAATTAGATTTTGCAACATGAACATACCTTTTGGGAATCTCTTAAACTGGTTCAATCTAGTTCTCATCTAATTTTGTAATTGGTTCACGGGAAAACCAACAAGTTGGCTTCGACTATTGGGTTTGCACCTTCTTCTCTGAGCAAATGCCATGTGAATGAACTGGTTCTTGATGCAGGAATGAATTAGAGGAAGAGCTCCATTCTAATCATTCATTTTATGAAACATCTATGGAGTGCTTAAATACAAAATTGCAATTTAAAGCAAAAGAGAAGGAAGCGACAATAAATTACCATCACCGAAATCCACTATCAAGAGAAAATTATAAAGCTAATTTCTTCTTATTCCTGCGAGGCAGAAGCAGCTTCTTTCAAACACGACCTCATGATATCCCCAAGCTTAGAGCAAGCATCAAGGCATAGCTCCATTGCCTGTTCACAGAAAGTGTTTTAGCAATGTAAGCCCCATCAAATTCCTGTCTTTCCCATTTATTTACCCAGCCATTTTTTCAGCCCTAAATTAATCTAGAACTAATAAATCCACATGCTTACAACTAAATATATGCCAAGAACTCGTGCAATGAATCAGCAAGCATATGCAGATCCCTGCAAACTACAGCTGGGAACATGCAAAGCAAGAGTACCAAAGGCTCAATTCAAAGAACAGTGCATCTAATATGCTGCTTATCATGTTCAATTCAACGGGGAACAGAAATCCAAGGCAAAAGTAAGCATTGAACAAAAGGACCATACCTCATGAATCTTTGGGGTTGACCATTCTCCGGTAACAGTCAGCTGAGTGACCTCATTACGAGAAGGCATACAAGTAATCATCATGCTTCCATCCTGGTAGCTTTCTTCTTCTGTAATAGGATCAATCACAAGGTCCTTCCCCAGACAAGACTAGACACTAAATATTGTTAGATGTGGAAGGAGAATATTCAATATGACCATAGACCATGCCAGATGGGATTAAAAAAGAAAATGAATATGTGCGAAAAGAAATTCATGAATTCACTGAGGAACCAGGTGCATTTTGACATCTAATAAAAAATCCATAGCAGACCCATGGCTCTTTAGGATACCTAGTTCATTAAACTGCAGATAAAGTGACTATTTGGTTAAGGGAGATACCTCTCCAGAAAGGAATAGATGCCAATGTGGCACGAATTATTAAAAATCCTGTAAAATCACTCAAATATTCCAGTGTCAAACATATGCAATGGATTTTTTGTTTTTGTTTTTTTTTTGTTTTTCTTTTTAATATCTGAGAGGGGGTGAGGGGCAGCTATATTTCACACAAAGGAAAAAAATGTATCTAGTTCGGAATTACTACGAAAACCAATTTTCTCCAACATTCAAATGCACGAGCATATGGCAAAGTCATGACCAAAATGAAGGACAAGACAAGGAATGCTGGTCATGTTTATTATTGTATAATCATGCATTCAGCAGTACCCAAGTAAAACAGCAAAGGTTCTTAGATAGTCAAGAGAGACACAAGAACTTGAGTGGAAGTTGTGACGCGGGAGTGGGGGCGGATGGTAATGCATCTAAATTTCCCCCTACTTTTTGATTAATGAGATGCAAGTAAAACACTGATTTTTCTTTAATATCACCTCCTAGGACATTTACTCTATTCCAGAAGCAGGATGGCAGATAATATACATAACCATGATTGCACTAATATCTGAACAACAGGATTAGGATCCCAAGTAATACCACCATTCATTGTCAATCAAGTTTCAAGAGAATGCTTGCAGTCTTGATGGGCAAATGTAAAAATATCAATATATGGTCCATCATACCAAAAATTGTTCCCCAACAATTCAAACCTGATTTAAGAATAAAGATCAGACCAGACCCGACAAAAATGTGTCCCCTTTCCCTTCCCTGTTCAACGTAGATCTAAACATGGCAGTTCAAAAAAAAAATTCTAAACATGTAAAGAAAACAAATACACTGGCAAGTAGACAACACTACGATATCTAGCTTGCTGCAAGCTTATTTAAATTTCCAACAGTTAAATGTAACATGGAAAGAAATGGGTATCTGTGATGCCTACCACGGAAACAGAGGCAACCACATCATACATCATAATCCCTGCATCTGCTAGAGCAAGACTAGCACATGATACGACCACAGGAAGATCACCTACAACCATTGTACATGACTACCGTCAGTATGCTAGGCAATAACACAAGTAATTCCCTACAATCAATAACATCAAGCAGTGATCTTAACCAGTCAATTCAACTGCCAACTTACAGAACGCATTTAATAAGTTCAGAAATCAGTTCTGTACAGTAGTTTCTGAACTGAGATCTAACAGCTCACTACTTGCATCAGCTCAGCTAGTTGGCACCAGTAATTATGTAAAGTTATTATCCATACAGAGATAATATGGAAGATGTGAAACTGATGGACATAAGGAAATAATTAAGGATACTCTTAAAGCAAAATACTACTTTTATCGTTCCTTTATCATCAAAGCCAAACTTCTAAGCATGAAAGGTTATTATCCAGTCCACTATTGTATGTGTTTGGGTATGATGTTGAACTT
Source organism: Ilex asprella (assembly GCA_023539305.1). Taxonomy (NCBI): domain Eukaryota; kingdom Viridiplantae; phylum Streptophyta; class Magnoliopsida; order Aquifoliales; family Aquifoliaceae; genus Ilex; species Ilex asprella. The sequence continues at coordinate 12,660,201 of CM042195.1, read as the reverse complement.
ACTGCCACCGGATTCCAATACTAATGCAAAGACATCTACAGTTGTCTTGGGGAAACTATCCAGTATAATGGCACCCTCCAAAGCTTTATGTAGCATTGAGGAAAACTCTTTGTTGTCTGATCCCTAATAGATTGAAAAAGTCTGAATCAGATACAAGAATTAGGAAAACAAAAAATGAAAAAAAGAGCATGCTAGATAAAGGGCAGTAAAATCAGTACTTGCCATATACCTGTCCACGAATTGGGGTGGAAAAAGTTGTATAACTGACATTACAATTCAATCGCCCTATATCGCTGTACATCATTGCTTTCTTACTTTCTCTAGGCCCAAATCTGAATCACAAAAGGCCATTAGGATGATTCAATCATAGTCTACAACCACTTGGAAGATTTGACAAAGATATTACAAAAAATTTAAGTTCTGAATTATTGGAATCACACCGGCTAAGTTCTGAATTATCGGAATCACACCGGCTAACTTTGGTTAGTGGTCGTAGAGACATTAGTTGACTGTAGTGGAATTAGGTTTAAATTGATTTAACAGACCTGATTTATGTGATTCATAATAACCTGTATATTATAAGAGAATTCACAAGGAATTTTCCCCGTGGAATAGTTGTGCTTATCCAGTTGCTGCAATTATTGCTTCACTCACATTGATTTACTCAAGCAAAAACCTTTGAAAAACTAAACCAGATGACATTTATCATTTTGTCCTTTCTAAAGGGCTCACTGTTTATCTCCTTACATCAATTTTAATAGGGGTGTCAAACGTGTCGGGTTAAACGGGTGACGGGTGAAAAACATGTAAACCCGTATACGACACGTTTAATAAACGGGTAAAAAATTTAAACACGAATACGAATCGTTTAATAAACAGTTAACACGACACGACTTGTTTAACACGTTTAATTTTATTAAAATTTTAACCCACACCAAAAAATTACTCTATTAAAATTTTAAACTCCATTAACTATTAACTATCCACAACATTTGTACTCTCTTAAATAAAAGATTTCCAATTAGTGGATACTTGCAAAAACAAGTGAAAAAGTTGAATGATGAAAGGAAAGGGCTTCAACCTTTTTATAGGCAAGGAAGGAAGTCTCATTCCCTTGAATCTACCGATGTGAGAATCAAGTCAAGAAAAACTTCTTTCTTAAAATTATTTTAAAGCATTCTAAGCTACCTAAAGTCTACAGCAGAACACCAAATTATAGATGTCCTCTGAGAAGAAGTGACAAATTTATAGTGCTGATATGCCACAAAACTTGAGAGAGCACGAGTATAGAAATAAAAGGTTACTCAACTAATTTGATGTCACAATGATCTGTAATAAATCAGAAGAAACATCAGTAATATATGGAATTAAACACCAACATGAAAGTGGTATCAAGTAACAAAATTTACTCACACGGATACAATGACCTTCGTATTTCCAAACTCGGCATAAGCAGATCCTGATGCGGCATTCGCTGCACCAGTCCTTAAAACTGCAAAGTTCCAACCACACAATGTTCTAGGAATTTAATCATAGAATAACTATATTCTGTAATCAGATTCGAGCAGAAAAAGAAGCCAAAATAACTTGAATGAACAAAAGGATAATAAACAGGAGCATGTGAACGAAGTCCAAAAAGCATAAAAAAAATATATTTATACCCATGGTGTTGTGACCCTTTTTTAATATAGTCAGCCTGTATCTTATTTGCTAGTTTTTTTAATATAGTCAGACTGTTTATGTCATACAGCGATGAGAAGCCTGACTTTGTCATATTTGTATTGTATCTGTTGTTCAGATGTATTGTATCCTCTGATATTTTATGAGATGCTTCTGGACAAGCAATAGCATACCAAGCCCACAAAACATAAAGGAGAAACCGAAAAACTAAATATGACACCAATGATCACCATATTTCACTCTCATGAGTCCGAAGAAGATACCATAAATAATACATCAAGTTTACATGGGTCACTCACCTGGTGCCCACATATGATGTTAAACCAATTTGAAATGAGATGTCACATGTCACATGTGGCGACCCGCCAATGACGAGCTATTCTCCACTAAAGGATATCTTCAGCACCTCCCAGAGGACAAGCTGAAGGCTATTCACACAAAAGGCTACTCCCTGATACACAGCAGGCAAGTAATGCCCAATGCTACTCCATGAGGACATACCCCGAAGGCTCATGAGGATGCCTCAAAGACGACTAACTCCAAAGGCTCCTCCATGAAGATGCGCCAAAGGCTACACTATGATGGTACGTTGAAGGCTACAAATGCTGACGACTACTACACGAGGATATGCCAAAGACTACTCACGCCGAAGGCTAATCCATGACAACACACAAACATCTACAGAATGATGACACACTAAAGGCTACTACATGATGTACCTTAAAACTTTTTGGAGTTGGAGCAAAGTCCAAGGCTAAGGCTACTCCATGAAATCTTTCACCTTCAACTGGGATGAGCTACGGAAATTTATAAGATGGTAAAAACGAATTTTCTTTAAAAAGTTAATAAGTGGTAGTTACTTGGTGCAGGAATGGAGGTATAGTTATATGAGATTATGTGCCACTTCAAAGAACATGATTGGAAGAAACTTTTTATTTTTATTCAACAAGTCATAATTGTTAAGAAAAGAGATAGGGAAGGCTTCCCCCCCAAAAAGGTTGTCATGTGGATATTGATGGTGTAAAATACTGAAAAGTATGAAAGAGGATGAGTTGTTACTTAGATGTGTTGAGATATGAATTGAAGCAAGTAAAAATGCACAAATTAGAGTGGTCCGTCCTGCCGAAGAGTAGGAATAGTCCATTGTAAGAGAGACTCCTACTCCTGGTTTTTCTGTATTGCTTGAGGAGGAAGACGAGTACACTAGGGTTTCTCTTAGGGCAGTGCATTTGCTTACCCGTTCTCCACAGTATTCATTGCTTTTATAACATTCCTTTTAATTGAATATTAACTAAGTTGACACTCCAAAGCAAGCATAAAAGCTTCATCGATTCAGAAAACAAATGAAACATACTGCACTTGGGTCTGTGATTTTATTTATTTTATTAATTTTGCAGAGAAACATCACCCAGAAAAGTGGATTGCAGTTCCACCCCTCAAATTGAAACACAATATATCCCCATAAGAAGGAAAAAATACAAACAAATGTAGATAAGTGCAAGGAGAAAAAAATGAACATCAGGGAAATGCCAGGGAACATCAATTTAGAAACCCCATTAGCCATTGCTCTATAAAGAAGCACAATACAACTATTCCACACTACATAAAATCAGCAAAGATAGACTTTGCCATGAAAATACGCTTATGCGCGTACTTACTAGCCCTTATATTCACCGGCCGAAAAAAAAGGTTTAATACAAATCACAAAAGAACCCTATGTATTCGAAGCACAAGAAAAAAAAATACAAGTTACATATAAGATCATAAGGCCAGAAATAAATGCAATAGCATGAAAAATTCATTAAACTACTAAAAGTAAAAAAGTTGACAACGAAAAACCAAAAGTATGGGGAGTAAACAGATGACTGAACAAAATCAAAGCCCAATGGCAGTCCATGCAATGGGAATCAACACAAAAAATCGATTATACATTCGAACAAAAAATATCATGTAACAAATTTCGTCTGTGCGTGTGTGTGTGTGAGAGAGAGAGGGAGAGGGAGAGGGAGAGGGAGAGAATTACAGGCACCCCGGCACTGGTGAAACCCACGGCCATCTGGGCGAACCCAATCGACATCTGTGAAAATGGGGGCTCTTTTTTTGTTCTGCATAGTCGGTGACGGCGAGTATGTCGCCGGTGCTGTTCCCGACATAATCTCTCTCTATGTGTATGAATATATGTATGTGCGTGTATATATATATGTATCTTTTTCTTCTATAGGAAGGAAATGAACTCCCGCTGCGTGACGGGCTCAATCAGAGGCTCTTTTGTCTCTTTGCTTGTTGCTCTGCCAGGTTTAAATTAGGGAACGGGGACGCTTAGTTTAGTGGTTCAGTGCTAATATGCGCCCGGAGGATTTTATCACGTGATGCAGCCCACGCCCCATGCATAGAAAGGAAAACTAGGCTTTGGTAAACCAGGTTAGCCTAGGCCTCGGCAATGGGCCGGGCCGAGCAGGGCTGACATTTTTGAGCCCATATCCCTCCCGTGGGGCGGGGATCTGGGCTTTGACTAATCAATGGGACGGCCCTGTCCGTTAGAAATTTTTAAGACCCATGGACCGGCTTATTTGTCCAAAAAATGGCTAAATACGGGCCGGACATTATGACCTATGTGCCATTAGATCTAAAACAGGTTTTTTATTAAAAAAATATTTTTTATGTAAAAAATTTCAAAAAGATATCAATTATATGAAATTGATATGAAAAAATAAATTAACAAAAAAATTAGTCATATTAATTGAATTTAACAAATTGATTAGCGGGAGAGACAATTATACATCACTACAAATTTAGTACAACCTAATTAGGTTGACACTTACATAATTGTTAATCATTTGTAAGTCTTAACCTATACATAAAAAAATAGTAACATTTAAACATAAAAAATAGTAACATTCGATAAAATTGAAAATAAAAATAGTAGCATTCAAATCCATAAATAGAGGAAGAATTCTCCAATTTTTTAGCATCTAAAAAAGTAACGCTGAAAAAGTAATAACATGCACAATAAAAAATAGTAACATGAGAAAAAAATAGTAACAAGGTCAATTAGAAAAAATAGTAACATTGTCAACAAAAAACGTAGTAACATGAAACACTGAAAAATTTTGGGGATTATTTATCAAAAAAATAAAAATAAAATTAGAGATCAAATTAATAACACAATGAGCAAGTTTTTTAACATTTTTTTTCTTAAAACCAACAACAAAAATGTTCATAATGATCAAAACGCAATAAAAGATATGGTAGTGTTGATAATGTTCTAAACTCTATTGATTTTGATGGTATGGAGAAAGAAATGATATCTAAGGTGAAACATTTGTTGTACTAAGTGACGATCTTGTCCTAACGAGATAGAGAGAGAGAGAGAAATATATATATAAATTTTAATTTCAATTTAACAGTGAATTAAGGGATAATAATTTTTAATTTAAGAAATAAATTTAAAACTACTTTCAATGTATTTACGATTTCTATAATTGAACAAAATAATATTGTTACATGTATTTTTGAGATTTAAAAAAATAGTAGACTTAAGTATTTATTAGTAAAATAAAAAAAAATTATCACTAAATAAGTTTTTTTGACGAACTCAAATCATTATAAGTCAATTCAAAATGACTCAACCCTAATTTTGATTATATTTTATCTGTGGTCACAGTTTCCACGCAACACAAACACAACACAATATTAGGTGGTTAGGATTTTGAACGGTATAAGTTACGATTTCGCTTTCAAAAAAAGAAATTTGATTTTGATTCACTATCAAAAGGAATTGCCTTACTTACCACATGCTCTTATTCTCATTGATATTTCTAGAAAGAAGAATTTTCTTTCTCCCATGCCCTTTTCCATAAACCTGACAAAAATAGAATGTTTCACTGGATACCATTTTAAAATTAAGATAATCTATATTTCAAATAAATAGCATGTCAATCAGTAATTTAGTATAATACACAAATAGATCAATTTTGACAACACACGTCCGTTTAATTAGTATTGTTAAAAAAAATCTTATTTTTTAATTATTTATATAGTATTATATCAACTTGTGTTAAGTTTTTTTAAAAAATATTTTACTTTAATGAAAAAATCACTTGGTTATTCAATTATTTTGGTGTTCATTGGGTTTGGTTGAGTGAAATAAAATTCCAAGTCTTGAAATTTTAGGCCCCGTTTGGTAACGTTTTTGTTTTTCGTTTTTGAAAAACGAAAAACGGAAACCAAAAACGACTTTTTTTTGTTTTTAAAAATCGCCCCCCGTTTATCAAACGATGACAGAAACGAAAAACATAAACGGTTACCAAACGAGTTTTTTTTTCTCGTTTTCTCTAAATATCAAAATAAAAACGAAAAACGAAAAATTTAAACGTTACCAAACGGGACGTTAGTTAATAAGTTGCACGTGTCAAATCAAATACAATTAATAATCAAATCATCTAAATATTTGGACATCTAACATGATTCATTAAATGTGTAGTATTAAAATTTAGGGTGAATTGTATTTTGTATTTTGAAAGATTTAAGATTTTTTATTTACACCCTAAAAGATTAGATTCCTCATGTTACATTGTCAATATATTAAAAATGTTACAATATAAATTTTCCGTTAGTTTTTATTACTCATCTCGTCAACGTCAATATGATGAGAAAATTTAAATTTTTGGGGATGTAAAATAAAATTTCCTCTAAAATTAGCAAGTACTTAATAGGAAACCGAAAAATCATTGCTCAATTTGAACGACTGCATCTCTCTTTCAATATCATGCCGAAATTTGCAATATTCAAAAGTCAGGTAGTAGCAAAAGTTTTGCAAGTCTAAATTATAACTTAAAAGGGTGCCAGTTACAACTTCAAAAATTATAATTAATCATAATTAATTGGAAAAATGATGTATTCAATTATGAAATTTTGATTATAAAATGATGCATCCAATTATGAAAAAATATAACTTTTAAAAGTCATTTACAACTAATTAATATTATTTGTGATCTGATATAGGAATTCAAGGCATAGACCCCCATGACCCAGAAGCCTGACGAGCCTAAAGGGTCAAGGTCAGGCAACAAAGGCCTAGCATCTACAAAAGATTTGTACTATAGGCCCAACCCAACTGATGGGCAACCCCAGGAATGGGTGCCAGGCCCAAAAGTCATTCTTGAGTCACCTGTCGAGACCATGCGTCCTACAATTTCAGGGACCACCCCTGACACTTATGGTAATCTCAGAGTAGAGAAGGTGGAACTCATAGCCACCAGAGATCGTGGCAACAAGGGTGCCAGATGAACAGTAGCACCGGGTGGACATTAGCGCCAGATGAACGGGAGCAGCGATGACAGAGAAAGGAGCAGGAGGCAGAGGGGAGCATTCACGAGATCCTCTCCAAGAGAAGAATAGCTGAAAATCCTAGGAGGGTCCTAGTATAAATAGAGAACTATTACCCAACAGAAAGGCATGGCCATTTTCCCTCTCCTTCAAGCACTCCTAATACCATAAAACAAGTAGACAGAGCAAAACCCTGACCCCTTGTAAGCAGTCGGAACTCGTGTTTCCTCTGTATTGACTTTTAATCTAATAATATACATCTCCGGGGAGCAGGAGACTCTTTTTACAGTGGACGTAGCCTTAATCCTTTGGGTAGGGTGAACCACTCATATCATCTTCCCATATTGCACAGTAACGTTCACTCACAAACTCAACTAACTCATTTGAAAACCTCACAATGATATCTATTGGGCTTGGGCTGTAATTTTCGAGCATCATCAGTTGGCACCGTCTGTGAAAAACGGTTTTCATCGTTTCTATTTAAATTTTGTTGATGGTTTCAACTCGAAACATGAGTAGATCTCACGTCAATCCCCAAGTTCAACCAAACCTACTGGAGAATTTTTTGGCCCTCGAAGTAAACATCGAGGAACACCCCCCAACGGTGAACCTTCCTCCGCTTAACGAGCTGAATGTTTACCATCGAACAACGATGCAGTTGATGAAGCAGAATCAGGAGTTGATGGAGTGGATACAAACACTTTAGCTTTCACAGTTCTCGTCAGCACATTCGGAACTGCCTCCACCCCAAGTGGAACGTGACGCCCCTCTGCAAGAGCGCCAGACACCTCTTAATGGAGTAACAGAGCTCCATGAGCATAGTCACTCTGGGGAAAACCACCGGAGAAGACATCCAAAAGACCACGACGAAGACGAGGCCCACAGAAGGGCCAGAGCCGCCTACCAAGAAGACAGACCCCTCCCTCCTTTGGAGCCCGTAGATCCCTTACTAGAGCAAAGACTTTGTGAACTCCAACGAGAGGTCAACAACATGAAAGAAGTAGTCAAGGGGAAGGTCCCTGATACTATGGACGCTCTCATCCAGCAAATAAAGTCCTCATTCGCTCCCAAAGTCCTCCACTTCCCTCTCCCGCAGAAGTTTTGGATGTCGTTGAGAGAAGCATTCGACGGAACAAAGGACCCAGTCGACCACTTGAACACCTATAAAAACCAGATGGAGCTTCAGGGTTACCCAAATCTAATTCGCTGCTAGGCTTTTGCTATCACCTTCAAGGGGTCGGTGATAGCCTAGTTCAATAGGCTACAGCTCGTGTCAATCTCCTCATTCAGGGAGTTATCCATACAGTTCATGTTGCACTTTATAGGAGCAAAGACGTACAAGAAATCGTCTTACAATCTACTGAGCATCAAACAAGGACCCATTGAGTCCCTTCGAAGCTATGCACAACTCTTCAACCATGAGTGCCTGAAAGTGGAGAGTGTGGATGACAAATTCACACTTACCACTTTCTTGTCTGGACTCGGAGTGCAATCCAAGGACGTCCTCTTTTCATTATCAAATAACCCTCAGGCTACCATGGCCGAGGTGTTGGCAAAAGCCAAAAAGTATATCAATGGAGAAGAGGTCCTCCGCCTAAAAAGGGGCTCAACGTCAACGGAAGCAGACAAGAGGAGGAGGGATTGTAGTCCCAGGAAAGAGAGGAAACATGAGCAATCCCCTAGGAGAGACCGTTCCTCGAGAAGAGGAAGAGAGTCCCCTCCTAAAAGGAGAGGCAACATCCATGACCGCCTAGGACCCCCTCCGTAAGAGCTACAACCCAGATTTGCCCCAGCACGACTCCCGCCACTGGTTACATCCATCGCGTAGGTCCAGAATGAGAGGTTCGTCTGATGGCCACCTTGAATGAAGTCTGATCCGAGGAGGAGAGACACCTCTAAATACTGTGAGTACCACAAGGATACGGGTCATGAGATGAACGAATACATCCAGCTTAAGAAGGAGATTGAGTACCTGCTTTAAAGAGGACACCTGCGTCAATACGTGGCATGCGAGGGGAGAGCCTAGAACGACTAAGGGCAAGGCGCCAAGACGACCACAGAACCTCCTTGGAAACATTAGCAGGCTCTGGGCGAGATCCGTGTCATCTTGGGTGGATTTGCTAGAGAAGGCGAATCCAGCTCAACACGGAAAGCGTATGCCAGAAGGGCACGATCGAAAGATTACCTTGCAGTCCATGTCATCTGAAAGACGCCCTGCCGAGATATGGAGATTACCTTTTCGGACGCCGACCTTGAAGGATGTCATCACCCACACGACGACCCCTGGTCATAAAGGCGATTATCGCAAACAAAAATGTACAATGGGTGCTCGTCGACAATGGGAGCTCTGAAGACATCATTTTCTTGTTCGCTTTCGACCAGCTCGGTATAGAGAAGTCACAGCTTGAACCCATAATGACCCACCAGTTGGGCTTCTCGGGTGAAAAAGTCTTGTCAATCAGCTCTATCTAGTTCGTCCTGACCATAGGAGACCAGCCTTGTCAGGTCACGACCATCGTTCGATTCCTCATCGTCGACACCACTTCAACGTACAATGTCTTATTAGGAAGACCATCTCTCAATTCCATCAAGGCAATACCCTCAGCTTATCACTTGGTGATAAAGTTCCCCACTGAGAACAGAATCGGCATGGTCAGAGAAGACCAACGTCTTGCTAGAGAATCCTACGTCGCGTCAATGAGGCAAAGAGATGTGGAATCCATTGAGTTGGAGGACTTGGACACGAGAGACAAAGTGGAAACCCAACCTGCCCTTACAGAGCAGCTAGAGCAGGTGCAACTGGACGATGATTCGGACATGTGGTTTTTATAGGCTCCATGTTGCTCCCCCTTATCAAGGAGAAGCTTATCGCGTTTTTGACAGAGAATGCAGACGTTTTCGCTAGGAAGCAAGAGGACATGGAGGGGATAGACCCTGCAGTGATTGTACACCGACTGAGTGTCGACCCGAGCAGCAAGCCCATTCGACAGAAAAGGAGCAGTTTTGCGCCGTAAAGACAGAATGCCATAAATGAGGAGGTGGCTAAACTGCTGCGGGGCAAAGCCATCAGGGAGGTGGACTATCCGACCTGGGTGGCAAATGTCATGCTTGTAAATAAGGTGAGTAACAAATGACATCTTTGCATCAACTTCACTAACCTAAACCAAGCATGCCCCAATGACAGTTTTTTCTTACCACAGATCGACTTGATAGTCGATGTAGCCGCTAGCCATGAGCTCCTCAGCTTCATGGACGCTTTTTCAAGCTAATCAGATTAGGATGGATGCAAACGACCAAGAGAAGACGTCGTTTGTTACCGAGCAGAGAATCTACTGCTACCAAGTTATGCCCTTCGGACTAAATATTGCTGGAACCACCTACAAAAGGTTAGTCAATAGGATGTTCTGTGAGAAGTTCGGCTCTATCATAGATGTATACATAGATGACATGCTTATAAAATTTCTTAAAGTCGAATCTCATATCCGCCACCTCGGAGAATCCTTTGACATTATGGGTCAATACAGAATGAAGCTGAACCTAGTAAAATGCGCCTTCAGGGTGTCAGCAGGGGAGTTCTTGGGATTTATAGTCAACAGTAGAGGTATCGAAGCAAACCCCAAGAAGGTGAAGGTCGTTCTCGAAATGAAACCTCCCGCCAACATCCGAGAAATATAGCGCCTGACCGGGAGAATAACAACCTTCAACAGGTTCGTCTCACGCTCTAGTGACAAATGCTAGCCTTTTTTCAAAGTCCTGAAGGCGGCCTTTCGATGAGATGAGAGATGCAAAGAAGCCTTCTAGGCCCTTAAGGGTTACTTGGCCTCCACGCTCGTACTGGTGAGCCCTCTAGAGAGAGAGGTCTTGACCCTCTACTTAGTCGCGTCAGAATTCTCGGTCAGTGCTGCCCTTGTGAAGGATAAAGAAAGAGTTCAATAGCCAGTTTACTTCTACAGCAAGGCCCTCTGAGGAGCCGAGGAAGATACCCAAAGAAGGATAAACTCATGCTAGCTCTCTTGGTAGTGGCCCAAAGGCTTCCAGGCACATACCATTGAAGTCTTGACAGACCAGCCGATGAGGCAGGTCCTGCACAAGTCAGAGGCCTCGGGAAGATTCGTCAAATGGGCAATGGAGCTTAGTGAATTCAACATCAAGTTCAAGCCCAGAACGACGATCAAAGGATAGGTCCTAGCAGATTTCATTGCCAAGTTGACCTCGCCACCTGAAGAGAACGTTGAAGATCATAACGACATTTTTGACGTGCCGACTTGGAAATTATATGTGGATGGAGCCTCAAATGCCCAAGGATGTGGAGCAGGCCTCATCTTTACCTCCCTGGAAGGGTACGACCTAGAATATGCCTTAAGATTCAACTTTCAGGCGTCCAACAACGAGGCAGAGTATGAAACCCTCATAGCTGGCCTAAACTTGGCCCTGTCAATGGACGCACAACAGATCACAGTCCATAGCGACTCGTAACTGGTGGTCAGACAAGTCGAAGAGCAGTACGCGGCCTGAGGTGAAAAGATGACGCTCTATATGACAGAAGTACGTAGGCTACTGAAGAAGTTTGTCTTAGCCGAGTTGGTCTTGGTCCGTCGAGAAGCCAATTCTCAAGTTGATGCCCTGGCCAAGTTAGCCACATCCGCTAAGTAGGACCTACCTGGACAAACACCCATCGAAGTCCTAACCCAGCCCAACATACGGCTTGATGAGGAGCTGACCGGAGAAAACTTAATAATGCTAGTCGAGGAGAGACCTTCGTGGATGAACCCCATTGTGTCCTTCTTGGAAAGTGGAATCCTCCTTGGCGACCCAAATGAGCCATCAAAGCTAAAATCCAGAGCTACAAGATTCACGTTAGTTCAAGGTAACTTGTACAAATGAGACTTTTCCTTTCCACTAATGAAATGTGTATTAGAATTGGAGGCAGATTACATCCTGAGGGAGATCCACAAGGACATGTGTGGAAACCACATCGAGGCAAGGACGTTGGCAAACAAGGCATTACTACAAGGCTATTTTTGGCCGACCATGTCTAAAGACGCTAAAGAGATTAGGAAGAAATGCCAAACTTTCCAAGTCCACGACAACCTGTCGCACTGTCTGCCTGAGCAGCTCACCCCCGTGGTCAGCCCCTGGCCTTTTCAGCAATGGAGGCTGGATATTTTGGGCCCCCTGCCTGTCGGGGTCGGACTATTCAAATTTGTTGTGGTCGTTGTGGACTACTTCACGAAGTGGGCAGAGACCAAGCCCTTGGTCAGGATCACGGAGCATAAGGTTAAAATCCTTGTTTGGAAACCTATAATATGCCGATTCGGTGTCCCTAGGGCGTTTGTTTCAGATAACGGGAAACAGTTCGATAACCTCACGTTCATGAGCTTTTGCACCAAACTGGGTATCAAATTATACTTCTCGGCTCCCTCGCACCCGCAATCCAATGGGCAGGCTGAGGTGACTATCAGAACAATCAAACTTACATTGAAAACTAGACTCGAAAATCTAAGTCACAGTGGGTAAATCACCTCCCAGCAGTACTATGGGCATACCGAACTACAGTCCGAACTGCGATAGGCAAAACACATTTCAGTCTCACATATAGAACTGAGGCAATGGCTCCCGTCGAAGTTGGATTACCCTCCGCAAGAGCTGAGCTCTTTAATCCTAAATAGAACGATAGGTCATTACTGATCAACCTCGATCTCCTTGACAAAAGGAGGGATGAAGCCCTACAATGGATATTTTTTTATCAAAGGAACACCGCTAGGTTCTACTTGAAATATTAGAAGAGAGAAAAGGGATACAAACTAAGTGTAGAGCCCCCGTATTTATAATCAAGCAACGAAGGATACAATAAGGATAAAAAGGTAAAATAAATAAAAGGAATAAATAAAAGGAAAATCCTAATAATCTAGGAAATCCCTAACAAACTAGGTTATATCTCCAACACTCCCCATCAAGCTAGGCGCAAAGATATCAACCAAGCCAAGCTTGACAACAGAGTCCCGGAGAATAGATAGAGTGACAGGTTTGGTGAACACATCTGCAACCTGATCACTAGTCCTCACAAACAATGGAGTGACAATACCACATCTAACCTTCTCCCGAAGAAAGTGAACATCAATCTCTATATGCTTCGTCCTCTCGTGTAGTACAGAGTCAGAAGCGAGCTGAATAGTAGATCGATTATCACAATATAATGTGGATGGGGAAGTCACTGGAAATCCCAACTCGCCGAGAATCGATCGTAGCTAGATAATCTCACACGTGCCAAGTGCTAGTGCCCGATACTCTGCCTCTGCTGACGAGCGGGAGACAACTGCCTGCTTCTTGCTCTTCCAAGAGATAAGATGAGTCCCTCGAAAAGCACAGAAGCCTGTAGTAGATCGACCATCACACGCTCCCCCATAATCTGAATCTGAATAATAGGCTAGAGAATCAGTCTGAGATTCTGATGCATAGAACAACCCAAGTCCAAGACAAGACTTGAGGTACCGAAGAATATGATAAACTGCATCAAGATGAGGCTGACATGGCCTGTGCATGAACTGACTAACTCGGCTAACAGCGAATGAAATGTCTGGCCTAGTGTTGGCTAGGTAGATAAGTCTACCTACCAATCTCTGATAGACAGTCGGATCTCTCAACTTCTCACCTTCAGCAGTAAGCTTCAGGTTTGGAATCATGGGTGATGATGCCGGTTTGCCCCCAGCATCCCAGTATCCGAGAGAAGGTCTAGAACATACTTTCTCTGAGAAAGAACAACACCCCTGCTGCTACGGGCAACCTCAATCTCAAGAAAGTATCGCAGAAATCCAAGGTCCTTCACATCAAAGGCCTTCCCAAGGTCTACCTTGACCTGCGCAGTCCTAGAAATATCATCTCCAGTAATAATAATATCATCAATATATACCAAAAGGATAATACACTGTCCAGAAGTATTCCGTCGAATAAAGCAGGTATGATCAGAATGACATCTGGTGAACCCCAAATGTACAACGACATCACTAAAGCGAGAGAACCAGGCTCGTGGTGACTGTTTCAGTCCATAAAGAGACTTACGCAGTCGACATACCTTTCCAGCATACTCTCCCTCACCACGAAAGCCCGGTGGTGCATCCATATAAATAATCTCATCCAGATCACCGTGAAGAAAAGCATTCTTCACATCTAACTGATGAAGAGGCCAAGAGTACTCCGCAGCCAAGGAAATAATCAACCGAACAGTAGTCAATTTTGCCACGGGGGCAAATGTGGCACCAAAATCATGACCTGGTACCTGAGTAAAGCCCTTTGCCATAAGCCTAGCCTTGTGACGATCAATAGTACCATCCGCAAGAAACTTCAGGGTGTAAACCCAACGACAGCCAACAGGCTTCACCCCTGAAGGTAAAGAGACAAGATCCCATGTATGATTACGCTGAAGAGCGTCTATCTCCGTCTGCATGGCAAGAACCCACAGGGGCTTCCGCATAGCCTCTGAAATAGAACGAGGAACTGGCGTATCTGATAAGGCCATGCTATAAGCTCAAAATGTAGGAGATAGATCACCATAAGAAACATAAGCAGAGATCGGATATAAAATCTTGGCGGTCCAACCATAACGATGAACTGGACGGCGTTCACGCCGCGGATAACGACGCCCTAAATCATCATCCTCCACTGACAATATCTCATCAGGTAAAGTAACTGGCTCAGTACCTGCAATCTCATCAGTACTAACAACAGGTGCATCAATATGCTCAACGAACTGAGAAGTATTACCTGCATCGCCTGAGGTAGGGAGAACATCAGCAGGGGGATGAGAGTGAGGGCAACGAACATAAACCTGCAAAGGAAGAGAGACTGGTGACTCGGTACTGACAGGGATGAGTGGCACTGGAGGAGGAGAGACTGATGACTCTGTAATGATAGTGACCAATGGCTCTGGCTCTGGTGGTAACGAAAAATCAAAGGGAGTATTATCAACTGGAGGGGCAGACACATGACTGAAAGAAAAATATGGAATATGCTCAAGAAAGGTAACATCGAGACTGTGATACATACGTCGCTTGACAGGATCATAACACCGATACCCCTTAGGCTGATGGCAATAGCCCACAAAGACACAACGAATCGCTTTATCATCAAGCTTATGAAGAGTAGGAGACCGATTCTGAACAAAACATGTGCAGCCAAAAACACGAGGGGGGACCGAAAAAAGTGTCCGCTCAGGGAATAAGACCTGTAAAGGAGCCCTATGCTGAAGAATACGACTCGGTGTACGATTATACAAAAAGGTAGAAGTCAAAACAGCAAAATACCAATAGAATTTTGGTACCCCCATACCTCTAAGCATACAACGTACTATCCCTATCAGACTCCTATTTTTTCTTTCAGCAACTCTATTTTGCTCAGGAGTATAAGGACAAGTGAGTTGCTGAAGGATACCCTGAGAAGAAAGGTGAGACACTAAGGTATCAGATACATATTCTTTGGCATTATCTAAACGAAGAGCACGAACAATGACATCGAATTGTGTCTTAATCATCTGGAGAAATTGAGTGATGACAGGGAGTACATCAGATTTTCTATGCAAAAGGTAGACCCAAGTACAACGGGTATGGTCATCTATAAATGTCACATAATATCGAGCACCTGACATAGCAGTAATAGGAGAGGGTCCCCAAATATCAGAGTGTATTAGGTCAAATGGTTTGGGTGATTGGTGCATGCGAGGAATATAACTGGTACGAATATGTTTTGATAGGGAACAGATAACACAATCAAGTTTACCACTAACACAAGCTTTACTCAAAGCAAGAAATAACATACATAAATATTTAAAATTTGTATGCCCAAAACGGACATGCAACAACTGAACAGTTTGTGATGAAAAATCATAATGACATGTACTAGATAAAATACTAGCATGTAAGCTAGGAACAGATAAAGACAATGCAAGTGAGGAAGGTGGAGGTAGAGAAACTGGTGAAACCGGAGGAGGATCGCCTAGATAATACAATCCATCTCTCTCATATCCCCTGATAATAATTCTCCTGGTACTCAAGTCCTGCAAATAACATAAATCAGATAAGAACACAACTGCACAGTGAAAATCTCTGGCTAACTGATGTACAGATAATAGATTCATGGCCAGTTTTGGCGCATGAAACACCGAACGTAATGTAAAACCATCTGGGAGACGGACTGTACCCCTACTAACAATAGGGCATGTGTACTATCTGCTAACTGAACTTGAGTACGTAACTGCTCATCAAAAGAGGTGAAATGATGGGCCTCACCTGTCATATGACCATTCGCACCCGAGTCCAGCATCCAAAGAGGAGACGGGCTGGCGCAAGTATGAGGAATACCTGTAGTAGTCGCAGCAGTAGTAGTCGAACCTCGAGAAGCCAGGACTGACATGAGTATATCCAAGCGAGAAGTGATAGCATCCATATCATTCTGCCAAGGAGGAGCAATAGCAATAGTAATAGGAGCAATGATAACAGGACGACTGCGATGAGGTGGCTTAAGTTGTGGATGGAGCTTCCAACAAGTAGCCCTAAGATGTCCGAGTCGGCCACAATAATCACACTGACGAGAATCACCATATCGACGCTGATGTGGGGTACTGTGACGGCGCTGGGCCAAGCACTATTGACTCCTATACCCGGTGGAAATACTAATAGATGTCTCAACGGTAGGGGTCTCAACTCCCTCAGTAGTAGTCATATCATCAATAATACTAGGGCACCCGTGACAGAGATAAAAACAACTCTGTGATAAATAGAGAGATAAAATAAGGAAGAACAATATACCTCCAGTCGAACAGTAGCGACAGATAACGAAGGTCCAGAAAGCTCCCAAATAATCAAGTCACGGTACCCAGAAATCCAGTAAATATAAATAAGTGATCTACTCCATCAAGAGCTGATCAACAAAGAAGAGGATGCGACCCCTCTTAAAAGGTTCTAAAACACAAAGCTATGACCCAGCAGTGGGCTGATTCGTTGAAGTTGGGTTTGGGGCTAGTCTGGTTTGGTTTAAGCCCAGCTGATGTAGCTCAGTGCCTTTGAAAGCCTACAACACAATATCATAGACTTACTAGGCTCTGCAGGCTAGCCATGGGTTTTGGACTATATTGGGTTGGTATTATTAGTGGACCACAAAGGAAAGGAGCAGTTTACTGGTAATTGGGCTTAATGTTCACACAGCACCAGTTGAGATACGTGAGAAGCTTTCTATTCCCGAAGCACAATGGCCTCAAACGATTGGTGAGATATGTGCTTTGAATCATATTGAAGAGGCTGCTGTTCTAAGTACCTTTGTCGTCACCGATTTTTGCTCCATAACAAAGATGCCACTCGGCACCTCTTTGAAGTATCTGCTGGCCTGGACTCTGTTGTTCTAGGAGAAGGCCTGAAACATGTTGTAAAATCTGCACAGGGAGTTCAGGGATTCGGTAGAAAAATCAGTGGACTGGTTTGGTTTAATGGCTGGGTTTTATTTATTGGGTGATTTATTGGCTTTGTTTAGGCAATTGAGTTGAGCTGGCTAGTCGGTGGCTGTATGGATGAGGGCAGCAGGAGTGGTTTCGCCGGTGGCTTGGTGGTTTCGCTGGTGGGCAGTGGCCGATTTTGGTTGCTGATGATGTCGCTGGGCTGCTAGGTTTTGGGTTAGGGTTAGGGTTAGGGTTAGAGTTAGGCTCTGATACCAACTTGAAATATTAGAAGAGAGAAAAGGGATACAAACTAAGTGTAGAGCCCCCGTATTTATAATCAAACAACGAAGGATACAATAAGGATAAAAAGGTAAAATAAATAAAAGGAATAAATAAAAGAAAAATCCTAATAATTTAGGAAATCCCTAACAAACTAGGTTATATCTCCAACAGTTCTACAACAAGCAGGTAAGGAGGGGGAGCTTCAAACCAAGGGACCTGGTGCTAAAAAAACTTCTCCCAGCAAGGAAAGACCTTGCCCACGTCAAGCTCGGTCCCAATTGAAAAGGACCCTATATCGTAAAAAAGGTAATCCAACCTACGAACTACAAGCTACAGATAGAGGAAGTAAAAGACCTTCCATACACATGGAACACAGATCACTTGAAGCTTTACTACCAACAGTTCCCTACGAAACCTTGAAACAACAAAGAAAAAGCTATCGTGTAAACTCCACTTTTGAGATCAGTAAATTTTTTTAAGTCATCTTGGAGAGTCATCATGAAAAAGAAAGATCTGGTCGACAAGTGCCCTGACCAGCCTCTTCAGCCTAAGAGAGCTCGTAAGCTCAAAGAGACAAGGATTTTCAAACTAAGTGTACGAGAGCTCGCAAACTCAGAACTCCCAAACTTTTAGGCCTAAGAGAGCTCGTAAGCTCGGAGCGACAAGGCTTTTGAGCCTAAGTGTACGAGAGCTCGCAAGCTCAGAACTTCTAGACTTCTCAGCCTAAGAGAGCTCATAAGCTTGGATCTTCTAGGATCTTCAGCATAAGTGTTTAAGAGCTTGTAAGCTCGTATCTTCCAGGCTCTTCATCTTAAGAGAGCTTGTAAGCTCGGAGAGACAAGGCTTTTCAACCTATACGAGAGCTCGCAAGTTCAGAACTTCTAGACTTTTCAGCCTAAGAGATCTCGTAAGCTCAGATCTTCCAGACTTTTAGTCTAAGAAAGCTTATAAGCTCGGAGCGACAAGGCTTTTTAGCCTAAGAGAGCACGTAAGCTCGGAGTGACCAAGCTTTTCAACTTAAGTCAAAAAGGGTTAATAAACTCAGGATTCATTAAGGCATCCTTGACCTAAATAACACACCCAAAAAAAATATAAGGTTCCCAATATATCATCCAACGAAAAATGAGTCAAAGGCACAAGACCTATGACCAAAAAATTTCATTACAGGTAAAGGGTTCTCACCAACTGGGACATAGAAGTTACAACTAGCAAATACAAAGAAGAAACACTTCAGACATGGACATAGAAGAAATATCACAGGCTCCCCTCACTCCTCAGATCCTCCTCAATAGCTCCTCCCCCTACAACCTTCTTCAACTTGCGGTCTCCTTTCTCTAGCTGGGCATTCACCTCCTTCGGCCGCACATTTTCTTCCAACAGATTGTTAGTCTCCTTCTCCACATTCGTCAGCCTTCTCTTGAGGGCTCCCACCTCAGCACTCGCCTCGCTTGGCGAATCTGGATCCAGGCCCACCTCGTCTGGCTCATTAGAAAGGGGAGGCGCAAACCAGATTCGAGTTGAGCTTCCCCCTATCCCGTAACGAATGAGATTCTAGGGAGTAATAATGGCAGAGTAGGGAATAAGAGAAACCTTCTCGACTATGCTGACGTTAAGCACCTCTAGCGAAGTAAGACTGGGAATACCTGCACAAGAAAGAGGCTAACACAAACAGGGTTAACAAGACATTTGCCAATGGAAGCTGGTTAGTAGAAACCTTCAAGATGTTTACCCCTTTCTCGGAAGCTCGCCCCAGAGTGGGGGACCCAGACACGACAATCTTCTCCAACAGCGGGTTCGTAGGAATCCCCGGAGGTGAAAAAGAAACGTTGGGTCTAACCTTAGGGGAATAAGGAACGTCAATAATCAGCGACGGGTGGAAATACCATTTAAAAGAGAAAGAGCTGAAGAAATGAGTCAAGTTAAAGGAGAGATCGAGGAAATAGAAGAACTCAGAGACAGTGGGGAAAACGTCAAAGTCTTGCATACGCTAAAAGATGAAAAAGCTAACCAGGGCAGCCCACCCCCCAGGAAAAAGGCGGGAGGGACACAAGCCATGATGAGAAAGAATGCGAACGATGTTCGAATGAAGGGGAAGCCGGAGACCACACTCGAAGGCATCCTCAAAAAAGGCAATTTCATCTGAAGAAGGCATATTATAGGGCTTATCTGGGGCAGGGACTCTAACCCCCAGATCCGCAGGGAAGTCGTATTCGCGTTTTATGCTGTCATCATCCACTACAGTGAGCAAAGAGGGGAAAAGGAAAATGGAATACCACTCACCATTCAAATATTCCTGGCCACGACGTTTGAATAGGAGAGAGGGGCCATGAGTACCGAAAGGAAGAACTGAATGAGAGCAAATTCAAATAAGAAAGGTCTTCAAAAGTCGATGAAAGTGTAGAGTTTCAAAGTACTTGAGAATACATATAGCACATAAGGGAGACTGTTGGATTTTCGCAAACAAGATAGCATTAAGTAAGGGCACGAGATTCGGGGAGGCTGTTGAGCTACCCAAGGGTTCACTTAAATAAACAGCCACATCATATGCTACAACAGGAAGCAAACAGTCACCAGCAATGTTTCCCAAAACAGAAGAAAACGCACATAAAGGGGGTGGCCAGACAAGCTAGCAACTCAAAAGACAACTTTATTCCAAACAAGCCAATGCTTCCTTGGAGTAAGGGGCAAGGGAGTATAACACCAGCAGACACAGTAAAAATACTCCATCATAGGCAGAGTGAACCACAAGTAGAGTGAAAAGTTCCATTACAAAGGGAAACAAGTGTCTATATATATATATATATATAAAAAGAAACAGTTGGACAAATAAAGCAGCAAAAATATGGTCTTCAAGGTTGGTCAGAAGGAGAGGCAGGAGGAGCAGAATCAGTAGCACCACTAGGAGGAATATCAAACCGCGGCCGAAAGTGCTTGAGATCCAGGCCAGGAAACTTTTCAATAGCCTGGTCAAAAAAATTAAAGAATTCATCCACAAAGGCCCTGACGGCTTCCAATCTGGCCTTCTCGATCTCTTTCTGTTGATCCTCGACCAGTTGGCGCTCGGCAACCAAAGAATTGTTTAGTTCAGCAAGGGTGTTCTGAGACTCTTTTAGCTAATTCACCATCAAGGATCGGGCGACAAAGGAATCCTCGACCTGAGCATCGTAATCCTTCCTTGAGCGAGCTAGCTCATCTAGAAGGGACACCTCGGCAGAGGTACTTGCAATCAATTGCTTAAAGATCTGGGCCTACTGATCAAGGGCTGGTTCCATCTTCTCCTCGGTGGCCAAACCCCAGCTCAAGAGCACAGAAGTACTAATACAAGCCTCCTAGAGTTCTGCCGCCCTCCGTTGAACATCACTCCTCAGAAAATGAATCTCCCTCCCAAGGGCACAGATGTGCGTGGCCACCTAAAAACAAAGATAGGAGTTACAATATTACAAGCCTAAATATAACGCAGAAAATAAGGGAAGACGAATCTTACCTCGAGAAGGGCATACAACGCTTCTTGGCTGCAAATCTAGAATGAGAGGTTTATAGAGCGCCTCAAGTCAACCTGGGAGATCAGTTCCAATAACACGCGACTACTCCAACCCACATCCCTCAGCAAGCTCTCGGTAGGGTCGGTTACAGAGGCCGGTCGGGTGTGATCCAAGCTGGAACTGACCATTTCGACAGGAGAAGAGCCCAGCAGAACTAGCCTTGCCCCTGGGCTACTCGCAATGGTACTAGCCGTAGCAACAAGCAAATGCTCAAGAGCTGACACCCCCACAGTCGGCGGAGATGCCACAACCTCGCCGCCAGCACCAAAGGCCCCTGGAGCAGCGTTTACGCCCGAGGTCGGATCCGAGCTACCTTCTCCCAACCTGGCCCTCTTTGTTGCAGGCTTCGGACTCTTAGCTCGCATCTTCTGGCCCACTTGTTCCAATATTACGAGCTACTGAGTAACCAGGTACGAGGGTACAACACCAGTAAAACACAGATGGGGATAAGGATGAAAACAAACAGAACAGGGTGACAGACTGAACACCAAATACTTACGGCCGCTTGGCGCCGAGGCTAGCTCGGGGTGCATCAGCTCAATGTATGAAAATGATAAGCAAGTGCAGGCTTGATTAACCTGAACAAACTCCTCTCCAAATAAAGGTGGAAGCTCACATACAACAAAGAAACATAGCAATAATAATATCATTACCAAAAGAAAGAAGGAAGGGACAACAAATGGTGTCGCAAGGCCACACCAACGAATATGAACTCACCTAGATTCCAACGTTGCCCCCACTTTGTAGGGATTCTCACCAATGCCAGGAAATCAACCCCGTACTCCCAACCATCCCTAGAAATGAAGAAGTACCTTTTCCTCCATCCCTCCAGCTCTGAAAGGAGAGGATAGGGATTTCCCCTCCTCGCCTGGGGACAAAACGATAAAACTCAGAGGCCTCCTCAAGGCAGTAGAAGTGAAGGAATTCCAACACGGTGACTTGAGTCAAGGAGAATAGCCTCCCACATACCGTCATAAAAGCCAGCAAGACCGCCCAACCCTCTATAAGAAACATAGCGAGACAGAAACTAAATAAATGCAAAACCACCCGTATGAAGGAGGGAAGGGGAATTAGAGCCCTAACAGGAAACGGGCCTGGAAGAAACAAGCCTCGCCCCTGACCAAAGAAAGAAAATGTCGCGAGGCTGCGTAGCGCACAACCACTCAAGGAGGGATTGAGCCTCCTCCTCCTCGACCTCACTAACCTCTACTTCTGGAAAAATTCATCCCATTATGTCGCGTGGAGAAGCAGGAGTCCTGGCCATAGAAGTAAGAAGTAAATGAGATGGGAAGAAAGAGGCGTCACATTATGAAGATGGAGTGAAAGTTCTTTTGGCGTCCAGAAAAAACAATCATTCTCCTGGAGTGCCTACTTATTGGCTCAACAGTCGTGCGCCCATCGCTTTTGTCAGATGCATTAAATGCACGTCTCTCACATTAAAATAAAGGAGGGACACGTGGCCGCACAGGGGCTCTTAGGACACTGCATTCAAGGAGCCACTAACCCCTCTAACAGCCCACGTTCTCGAATGAATGAAACTGTCAAGTTTGTTGTACACGAGGATAAAGGGAAGAAGAACAAAATAGCCCCGAAAAACCCCAAACAAAAATACTCAATAGGAGGCGTGCTCAGCTCGAACCAACTCAACTAAGTCACACAAAAAGGTCTGCTTAGATAATCTCACCCATACCCTAATTATACAAGGAATAGATTCCACCACCTAATAGCAACTCCAATAGACGGAACCAATCGAGAATGCAGCAAATGAATGACCTATCATTCATGCAAACCAAGGAAACAACAATAGAAGTCTCAACAGAAGAGAGGGTGCAAATACATTGATTGAGAAATTACATAGCCATTGAAAAGGGGCGAAGAGAAAATGATACAAAACAGGGG
This sequence comes from Ilex asprella, assembly GCA_023539305.1. Classification (NCBI taxonomy): domain Eukaryota; kingdom Viridiplantae; phylum Streptophyta; class Magnoliopsida; order Aquifoliales; family Aquifoliaceae; genus Ilex; species Ilex asprella. The sequence goes on along the minus strand of CM042195.1, from coordinate 12,637,047 downwards.
TATCAATGAATTATAGAAGCCTCAAGGAGCAGTTCCTTTACCACTACGTACTCCCCTGCCAACAGCTTCTGCCGGGGCACTAGGTCCGCCTGTCACCACTGCCTCGGGTGCAGATCCCTTCTCGGCACTAGACACCTCGACCTTGTCGCCTACCTCGACCCTCTTCTTAAACCCGAGTTATGGCCTGAAGGAATCCAAGACAAGATTAGGAAAAACGTCCTCCACCTGTTCCTTGTAGTTCACAAATCCTGTTACAAAGGCAGAAACGCTTTCTCTTAGAAGCTCAGACTCTCTGGCATCCTTGGCTCTAAGTTCGGCCTCCAGCTTTTCCACCTGTGAGTCCTTGAGCTTGATAAGATCTTAGTGGCAGAAATCAAGTTCATCATTAAGCCTCTTCAGCTCGACAGCCTCTGCCGCCAGAAGCTTCACTTTCCCCTCAATAGTGTCTCTACTCACAGTCATGGCGTCAAGAGTTTCCTTGACCTCCAAGAGCTTCTGTTCATGAAGAAAGTCGAGCATCTTCACACAGGCAAGTGACTGAGAAAAGTAATAAAGATAATTAGCACAAGAAACAACCGAGAAGGTTTTCAGGGCAGAAATGAACACAAAAAATACCTCGGCCAGACCCTGAATGGTATGCTGAACTTTCCTTTTGAAAGGGACCTACATGGAAGCTCAGGGATCCGACGTGGAGATCAGCTCAGACAAGGCAGTCACTGTGACCTCATGGTCGTGAAGAAAGTCGCTCCCTTATGCCTTGGACCTTGAAGGAGCCAACTCTCCCTTTCCACCTTTTTGGGAGGTTGGCTTAGAAGGAGCAAGAGAGGCGTCTGAAGCCCCGAACTGCCTCGCTGGAGTCCCCTTTGAAGAAGGTTCGCTCTTGAACTATCCAGTAGGTAACGGGGGCGCAGGCGCGTCCCTTTGGGAAGGAAAATCCTCGTGCTTCCCCAATGAGGAAACGGGTGTTAGGCGAGACTCTGGTGCCTCCTTAGATGACAACTGTTGCCCCTTCACCAACTTCCTCCTCTTCCTCAGCTGCTCGGTGTTCGAGAAAAATGCCATGTTAAGTCTTAGTCCATGGGATCAAACTAGGGGCAGGAGATAATACGACTTCAGGATCTTAGTCAACGGGTGATTCGAGTTTGTGCTTAGCAAGATTTTCGTCTGTCACCAAATCAACAAAGGACAGCAATCCCAAGGCCTCGGCTTTGGCGACTCTAGCAGCCTCTACAACGTTAAGTGCTGGATAAAAATCTGTAAGTAAAATGAAAACATGAGCAGGGAGAGAAGGCAAAAACAGAAAGAAGATGCATAGCCGACTAATTGGTCTTACTAATATTCCTCGGGGTCTCCCAAGACCTGGGGATGCGAGGAATGTCACCTGGTTCTCTGAAAGCTCCCAGGAGTTGCCTCTGACAAAGAAGAACTTAGGTTTCCACTCCTTATTAGAAGAAGGGAGCTGAGAAATCAGAGTCTTCTCCTTCATCCTCTTGGCGAAATACAAGAAAACCAAAGAGGGAGAAGACTTCAACTAGAAAAGAAAGGAAAATTCATGGATGGAAGAAGGAGAGTCGTTTCCACTCTCAAACCAATGAACAAGGAAACCAACTAGAAGGCCCCAGCCATTAGAAGAAAGGCGGGCTGGGCAGACATTATAAAACGTGAGAACATTTTGAATAAAAAGGATGAACAGAAAATCAGAGGCTGGCTTGAAATACGGACTCATAGAAATAAGTTAACTCGGGAATTGAGAAATTACACCTCTTGTACTCCTTGGGAGAGTGTAAGGATACAGAATCGGAGAAGTAATATTCCTGCCTTAGATCCTCCAAGTCCTCGTTGTCAAGACAGCTGGGGGTATCTTTCGCACAGCAGCTCAGGTCGGATTAGTCGCGAAGGGGCTTCTTCTTAGGATTAGAGGGTCGTATCGCTTTAGATTTCCTCTTCCTTGACTGAGCAGGAGGACCGAGAGGCCAAGCGAAAAGAGGCCTAGCTTCTACGGGAGGCACTGAAGATGAGATCCTTGAGACAGAACCAGGAGCCTCATCGCCAACAGAAAAGGAACGACCACTAGAGGAAGCCGTTGAGGCCTCCTCGGTCCCCTCGTCAACAAACCCCAACTTGAAAGAAGAGTACCCTCGACACACAAGAGCATCTACAAATCGCGAAAGAGGAGAAAGGTCGTCAGAATGTTCTTGAAAGTAACTAAAACTCCAAATCAGAAAACGAAACCCAAAACCCCACCAAGGAGGGTTGAATAGACCCAGAACGAAGAAGTAAGAAAAATGAGAAGATGACGTACCTAGTGAAACGCTAGAAGTAGAAGGAAACCAGAGACGAGGATGCCCAAAACCATCAAGAAGCCTGGAACAAGATGCTTCAAAGACCCAAAAAGGGATTAAAGCACGATGGATACCACCAAGTAGGGTGGTCTAATGAGATACTGACCGAACTTCTCACCTTCAAGTTGGAGGTTCGAGTCTTAGAGCTCACATTAGATTTAGTGGTTGACCGCTATATTAACTTAGTTAGGTTCGTTTCTTAGAAGAATAACGAACGTGGTTAAGAGTCTCATGATCCAACGAATAAGAAAGCCTCTTGTAAACGAACATGGTACCGGTGAGGTTCTATAAGAATGGTCTCTCTCTAGAGGCTCTTCTTTTACCTCCACTCCTTTTTAATAAAAAAAAGTTACGCTATGCTATATGAAATCCATCACCCCTTGAATTTTCCCAACCCAATGTGTACGAATCCCATGTGTATATGTTTAATACACTGGACCACTTACATGCTGAAATATGAATCTCAAATTTAAAGTTGTAATCAAACACGATATTATCAGACTATTTTTCTTAAACTATTTAACCAAAAAAAAAGTAGCGCCAAACATGGATTTGATGAGTTTTGTGGATTTTTTATTCTCAATCCATCTTCCAAATTTCCCCCTTGTCCCACATTCCAAACATGCCCTAGTTGTTTCCAATACAACGACCAAATTGGAGAAAAAAAAAATTATAATTATAATCACAACATCTCAACCTTATAATAGCGCCACCGCTGTGAATCCTTCAGATCTGTAATTCTACGCACTAAATTTATTGATGAATTGTTGGTAAATTTGCAATCACTGTAATTGTGTCACATACAATTCAAGAATGCTCAAATGAGAAACAGAACAGAGCACCACTCTCAAAGATGGCATAAAAATTTCTCTCTTTCTCTCATAATCTCTACGATGGTGGAGACCCAGGCTCAAATAATGGAGAGCAACAGCTTGTAAACAGACCACAGCAACCCAGGAACCACAAGCTGCATAGTTGACAAACAGAGAGAGAGAGAGATTAATTCATGAGACAGAACTTTCACAATTACTAATTTTCTCTCTCTAATTTTGTTTGCAGTGAATTAAATAGGACAAGAATAATCTTACCATGATTGAAAACATCCTCCGGTGGAAGGTGCCGGCGGTGGCGACAGCAGCGGCTCTTCTGGTGGTGACAATGGATCCATTTTACAATGAAGAGAGAAATAAAACTAACAGTAACAAGTACAATAGAGCTCTAAATTATGAAGCAGATGTATTAATGTGCAAGTCATTGCTCAAGTCACTCTCAATCTACCGGTCAAGGTAGATTTGGAGTTTAGCCCAACATACAACGTTAGCACATGAACCAACTGCTCCGACTCCGATGACTACCAAACACTTTGACACTTCCGTGATTTGCAGTAGATGCTTTAAGATTGTACATTGGTCAAAAACTTTGACGAGGTTAGTATCAAAGACTTCAGGATCAAATCCGAACTAACAAAATGTTGAATTGAATCGTAATAGTATCTATCGGGAATTATTATTAATTTTTTTACTTCTTATTTTTTTTTTCCTTCAGTTATTTCGTTAATTAAATTAAAATTAAAAAAATAAAAGAGAATAAAAATTCTAGGCATTATATAAACCTATTTGGAAGGATCTAATATCATAATTAGCTACCACAGTTCATGTCTCTAGTATGAGTATTTGATGAAAATGAAATTTGGAGGGGAGTGTGGTAATGAGAGGAGTAGCACTAAGTTAGAGTTGATAATTTAGTCAAACTCGTTTTTTTAAATGAGACTAAAAATTGTTCATACTCAACTCGTTTAAAAAATGAGCCGAGTTCAACGCGAACCAAACCCAAGTCGAGCCCGATTAACTCACCTATTTTACATATAAATGAAAATTTTGAGAGTTCTAGCCGAGCCTAAAAATTGTTTAAGTTCGACTTATTTATAACACGAGTCGAACTTGAATCGAATCTTATCCAAGCTGAACTTAATTTTATCCGAACCGAACCTGAATAATTTGACTCTATTAACGCTACATTTTTGGTGTACATTCAATGTTCCCAAAGAAAAGGGGTATGATTTTTGTCATACTATGGATTAAGAGTAGCTTGTTTTGTAGCACCAACCAGTCAACTGTTTGTTAACTGATAATTACATTTTACACCCTTTTTTTTTTAAAATATCATGTTACCCCTCATACATCCATGTTTGCTCACATTACCCTGCTCATACCTTTCCTTTTACTCCAGTCTGAATTGAATACAAAATCAATAATCAACAAGTGAATAGATTTTAGGGTTTTTTGTCAAAGAAAAATAGTAATAGAATTAAGAACAGTTATTATTACTTTCTTCTTTTCTGTCCCAAGTCTGTAAAAAAAGGATAATTCTATCCGCACCAAATTTGTACACCAAAACTTAAACCAAATCAATTGCAGTTGCTGGATTATTAATGAAACTCACTGATCCAACGACTGCAAGTGTTTTGGTGCACAGAGAATTGCTCGTTAAAAAAACAATAGAACAAGGCAGATCAGAGAACTACCACTAGGTAACCCACACCTTTAGCAACCCTTCTTTCTCTACCTCATTTCAGCCACTGGAATCAACACCACAAAAACCACAATTTCACCAACAGCAGTCCACGACCATTACAACAACCCATTTCAAGTAGTTCAAAGATCAACAACATAGCCACCAAGAAAAGCAGCAACTATGCAGCCCCACATCAGAATTTGATTTCTCAAACTTTCTGTTTAGGGACTAATGCCGGTGACTCCATATGGCACACACACACAGACACACACACACATGTATGTTCAGGTGTATTGTGTTGCGCCATTTTCATGTCCTAGTGCTAAGCGTGGCTATGGTTAGAGAAGGCAATAGGGTAGAAACATAAATTTTTATCATCTTGGCTTATAATCCTGTCAATGCCTATGTTATCATTAGCCATGTAGATAATAAGACAGTATATACAAATTGAATTTTCTTTGAACATCTGTACAAATAAAAAATACAAAAAGACGTAAAATCACCTATTAGATTTACATAGATAATTATTTCACAGACCTGTGATGCTCTTAAAATTAAGAGTTCAGAGAGAAAAAAATAAAAAAAAAATGATCAAAATGCTTGTTTCATCCTAATTTGCAGATTCTTTGAACAGCTAAAGGAGCAAAGAAAAGGATACCATGAATACACTGTACATTGAAATTGCATGTTAGCGTAATTGATATTCGCCAGTTCTGCTGTAGCATCTTTGGTTTTAGGGTAGTTGCAATTATATGGTGGACCTAACATTTGCCATACTAAACGATTCAAATCGGGGCTCAGTTAAGTCCACTGCTTCATCATCCTGGCAATGTGAGCTTCTAGCATTTGAAGTCAATAGCATCAATCTCTGTATGTACTCAGCAGAAGCAGTATCGAATTCTTTCCCATTCTGTTCAAAACAGATAGTACGATCAATATCTAACGGCAATGAACTTCGGGGTGACCATTTATTGGATGTGATTTGCCTGAGGTTCTCAGGAGGATTCTGAACTTGTTCGCCAGGCCTTTCTATGTCTAGTTCAGTTTTGATGTCATGAGTGGATGAGCTCTGCAACACAAATAAATAAATATGACTTAAGCAGGTGAATTGGATTAGCAAATCATTCAAGTGAATCCACAAAGAATAGTCAGCTTTCAGCGTAGAATATCTTCTTTGGAAAGGTCAAAAAGTGAACTTGGTGGAGAATACCATATTCATATTTCTTGACACTTCACGCATGTTTCTCGTGGCTCAGGGAAATGGAGAAGGATAAGTGTAGGAAATAACTCCCTTTTACTTCTTGGTCTATTGGAAACCGAAGGAATGCGATTTTTTTTTTTTTTGACAATGATCATTCTTCAGGTAACGTGGAATGAAGTAAAACAGTGCGTTTCACTTTACACCTTTCATTCAGTTATTACCACAAAGATGTTTCAAGCTGTGTTATTTCTGAGTATGTTGAATATTGGATCTCATTAATATCTCTTGTGAAGCTGTGATTCCATGACTGTTCTACTTCAATGGATGTGTTTCAATCTCTGTTATTTCTCAGTATAGGAGATTGTATTCCATTAATATCCCTTGTGAAGCTGTGACTCATGTTCTACTTCAATGGATGTTCTCTAAGATGCCTGCTACTGCGCATTGGTGGTATATTTAGAGAATCATTGTGGTAAGGCATCTTTACACCCTCGTGTTGGCGGGAATAGCTTTTGCGACTGTGTGGGAAATCTGGCTCATTTCAGCATTGAGTCCTAAGCTATAAAAGTTAAGAGAGACTCAGTCAGCTAGATTGGTCTCTTTGTGTCGAAGCATGCAGTTATCCCCTAACTGGTGAACGACCAAGCAAGCAAATATGAGTTAGAGGCCCATAAAAATGTGAAAGAAGGATGATTATCACGACATATACATTCAATATAGGCAGCAAAGGAAGCAGATATGCTGTTGAGAAAAACTAGAAATGGCCTCAATAAATGAGTGGACGACTGAAGATACGGGGTGAAATGTTCATACCCGAAAAAGATTTACATGGAAGTTTCTCCTTCTCGATTTCTCTGGTGCTATTGTTGAAAGGATTTGAACAACCTCACTCATAGTTGGTCGAGAATCAGGATCCAACAACAGGCACTCCTTTGCCAAGTAAGCCATTATCTGCATCTCTTCTTCTGGGAAATTCCCTTGCAAACGAGGGTCAGGTAACTCCAAAATTACTCGCCTACTATCTTGCAAACGAGGAGTGGCCTGCATAAGAGCGTAAGTTGCAATAAACACTGAGTGTTTAACATAATAAAAAAAATGAAAGCATGATAGTGACCAGAAAAATAGCTGAAACAAAAACGGGCAACAAATAAAGTGATATTCATCATACTTCCCCACAGACAAATACCAAGCATGAATACACTGCTGCTAATATATCAGCTCAGTATTTGTGCTGTAAGCTAAGATGTTTCATTATGAAGAGATGTTCCAACTAAATGTTTTGTCAAGCTCTAATATGATGAGCTGATCCAGCTAAATGTTTAATCAAGTGAAGATAATATTATCACATAAAAGAACTAGTGGTCATTCTATCATGAGAACAATGAAACCGGAGGCAGTTATAGTTTTTCCATGGCAAAAGAACAAAAAAAAAAAAATATCAAACTAAAAAATAACTGTGATTCCTATACCCATATGACCAGGCTTTCATCCGCTTTGTTGGTTGACTTATGGATCGGTTGCCGGCCACTGATCAGTTCAAGAAGAACTACTCCAAAACTAAAAACATCCGACTTTAGAGAAGCTCTTCCAACGATTGCATACTCTGGAGCAAAATAGCCAAATGTCCCTTGCATTCTAGCTGGAGAACTCGAACAGCTGGGTAGGCCATCAGTTCTCAAACGTTTAGCCATACCAAGATCAGTAATCTGCACACATGTATCTTAATATATCAAATATGTACATTTTCTAGTTGATGTGTATTTTTTTCCAATGTTCAAAGATTTACTAGAAGAATTTTTTTGCTAGAAGAATTGTCTGCTATTCTAGACACAACCAACTAGCCAAAATATTAGTAAGAATTGTAAACGCTTCATATACTACATTATGTAACTAAACCTGAAGCCTTACTTGGCTTGACTGGGTTGAAAATCAACATTGGTTCTTTTTTGACCTTTATCTTTCTGGTATTTAAGATTTTTCAGATTTACCTTAGCTCTCCGGTTCTCATCCAAGAGAATGTTAGTGGATTTGACATCTCTATGTAAAATTCTTGGGGCAGCTGCGTCATGGAGATATTCCAGGCCCCTTGCAGCTCCAAGTGCAATTGCGACCCGAGTACCCCAGTCCTGGCATATTCCCGAAGCCCCATCCAGACATTCTCTCAAATTACCATTGGGCATGTACTCAAACACTAGCAGCCTCTCAGCATGTTTTCCTTGGTATGCTGAGCAGTAGCCAAGCAAAGGCACCACATTACAATGATGGAGTCTTGATAAGAGTTCAATCTGAGCAAGAAAACAGGTAGCAGAACTCGAATGATTTTTCATTTCTACTGAGATGTCCATAAAAAAAGAAGAAGCTGTTTAATTAACAAGTCAATAATAGTTTTCTTTGCTGAAAGCCTGAAACAAATTGATGATATTAGCAGATTGTGGTATTACCTCAGTCAAAAATATAGATTCTGCATCTGGCCCACCCTGAGTTTTTATTCTCTTAATTGCCACTGTTCTGCCATCTTTGAGATGGCCACGGTAAACGTGGCTGCTTCCACCAGCTCCTATCAAACTAGTTTCAGAGAACTTATTAGTAGCATTTTCCAATTCAGAATATGAAAACTGTGTAATTGTTCCTTGCATTCTTCCTGCTTTGCTTCCAAATAAGAATGAAGCTTTGTGAATACATCCTGCAAGGAAAAAAAGAGAGAAAAAGAAAGTAAGATACAAAGCTATCTCAAGACCTATGGCTAGATTTAGCTCAGACATGATTACTTTAGCTATGCCAAAAGGCATGGTCACGTGTACATTCCAAGATTGTGGAGGTAGTTGTACTAAAATGAACAGGTAATTGCCAATTAATAGGACACTCTAATACAAGACACCAACAGAAGTTCCAGTTTACACCCCCTCAAAGAAAGGAAAGATGTAATGATTAAAAGCATATTAAAAAGATTGATATTACCTGTGATAGGATTGACCGGCGAACCTAAATAAACTATGGATTCTGATACTGAAGAAGCCCTATGGCTTATAAGGTTGGTACCACTGTTGCAACTTGTGTCCTTATCTGCTGAGAATAGAGGCCGCTGAATAGGACATCTCTCCCTTCGATAAACATAGCATACCACCAAAGCAATAAATGCAAGGGTTGTGAGTAGTACACATAGTAAGAGAACGAGTACAATAACCTTGCTGGAAATCCGCTTCTTTGACGACTGTGACCTACTTGAAGATCCTAATGAGAACCAATGAAACAGCGCATACTGATAAGATTGTTTTGTTAGAGAACATGCTGCTTAATCAACAGTGAAAGACACGATATTGTTCTGTCCGAGCACAAGAAAGTAGAAACCACCAAAATATGATTCACTTAGGAAATGAAATATTTTCCATCACTAAGAAAGAGTAAACTATATTACAATTTTACAGTGAGGCATAAGGACAAAATACCAGAATCACAATTGCAGGCTGTGAAACAACTGGTATCATGACCATCTGCAGTCAACTTCGGGAATCCATCAGCAGGGCAAATGCATATCCATTTGTTTGCACTTGATGCTCCTGCAGCTACAATTGGGGCCAAAGAGGTTTCAGAATGAAACTTTACAGGTGTGTGTGGATGTGTGTACATTGCTCCGGATGAAGAGGTACTTATTGATAAAGAATTTTGCAGCCTAACTTGTGTTCCGTCAGCTTCAGCTATCAACAAATGTAGTAATAATAAACTTTACTATAAGTAACTTCTAAAATACTACAGGATTTTTCATCCTCATGTATTGAAGGTCTGCCTATGTACCGTATTTACAGAACTTGTGTCACTGTCTCACTCATGCTCTCTTTGTTCAGTTATCAGGCTGAAGCTGCTATTTCTCTTGGAAACAGTAGCTTCACTGCTTCACCTAGATTCGTCCTTCATAAAGGTGAAATTTTATGCTTAGAAATAACTAAAGGGCTAAAAAAATGTCTTCTTAGCAGCAATGTAAGGCTTTTAGATGATTACAACATATGAATTAGAAACAATGCGCAGTGTTTAGAAGATTATACCAGTAGGATCAGAAGCATACCAGGAGAGCAATCACAGGATGAAGAACAGTTGCTAGAGATCGCTAAGCTCTGGTTCCCTTGATATGCAGAAGAACAAGTACATGTCCACTTGTTCATCGTAGACACATCAGAAGGTCCATCTGCAAATGAGTAAGCCAGAATTTAGGCTTCTTTCTTTCTATGGGGATTTTTTCATTTTGTAGAGATTCAACCGTCTTAAGCTTCATTATAGATGGATATACTCAATTACAGGAAAAAGTTTGCAGTTATTAGAGGAAGTAACCACTAATCCTATCAACTACAGCTGATTTGCTGCAAAGTATAGCACACCTATGACTCTCCAAGTAGATCCCTCGTTGAAGCTCCACTACACACTAGAAGTGGGCCAGGAAAAAATAACAATGAAATAGGACCTTGCAGGTCTAGCTTAATCTTGTGGTTGTTATAGGATTAACAACTCCAATCAATGTTACAAACGTAGCACACAGATCTGATACTAACCACATAGAATTTGTCGCGCCCAGATTAAGCTAATGATGCAAAAAAGGGCAATTTCCACTTGAAGCTTCATTTATCCGTTCCAAACACTGAACTGAAAGTAGACAAGAAGCCAGTCAGATCAAATTCTTAATTCCAGAATAAGAAAATTTGTGCAATAAAGAACCAAATCCACCAGAGCAGTCGAGTTCCAGAGAGAGAGAGTTGTCTACATTTTCCCAAAATGAGAAGCAAAAAAATTTGAACTAATTAAATGCCTTCCATAAAGACAGTTTTTAAATGCCAACTCAAACAGTTCTTTTGTAAAAAAATCCCAAGGGAAAAACTAAAAGAATGGAAAGTGAAACTCCTCCATTTAGTACAACTTTCAAAAGGAATATTAAAGCCTGGTGATTGTGTGTCTCTGCCAGGTGGTGGTATAAACCTTCACATGAAACAGGGCATCCACTCATGAATGCTCTTTTTTGATAACTCATCTGTTAGGCGCAAATCTATTAGCAACTTAAAGTACAGTTTAAGAAGCATAATAACTAACCAGAGTGGAAAGAAAATGGTATGAATACTCCAGGTGTGAAAAGCAAAAGTTAATATCCACGGAAAGGGGATAAAAGAGGAAGGGAAAAAAACAAAAAGATGCATTTCCAGTAATCTAACACCAAATAAGTGTAGCATGCAACAAAATAGATGCACAGACATAAAAGGACTTAGCAATCAGGAATAGGGCTGTTAATCAAGCCAAGCTTGAACACTATTTTAAGCTCGTTTAAGAGTAAATAGTTAAATGAGCCAGCTCATTTATGTGTAAATTAAGCTCGACAAAGGCTCGACAAGGGCTCGATTAAGACTCCTAATCAGGAAGTTGGAGACTGGTTACCCACATGTTCAAATTGAAGGCATGGATTTTTTTGGCAGATAAAATTTAGTTATTCCAAAAAGCTAGATGGAATATGATGATGATTCAGTTTTTGGAAGATACAAATAAATCACACATTTTCAACACAAATAAAAAAAAAGACAGAATATGACAGATAGCAGTTACCAAAAACGTAGTTGGCCACCAAACCTATGTGCATTTGAATTCCTCTTGACCTATGCTTCAAAGTATTTGAGCAATGCAAATTTTGTTCTATTAACCAGGTAGGATCAGACTCTAATTTAGTGCACTTTTTTCAACACATACATACACGAGACAACAGCTAGAGTATGAGATAATGATGCGAACCTAACAACCTAAAATGCAAATGTTCAAATAAACAAGCACATGCCCACCAACCCTTGAAAATTTTGCAGCAAACCCTTTCTAGAATACTTGGCACATATCTCATCTAGAGATTACAAATGCACAAGTAAAGGAGAGAAGACCTCTTAAAAAACATGGTTATGGTTAGCGTGCAGACATTACAGGAAGAACACAAGTATTCCATACCATTAATTGAAACGCTTGAAAAGCTACAGAAAATTGAAACCGAAGCAAAAAAACAGCACCATTCAAGAACTGGGAAACCACAATGTAATGACACTTTGTGTCAGAAGTAAGTGAATTCACCTGATGGCTATGGGCTTAACCAATCTTATTTTCAATTCGTTTGACAATTGATCCTGAGAAATGACATGAAAGCAAAAGCAGGCCCAAAGAGTGTCATGGATATACTTGTTCAAAATTGTACAGATCCTTCACTATTTAATAAGTCAATAATAGCCAATAGGTAACGCAGAGTCAGACATCTGACAGCAAATAAGCCACACAGACTTCTGGGTTTTCTATTTTGCTTGCCGAAATGGAAGTCGCTACATTACATTTTCATCACCCACCTTTCTGAAAGCAGCCCCCCTTCCGCAAACTCGAGAGAGACATACTAGCTAACCAAGTATAAAAGAAAACATTATTAATTTGTCCCACCATTCTGATGTTGAATAGTATGATTCTGCTTATTAAGTTATCGGATTGTCACTTTGTTAATCATTGCTTTTCAATTTTTTTTAGAGATTTATACAGCAACGGCTACATATCCTTGGCTTAAAAGAAATGTTTACTGGCAAGATTGATGACTGCATATCCATTGCCACGCGCATACACTTTAAAAACTGGAGAGTGACGTTTAAAGAGGTCTTTAACGTATTTTAATACCACCGGTACCACCCAACTCGGTGTCGACTGGCGGGGTTGGATACGAGATTTATACAGCAACGGCTACATATCCTTGGCTTAAAAGAAATGTTTATTGGCAAAATTGATGACTGCATGCATATCCTTTTTCACGCGCAAACAGACTTTTAAAACTGGAGAGTGAAGTTTAAAGAGGTTTTTAACGTATTTAAATACCACCGGTACCACCCAACTCGGTGTCGGCTGGCGGGGTTGGATACGAAATCCAGGACATGGGCCCTGGTAATTTCACCGTACGATTAAGTTGACCTATCAGACAATCAGGACCGTAAATTAAAACGAGGATTCTGATGTGGATCTAGTTGACGTAAGACTGATTACCTACTTCAATGTTCTTAAACTCGCCAACCCCCTC
>CM042195.1:12606440-12616773 GCA_023539305.1 Ilex asprella | reverse complement strand
TCAAATATAGAGTTAAGATATGTGATTTTATGAAAAAGTTAACGTTCATTGTAAGATTTAAAAAAAAATTCTACGTAATCTATATTTCAAACTTTTCATTTTTTTTTTGCATTCATAATTTTAAAATTGTGATTCATTATTACTAAATTAAAGTGATAAACGTTTTGATTTTGCAGATCTTTTGTTGGACAAACACAATCGAAAAATCATTGGTTGTGTTACTATGAGAAAAAAATTGATGTTACTGTGTATGAACAAGAAATTGGAGTTTTTGTCAAACATGTTACTATTGTTATTTTTTAAAAATATTAATATTGAATGCCACTACTTTTTTATATTTAAATGTTACTATTTTTGTGTGTTTAAATTGTATTATTTTTTTGTGTTTATATGATAACTTTTTTTTTATTTAAATATTACTATTTTGTATTTTTAATGTTATTATATATATGTGCGTGTGTGTGTGTGAGAGAGAGAGAGAGAGAGAGAGATGATATGTATTTAAATTATAATTTTTAAGTTTTATTTTAGTTACAAAGAATTTTCTCCAATTAATTTATCTGAAATCTCGAAGGAAAAAGTCAACGGAATCGAAGTATGAGATCTTGCAGGGCCTGACTTGGTTCTATGTGGATCTGTTGGTTCAATGTGTGGGAATTGGGAAACAACCTCAACTTCATTGATTGCAAGTTCCGATCTCTATACAGGAGCCAGCCAGCCAGCCAGCCTCATGGACAGTTCATTTGTTCTTTCTAATTTAAGCTTACGAATCATTTATATATAACTTATAATCTAAGCTAATATAGTTTAGTATTCATCTATCTTACTCTACAATTTATAATTATAATTTTATAATATAAAACAAGACAGACTTTAGTAAATTTATCGGACGGTCTCAAATAGACTCATTTAACGACTACCAACATCTCTTTTAAGAATCTAGGTTTAGGTTGCACAATATTTTTAGGCATGAGTTACCCCTAGTATGCTCTAATCTAAGCTAGTATGGCTTGTCAATGCTCATATTTTAAAATATCATGCCAAGGGTATAATTTAATTAGGTCCGACAATCATATGAAGTAAGACAGGTTCGTGTCGAATTTTTTCATGTTAATGTCAAAAAATACTTTACTCATACTCCATTAGTTTTATTAATTCATGTCTAATGAATCTTATCTTGTATAAATCATGTATAATCGATATATAAATAAATTTTATTCTTTTGATTAGTTTCATTCATACCCTTACTCTATTCATTTATTAATAGTATTGTGTCAAGTCCACTTATTTACAACATAAGTGGTTTAAAAAAATTTCAAATGCTTTAATTTCATGTCGTGTTAACGAACTCTTATCATATTTTAGGACCCCTAAATTTAGTAGATCTCTCTCTCTCTCTCTCTCTCTCTCTCTCTAGCTAGGGTACTTAGATATCTAGAGTTACTTAATAGATTGATAATTGTTTGAACATTTCTGTTCCTTTCTTCACTTGAGACTATTAGACAAAGAACAGATAGTAGTTTTAATGCAGATGTGTTTGGGAACTGAATAACATATTACAAGGTTAAAATTAGAGCTTTTATCCATCTGTTATGGTGTGTTATAGCGCTTTTTTTTTACTATAAGGTGTTTAAATTTGCACTAAACACTTTTTCAAGCACAGATACTAACCACCATAATTCGAACGGATTTAAAAAACGTCCTTAAAAGAATAAGAATGACTGATCCTTAGATATGAAAAACATTAAACCAAAGACATCTTAGTTATTCAAAATCAGACTCAACCACCGATTCACCACTAATAATTTTTATGTTATAGTGCTTGTGACTAATGAGGTTATGATACTTCTTTATTTTTGAACAAATTCTAAATTAAATACTTAATGCAAAAAAAACTAGTGATATCTAATTTTTTTGCATGTCCAGCTACTGGTCATACGATCAAACTTTACATCTGCCTTGACTTCCTCTAGTATTCTGACCTTTTCTCCAGTTTTCAGCAATGAGAATAACAGAAATCCACGAGTTACTGACAAAGTTACCCCATTTCTGATTTTATATCCAAGACAAATGGAAAATTTTCAATTTTGGTGTCATCAACCAACGGACTAATTGTTCCGTATTAACTTTTTTTTGTTTTTTAATCAGGAAAAATGTGAGAGGGACCACCAATAGGTAACCCCTGGGCGTGACCAAGGGTCCCTCACTATGAAATGTCCGGTTTGAGCCATAACTATTAATGCAGAAGAACAACTTATAACCACAATACCACCAAAGCCAAGTAACAAATTGCATTGTTCTGGTGAATCGAACCTTACTTGATGACCACGTAAAAAATAGGAATGAACCTAAATAGATACGACTTACCGGTAGACCACCAGCTTAGATGGTGTCTTAAGTGAGTGTTCGTCAATATATATTCAAGTACAAGCTTCACCATTCAAGGACACGATCAATTTGCATCTCATATCATGAAGACATGTCTGGGGTGCCCTCACACATCTGATGTTCATATTCAACAACTCGTGACTCAAATATGAACAAAAAATCCTTGTGTTACTGGCCTATTCACCCCAAGATATCTTAGGGTAAATTATATAATTAATGAAATGCGAAAAATAAAACGAACATATGGCATCGTACATATCAAATAGACTCATGAAAAGAATCAAGGGAAGATATTTCATATATTGAGTGAAGAATTTCCCAGTATCCATCCCCACAATTACAAGGCTATACCCCCATATCTCTTGTCCAAGAGAAAAAACAACATTTCTCTTTATGTACAAGGCCACCTAACCTCACCTGTGAATCTTTAGCTCCCATTTTGTCTTTCATCATTTTTCTCAAAGCCAATTTCCAGCTTTCCCCAATTCTTCTTTATTCATGCATATTGAAAGACCAGGAAATATACCCACCATTGTTAAAACACCCAAAATACTCTTATCTCACTATTTAGTTTACCCACTTTCCCGAAACCGGAAGAAAAAACAACATATAAGAGATGAAATGAGGCACTAAGACGATATCATGACCATAAGTTGAAAAATTTTAAAAGCTAATCCAAGGATTACCTTGGCTGCGGACGTACTGGAAACAACCGAGCTGGCCTAGCTGATGGTTGAGGTGATGTACTGCCTAATAACATTGTCTGTGAGCGATTAACCATGTCCACCATGGACGGGGTCTGGTAAGCCTGCACAAGGCTTGTACTATCTGTGGAATCACCTCGTGCAGTTGCACGCTGCCATGAGTGAGAGCTCAATCCTGACAAAACATATGCCCTTCCTGAGGACTCATACAGACGGCGGTTTGCCATCCTCTCTTGCATCTCCCTCAGTTCAGCAACCAATGCAGCACATAACCGATCTCCAGCTTGGGTTGACACGCTTCCTGATACTTGTATACGACAATGCTCAAGAACAGACACTGCAGCACCTAGATCACCACGTTCAGCAGAAGCCTTTGCTTCGGCCATCGCCTCGGCTGCTTGGAGCCTGTTTTGCTGTCTGTCCACTTCTGTTGACACAACTAGTGGTCCAGTAATTTCAGGCCTCTGAATCTTCACGCCACTGGCTTCTTCCAAGGTCACCACCTCTTTTGTGATGGAGTCGATGTACGTACATTTAACCTTTATCAATGACATCTCATCACTGGATCCATCAACTGGAATATCCATTGTCACCAGAAAATCTCTTTCTTCTTCAGCATACAAATCCCCAACTTCGATAAATCCTGACCTTGCATCCAGCATCACACTTGATTTGTAACTTCCTGCTTTTATTGAGCTGAGTTGCAACCTTGGGTGAACACACTCAACTCCCACTTGTAGCTCCTGTACCACAACACTCAAAAGCCCTCCAATGCACTGAGCAAAGGCATCCTGAATCACACTCTCTGCTTCTATGAAAGAAAATGTGCCCCCAGAAGTTTCAGAGATTGAATGCATCGAAACAGCATCGTGATCTGTACCAAATCCAAAGGCATGGACTGGAATGTGGGGGCCTGTACCACTATTGCGATGCATTGAGAGTGGGAGAAGTGACTGGTAATCGGTTCGAGAATGAGACCCACCAGGACTGCTAACAGTGTATGTGTCCTGTCCATCGGACAGCAATATAATACTGCTAACTGGGTTTTTCCACTTGCGGTCTGTCATCACCTTGGCACCCTTTCTTAGGCCCTCAGCAATGTTTGTCCCACCATTTGAAAGTAGCAAATTGACAGCCTGTAAGGCTTCCTGCCTTCCAGTGTCAGTCATCCGACGAAGGGGAAAGACACGGCGAGCTGTAGAGGAGAAGGCAATGACAGAAAGCCTGTCAGAAGAGCCTAGGATTTGAATCACAAACCCCATGGCTCGTTTTAGCAAGGCAAGCTTGGTGCCTGCCATGCTTCCACTGACATCAAGCACTGTGACAAGATCAACAGGAGCACGCGAGTTTTGAGATAACGGCAAGTTAGCCTGGTTTGTCCCACAATGCCGTCGGTTATTAGTATTGGGGGCTTTGAGATGAATTAAAATACTGAAATTACTATGAGTGGCTGACTTCGCAACGGCATTAACCTCTGGGTATGTTCTGACTTCTATTACCCCAATAGGAAGGTCGCCACCACCATCAATGCTAGACGAGCCTTTTCCAGTAACCTCAGGTTGGTGAGTAACAAGTTCGTCATCATCAAAGACACCTGGCTCTGGGGCAGGAAGAAGAGAAGGAATATGTCGATTGATGTCCACTCGTGGAGGAGGAAGACTTCGTAGAACAGTCATCCAGGCATCATCATGTGACCAAGAAACATGGTTGATCCTTGGCCTTCCATGGGATAGATCAGAAGCAGAACCCTTGAAGGGGATTTCCTTCCATTTTGCTCGGCAAACCGGGCAAACTTGGTTTCCATGTTTAACGTTAGTAGTAATGCAATGGAAATGAAATGTGTGCGAGCATTCTGCAGTGAAAATAGCATGACCATGGCCTGGTTTTATGGTGGCCAAGCATATTGCACAAGTCTGCAAAACGGAAGTACTTCAGTTGAAAAGCAGATTCTATAGAGAATATTTAGGACAAGGAACTGTCAAATGTTGGCATTCAAACACGTATCTAGGCCACGATCCCAAAAAAATATATATATATATGTAGCTATCTTAATGAATCTTGATACAATTCCACCTAAATTAATCCAATAATTTTTATACAGTCATGGAAGAAGTAGATTCCACTATATCCAACCCATATCTTGTTGACTTCAACACCATACACTAGTTCAAAGGAATCCCAAAGACCAAACTTTTGAATAACATAAATGAAGAGCATTATCAGCAGATTTAGGCAAAATTATCCCAATTGCCTAGATGGTGGTCATCACAATATTAAAAAGTGATTATTGTCTGCATGTAAGATACATTATCAAGAATGGTGCATAAAAAGATGCAACGTAGCGACCCATCTATGAAAAAGAGCCTCTCCCAAGCAAGATAAAAAGAATATTCGAGAAAACTGACTGATTGCGGGAGTTTACCAATGCTAGGTAGTCAAAACAAGGTAGAGGCTATACTAATACAGCCAACCCAGCAATTTCTAAAAAGTAAGGGTAATCAAGCAACTCTCAAACTAATGATGAAGCTTTCGAGGCAACATAAAAGTGTATAAAATTTAAAGGGCATGTATCAAAAGAAGTAGAAATCATTAATTGTTAGTTGCTACAAGATTTCCTTCTTTTTCTACTCTCACCTTACTTTGACCAAGCTTATTGTGGGAAAAGCTCTTAATCAACGGTCCACAGGCTTTTCTAAATCTTTCATCAAAAGGGGTGATAGTGAGGAAAATAGAGAGATGGGTCTGTGTGTGAAACAGTGCGATTGCTGACCAGACAAAGCACTTTCCCTCCAAGAAGGGGTTATGGGCAAAGGAAAGAGTACACTAGTTTTTCTTTTACAATAAGGCCAAAGGACAATGGGCCTTAAAGGGACTAGTCCACTTTATCATCACAATGTGCCATAGAGAGCTGAAAACTACATGACAACCTATACCTCATCTCTCCGATCCAGATGCATATATTTAGATTCATTATCATCCCCAGACATCTACCCCACGTGAAAGACATTCCAAAAACAAGCTTAGCAAAAAAAATATTAAATTGACTAATTTTAAGCTTAAATGTGAAACCAAACAGATCTTAAGTTCAATTGTACTCAGAATCTGCACATGAAGATTCAAATAGCAGACGGGATACAAACTAATTGACAATAAAAAAAAAATTGACGATATAATCGATGAATCCTAGCTACAAATGGTAGAAATAGGATGACATTGGACAAAAAACTTCAAGATTCCATGAAATCATAACTGTTTTATGCTACCAGAAACAAAAAAAAAACTAGAAAAGCATTACGGAAAAAAAAAGTAATTACAAATGCATGAACTTTATCACAAATACAGATTTAACGCTATCTGCGATCAATATTCGAACCTTGGATGATTTGTTGCTATGCTTTGGCAACCGGAGACCGGAAGACGACGGCATCGGCGTTGTTGGCATCTGACAATCGGAATTTCTCGCCGACGACTGAGAAA
Organism: Ilex asprella; assembly: GCA_023539305.1. Lineage (NCBI taxonomy): Eukaryota > Viridiplantae > Streptophyta > Magnoliopsida > Aquifoliales > Aquifoliaceae > Ilex > Ilex asprella. The sequence continues at coordinate 12,610,204 of CM042195.1, read as the reverse complement.
TCGTCGGAGACAGCAAAACGGAGGCGGACAACCTTCCAGAACTTTCAGCCACCGGCGAAGATGAGTCTTCTAGAGTTCTCGGAACGTAAAGGCACGTATTAAGCCCCAAAGCCAGCTTCGCTTTCCTCCATTTGCTTCCCATTTTCCGATCTAACGATGTTTCTAGATAGAGAAACTACACACAGACGTATACATATATGCGTATATAGATATATACTATATCTAGCTCTTCAATGGCTTTGAAGAACAGATCTCCGAATAATCGCAATGCTTGTTCTCTGAGCCGTTTCACTTCCTCCCTCTTCTCACAAAGACGGTAACCAACAGCTTTGAATGAAGCAACTCATAAGTATGTGTAGATATACATATACATATACATATACATATAGAGAGAGAATGGAGAGGGGGGAGCAAGAGATGCGTGTGTTAGTAGTATGTGTTTTAGAGAGAGAAAGTGGAGCGGCGTGGGAATGATTTGTTTAAAGAGGGAAGGTGGACTATGTGGGGCAAAATTGGAAACTAAATTTCGATCTGAGGAGGATTTGTTGGGATTGGCGGCAATGAGAGGTGAGCTTTGACCGGCGCTGTCAATCCGTTGTGTGTGGTGTCGTGTGTAAACATCCCCCTTCACGTCATTATTCACACATCCGTATCACTAACTAAATTCTTAATTAAATAATTATTAAAATAATAAAATTCACAAAATTTACTTTGCCTTTTACCTATTTAAAAAAAAAAACAAGAATGCCGTAAAAAAAATTGCTTTCAGACTATCCCGATAAATTCTCATTAGAGAAATCATTAGGTAACACATTAAACACAAAATCTACTTGCATGTACATACATTGAATATTTTCTCGTAAACTCCATGGAACAGTTCAACAGAAAACATAAATGAATTGTAAATTTAGATGCCTCTTATAATCGATTTTTGATAAATTTTAGAGGTCAAGCTATAAGGAATTTATCCCTCGTGAATATCTTAGTTCCGGCATTAATGATCTGTCTTTGACTTACCTAAAAAAAAAATTAGTCAAAGTGTGTATAAGTAGGTCCGAATATTCTTAACAATTACATAATTAAATTTGTGTTGTTTGTAAAGTGTGTATAAATTATATTTAATAAATTTATATTATGTTTAACACTTTACATTGTGTTTAATCAGGTTTATATTAATATTTACTTTAAAAAGATATATTTTAACCTCAAAAACTTATTAATTTTGGTCATTGAATGAAAACAGATTGGTTGAAGATAGGACTATTAGTCGAACAAGCCCGAACTAATTTCGAGCTGAGTTTGAAAATTTTGATTTTTAATCGAATTTAAAAAATTATTCAAGTTTGATTCATTTAAGAAACGAGTCGAGCCTGAACGAACCAAAAATAAGTCAAGTTTGTCTAGTTTGAGCTGAGCTTTTAAGATTTATTTTCTAAATAAATCTAAAAACTTATTCAAATTTAAACTCGTTCAAAAAATGAATCGAACTCAAACGAAATTTAAGTAACTCAATTTGACTATTGATCCTAATTTGAAGAGGGGGAAATTAGGGTTGATTAGTAGATTTATGCGGCTGGTATTTGGGCTTGGTTGTGGAGTTATTATCGAAAAGGACACTGGTTCCGGTTGAATTAACACGGGTTTCCGGTTTCAAGTCAGCATCATTTTGGGTAAAGTAGTTTGGGTACAACCAATTTGTTTGCTTGCTGTTGTAAAATGGAGTCAGTCATTTGGGAAACGCATTGGATAACATTGACAGCTTTGTGTTAGCTCAACTACAACCATCAACTTTTGCCATTTCAAGTTTTACTGCTGGACTATGGTACTAATTTATATATATATATATATATATATATATATATTTATATATTTATATTTTTGTATTTAATAAAAAATAACACAAATATTGCAAATCAACAAAAATTTATCAACGGAACCTTCAGTTCAATAGTACGTCTTGTCTTGGGAAGACTTAACTTTTGTGAGATCATCAATTAGTTGATAGAATGAATCTTAATTATTTGGACGAACCGTATTCAAATCTCTGGTATGAGTTCGAGTTTTCACTGAAACGTAAATCTTGATTTAACTAGTGTATAAGTTAAAGGGGATTAATTCATGCACCTAAGATTTACTCTTGGTTCTATTCGGACTCATGAGTTTGAGCGAAAAATCAAACACTTTATTTCATTTGTGATTTTGAAAGTCGTTATAATTAATATTTCACAATTTATTATAATAATTTTAGCCAAGAATAAGAAAGGAAAGAATGTTAGGTAGTTTGATTGTAAACTTAAATTTCTTGAACTTCAAGAGTATTTTAGTCCCAACCAACTCACCATCTTTGGTTAAACCTCAATCAAAAGCTTTGTTTGAAAATCCTATTCTCCAAAATTCCCCCCCCCCCAAAAAAAAACAATGTAAAGAAAGGAGAAATAAATTACATTAATTTCACGAGAAAAACTGTTGTGTTTAGGACACGCAATCATAACGGTATAATTGTGTAAATTCTACTTTATTCTAACAAAATAGATACTGTTTGATTGGAAAGCACAACTTTCTATTTTTAGATTGGACATTTTATGAAAATGAGCATTTTCATAAAAAAAAAAAAAAAGTAAAAAGCCAATAATATTATTTAATATGCATGCCATTATATTCTATAATGCAGGTGCATTTGGATGGTAAAAGAAATTGTCATTTTTTTTCAAATGTAAGACTTTGGTAAGGAAAATAACTTTTTAGTACCACACTAAAGATTATTAAAGAATAAAGATAAGGTCAAGACTATATCTAGTGAATTTATGATGAAAATGGGATTTTTTAAGTTTGATTTAACTTTTTTTTTATTAAGTCACAACTTGACCTCATTAAATTGTACTCGACTTGTATAAGTAACAACTTAGACCCAAATAAATCATAAATAAAGGATTGAAGTTCCATCTTAATGGTTAAACGCTCCATTTGTACCAACTATAGTAGTCATTAGTTCGAATTCCCATTCCTTGTATTATCATAGAGATAGGTATAGAGTATAAATAGTCCCATCTTGTTCTTCTTTATTTTTTGTTTAATAGTTAGTATTTAAATTAATTTACGAGTATTTCGATTAATTTTTTTTATTGTCTAATCAAAAATAGATTACCCACAACAAAACTAAAGTATATATGACTCTTTTTTTGTGTGTAAGTAAACTTTGGCTTGAATCATCCATGATTCCCTTTGACTTTAGGCAATTGATCTACATCATGACTATATATATATATATAAGGCTTACTTGTAAAGTTTAAATCTAATTTATTAATTTAATTCATCACAATTATTAAATTAATAATAAGTCTAAAAAATATTAAAATCCATGATTAATTTAATCGGTATAAATGATTAGATTAACAGATTATGTCAATAAATTAAATTTAATTAGCATTAATCGACATATAATTCCGTGCACTAGTGGCCAATATCAATGGTGAAATCATCGTCTCAAAAAAAAAAAAATAGTTGCACAAAAAGGATCACCAACACAACCATTAAGTGTTTGACTATTTGTCCAAGAGGATTAAGCTAAAGTCTCTATCAGATAGTCTCTATTGTTCCCCTTGAATGACATATCAAATATGTTTTGAGTACTTTGTTTGACTTAACTAAGATTGGCCCCATTATCCTTATGATATAAGAGGAGTTGGGTACTAATCAAAGTTAGACAATTATCGTGCGTTGAATCAGTTAGTGAAGAATTCTTCGAACTTAATTAAAAGTTTGAG
>CM042195.1:12573676-12596440 GCA_023539305.1 Ilex asprella | reverse complement strand
TAATCAAATATTAAATGATTAAATATATAATAGAAATGAGTGATGTATTATTTTTACAGAAAAAATATATAAATAATTAAACATGTGATAAAAATAAGTGATCCAATTTGACGTTTAAGTCTGATAAAAAGATGATGGGTGAAGTAAATGATTGATGATAATTTTGAAGAAAAAAATATAATTAGAATAAAATTCAAACACTTATTATATTTTGTTAGTTGAATTCAGAAGTCTATAGTTTCGATTGCTTATATAGTCATTACAGCAGAATTGTTATTTACTTGCTTGTCAAACTTTTCATTCTCATTTTGAACAGCTGACAGTGACACATGCTTTCCTTGACTTTTTTATTTTTTAAAAAAAATTCTAGTGATTTTTACCTTTAATATTTTTTTATTGTAATTTTTAACTTATTCTTCAAATATTTTTAATTTTATGAAGTGTGGGTTAAACCCACGAGTTCTAGTACAAAAGAGTGCTTGCAAAACTTACTTTTCAAGATTCATGTTTTAAAGCGTACTTTGAAAACCCATTCTAAAAATAAAAAACATGGGTTCTATTCTTTTATAACAAATAACAATAGTTTTAAAAATAAAATCAAAATATTATCGTAGAATAGAAATTTATTCGACTTTCTTATTTCATGCAAGAAAAATGTTGGGTATAACTGTTACACCACGTTAGCAGTGTCATGTGACGTAACAATCTACTAAGAAGTAAACAACTCTGCGAGTGAGCCCTAGTAAAATTCATAACCACCCTCCATGGTAAGAAGTGAACTCCATTTTCTTATTGGATAGTTATACCCAATATTTACTCCTCATTTTGACTTGCAAGAGCTGCAATTGAGGGCAATAACGGTGTACTCAGATATGAATATTCAATGTAATGATTTAGTATTATTATGTAGTGTAACTCTTCAATGATAAATAAATAAATTGGTAAAATAAATCTCACTTATTTTTCATGGGATATTTAGCTATCTTGCCTGGAGGATAGTTATTTAAAAGAGGTAGCTTCATTTTAGTTATTTGTTGAGTTATCATTGAACAATTGCACCATGTGATAATATTGATATTGTGTAACCGTTATAATGAATATTTTTTCGATACGACAAACCAAGATTCTTCCTTGTATCAAATCCAAATATCAAAAAAAAGAAGAAAAGGATAAGGCTGAATCATGCTGTCCTACCATGTGAGTTGGGGTGAGCAATATGCCACAGCTTCTGTGATTTGTTTGACTTCTTGTCTTGCTGACCCTTTTTTTTTTTTTTTTTTGGCTACTTCATGTGCAGGAGTTTTTAAAGGCACAAATTGGTATCTCTAAAGCCATTGAGATCAATAGTTCCTTCCTCGTAAGTCAATCTTACTTTGCCCCATGTGAATAATTGGCAGGTAATTACGTGTATTTAGAGTTTGCATGGTAATTGTATGTAAAAAAATATGCTTGAGTTATGGTGGTTAGTTTAGAGTTCGAAGAAATAGTCGGCACAAGTCAAGACATCTTCTAACAAAAAAATAAAAAAAACATACGTCCGTTACTTTTTTTTTATATATAAAAAGACATTCTTGTCTAATAGCACTGTCAGATACAAGAGTAAATATTCATTGCAACGGTGACACCACGTCATCACTATCACGTGGTGTCACCATCCAATTAAAAAACTAGAAATAGAAAATGTGGAACACACTAATCTTATGTGTTGCTCGTGGGATGTGGTGGTTACTGATAGTTATGAAAATAGTGGAGTTCACTTTTCTTATTTCTAATTTTCTAATTGGAAGGTGACACCACGTGGCAGTGATGATGTGGTGTCACCGTTGTATTCAATATTTAATTCGGATACAGAGGGAGGATTGAGAGATCAACCCTAACCTTGGCTCACTTTGGGCCTAACTAGCCCTTTGCCTTAAATATTGGTCCTGAACAGAGGGTCAGCTCAAGGAATTATGGGTTAGGCTAGTCAGCCAGCCCAACCCAACTCATGACCACCCTCGGCTAAAAAACACTGAAAGCGAATGAGCCAGTGAGCTACGTTGTTGGCTTGTGTTCAGCCCAAGTTGAAAGATACAATGCTGCATGGTGCTTGGTATACAAGACAGCCGAATCGTGCATATCTCCAATCTGGATTGCTTTTGTCCATATTATGGTAAAAAAAAATCTTTCGACAATGGTTGACACTTTTCATTCTGATACTACTCCACATTTCGTATAAACCACGAGTTTTACACGACTCACCTTAATCGTTCAAGACCTATCACCAAATTAGCCGATATCATTTCGTATCACTGCAATATGGAATCTTCGATCATGTTCAACTTCTTATTATAATTATAATTTGTATGTGTCATCCACCAATAACTTTGCATTAAACGATTCATCGAACCAGCCATCCTAAAACGTTAAACCATGATCCACATTGATGATCCTTGCAGTGCAACTTACCCTCCGATGCAAAAGCTCAGGGAAGTCCTTGTCCTTGTTGATCATGCATCGATCAACAACGATGACTTCATGAATCGCGACATTTCCATCTTCCTCAAGATGGGAGCTTTTGAGGGGGAATTGAAGAGCTTCTCACCAAAAGAAGTTAAGAGCACACGAAGCTGTTGTGAGTCTTGGGACAGTAAAAATTCAGTAGTTCTCAACAGAATCAAGGAGTGCAGATCTTACCCTCTGTACAAGTTTGTGAGACAAGAGTTGGGTATTCGTTCCCTGACAGGAGAGTAGATTTTCTCACCTGGAGATGAATTTGACAAGGTCTTCTCAGCAATTTGTTACCCAAAAGGATACGGCTTCAAAGCCAGATATAAAGTATAGAGCTGCAACTAAGCAAACGGAAGATAAAAAGAGTGTTTAATACTGGGTTCATCTGATGCCCGATCGATTGAGGGAATGGGATTGATACCTAGGAGAAGTAAAATCCGACTGCTCGACTATCTCACTTCCAGTATTTCCACATTGGTCGAATATGGTCTCAAGGATTGGAATGGCGCCATTCTTCCAATTTCTGGACAGACGACACCAATAATTTCAGTGTCTTAACAAACCAGAAGATGCTCAAGAAAAAAGGGCAGCTTCTTTCTGTGTACACAGCTTTTTCTGGTTTGAAATCTTGAAATGTTCTGACAACCTACTAGAAAATTCATGTTTTGGCTAAATAATTGAATAAAGCACGAGATGTAAACTCATACATCTTAAGTTCGAATCTCCATGATCGCATTAAATTGGAATCAACCAATGTCCGCAATTTGACAGTACTTGTGTGCATCGAAAGTTTATGTTGCAATCATAAATCTAAAAAACACGTAATTGGATGATTCTCACTTGATGAAGACCAACTAGCCAAACAAAAACAATTCATATACCATTATCAAGCCAGAATTCCAAGATAAATTTCCCTCAAATCACACATGGATACTATTATAATGACAAAGCTCTAGCAATATAAAACTCAGAATCAAATCATACAGCATACAACAATCCAGTACAACGCCCATTACAATGAAGAAATAGCCCAAATTGTTGGGTGTCCATTTCCACTAAGCAACTGATGGATTTCATAAGTAGATTTTGAACCAGCAACTCTTTCAGAAGACCGCAACACCATCTCTCTCTCTCTCTCTCACACACACACACACACAGAGTAAGCAAAGAAACATAAATATATACATCCTAATTTAGTACAGCAAATCATTCAACTATATACAACCAGAAATTTATGTGATAAAAAAAATTAGATAAAAGGACATTTTTACATCTTACTCTGGTTAGCCATTACAATTCACACGAGCTCCTCCCACAAATAATGTTGCAAGGCCTGGTGGGACAAAAGTTAGACAAGCAGCAATTTTTCAAGCAATGTTGACCGATCAATCATCATCAGATAAACAAAAAACATCAGCAGCTACAGCAGAAGGGGTTGAGCTAACATGTGCGCTAGCCGGTGCTCCAAACACGGACAAGTCTAATGAATCAAAGTTGGCACTAAAATCAGGTAGAGGTGGCAAACTGTTAGGCTGATGTGCACTGGGACAATTATCAATGTCCATAAGCAACTCCAGGGCAGAAAGCGACAAACTATGAGCTGGCAAGCCTCTAGCAGTTTCAGGTTGTGGAGACCTCCTATAAGGTCCAGAGTGATTGGTCAATAATGGTGGGGTTGGTTGGGGTGGAAGTTGGGGATGTGAGGGAGCAGTTTCAGGCAGGTTATTTGGTGCCGGCTGGTAAGGTATCCCACGTGGTAGGGATGTGAGACTGGCAGCTGACATGGATGCATGTCTGAAAGGTTGAATGTGGGGGGCTGGGGCACGAATCTCACCACCAACTCGGAGATTTCGTGTGGAAGGAGTAACGGAGCTAATATGAAGAGGTCTGTTCATACTGCTGGATAAAAGAGGTCTGTTCATACTGCTGGATAAAAGTGCCGCTGAATGGTGAACGCGTGCAGGGCGTGGGGTGATCTGCTGACTGGCTGGAGGTTGGCCAGCTGGATGCAAACCAGAGACAGGAGGCCTTGGTGTAGGCTGCATCAAACTGGAAGGCATAGCTGCAATGAAATCAAATGTTAGGTGCTCACAAAAAAGACATGAACCTCCATGCATGTCCAAGTTGAACATATATTAAAGCTCTATCTGCAAGCATATGTTTGCGTATGCATATAGACAACTATATAACATGCAAGGCAACATAATAAACAGTGTTGCAGTTTAAGGGTATCGGTAGGGTTCAGTACATTCCAAAGCATTCAAGTAAAATTGGGGTTTTGCAGGAAAAGGGCAAGAAGATTTCCTTGGGGGATTCCTGAGATCAAAATATTAACAAGGTGGTCCAAAAATTATTACAAGCTGTATTTTCTGGATTTTGAAACTCTCTCCATCCTTTAAATTGCGTTTCATTATTCAGTTCAAATCAAGGCTATCACATTGGTGTTGACATAGATTTCTAAAATCCTTAATCTTAAAAATGGTCTTTTGTTTTTTAATCAAGATGATGTCAACGAATTTCTTACAGTTCTATTCAAAATTCAGTCAGAATGAAGCAGCAAGGAAAATGCACCTCAAATTGTTCTGTCAATATATTGGCAGGCTAGAGAACTAATTATGTATAATAACACAAATTTTATCTTTCTTAAGACTTCATTGAAGAACCAAAAACACCAAACTATCCATGAACATCACAATATATTTTTCCGATTAGGTATTGTATCATTCCCACTCCTATATAAGTGAAAGTTTAAAGAAGGGATAATAGATATCATTTTATTTGACGTATACCACTGAGATCAGAAGTATATTCCTAATTCTATAAATGAAGTAAAGGGGCATAGGATCATGAGGATTGGTTATGTGGATTTTGTACCGGAAGTTAACGATTTGGAGGAAGGTGGATGAAGTGAGTGGCTAAAGTCAATACATTTCTGAATCATGCTTAATGGCAAGCCAATGAGTAGGTTCAAGGCATCTAGGGGCTTGCACAAGGTGATTCTTCTTCACTTTTTTATTCACTTTAGTGCACAAGGTACTCAGAGCTAGGGGTTGTCATTGAAAATGAAGAGATTTCAGTCTCTCATTTGCAATTTGTTGATGGCACTGTTTTCTGTTCTTTAGACGATGAGGTAAAATTTCGAAACTCAAAAAAGATAGTGGACTTGTTTGGTAATGTTTTGGGATTTGAAGATTAACATGGCAAGAACTGTTATAGTGGGCATCAACTCCCAGCAGGATAAGACTACAAGTTTAGCAGGTTTATTTGATGTGTTGTAGAAGGTGGCCTCTGACATTTTTGAGACTTGCTTTTTTTTTTGGGGGGGGGGGTGTTGATCCCCGTTTTTCTGAATTTCTGGGAGCCTGTTATTGAAAATTTTGGAAATTTGGAAGAGATTACATGGATAGAATAAAGCTTACATTTCAAGTAAGAAGGGCAACTAAGACTAACCCAAGCAGTATTACCTAGCATTTCCACTTATTTTCCTATCTCTGTTTAAGATGTCACGAACAGTGACAGATGATTGGAAATACGATGTGTGACTTTCAGTGAGATGGGAATGGTGAGGTGACAAGGTTACTTTATTTAAGTGGGAGGTGGTGAGAAAATCAAGAATGAAAGGGAAATTTCCATTGTCAATCTGTTTCACCGAAAAGTGGCTTTAGTTGAGAAATGGCTTTGGAGATTTCTTAGGGAACAACATTAACTGTGGGATCTATTTATCAAGAGTAAATCCGGTTTACATGTCAATAACTGGAATACCAATGGGGTAGAAAAAGGAAGTTCTTGAAGTCCATGAAAACTATGGATTGAATAGATTCTTGCAAAATGTCAAATATATTGTGTGGAATGAGGAGAGAGTTAGGTTATAAGAGGATGTTTGGCTATGGGGAGCCTCCATTATGTAGAGTTTCCGCATCCCTATCGTATCCATCATGCTTACAATTCTTCCATTGCTTCCATGGTTTGCTATATTCCTCATTCACATTCTTGGGATGTTGGTTTTTGTAGAAATCTTGATCACAGAGATGTCCTCGACATGGCCCTACTTCTTTCCATGCTTAACGTTGTTAATTTGTCTCATGAGTCAATCGATAAAAGAAGTGAGACCTACGAAGCATGGATATGGACACAGGTACGGCAATGATACAACCAATTAAAATAATATTATATATATAATAACAACATTAATAATAACTAATTTCATATTATATTTATGGTATGTTCACAATAATTGAATAAAATACAGATTCATTTTTTTTTATATAGATTAAAGTACCACTCGTGTGTCGTGAGATGGGATGACTGTGAGGCCACAATTGCACAACAATTAACACAAATTAGGTTAGTGAGCTTTAATGAACAAAAAAAAATCTCCAAAAAAATCGTTCAAACAACAAAAACCTCAAAAAATTTCTAAAATTTCAAAACCCTAAAAGTCTAACCCAATTAAATTCACAAAATAGATGATTCTAAACCTAAATAATTGAATAAAATACTAATTAATTTTTTTCCCCAAATTAAAATACCATTCGTGAGTCTGAGATGGGAGTGACTGTGAGACTAGGTTTTGTGCACAATTGCACAACAACTGATGCAAATCAGGTTAGTGAGCTTAATGAACAAAAAAAATCCCCAAAATATTTGTTCAAACGACAAAACCCCCAAAAGATTCCCAAAATTTTAAAACCCTAACCCAATCAAATTTACAAACCACATAATTCTAAACCTAAATAGCAAAATTAATGCACAAAATCAACCCCAAAGCATGCAAACCACAAAAGTAGCAACCCCCCCCCCCCAAAAAAAATAAAATAAAATAACTTGATTTGTTGAAGCAGATATGCAGATCTTCAACTCTTCGGTCTTCCCTTCCCCTCTCTTCTACTTCTCCTCCTCCTCCTCCTTTCTTCGTTGTTGAAGTAAATTGGGCTAGAGTTCAATGCCTTCGCCTCTTCTTCTCCTTCTCTCGTTTGATGTTTTGAACAAACAAAATGTTTAGCTTGGTCCTATCTTCTTTTACGAGGTATTTTCCCCCTTTTTTTTTCCAGCCCCACAACGTTTTAGTTTTTCTTTTTTGTTTCAACCACCTAAATTTTTTAAAATAACAAAAATTACCATGTCGTATCCTTATGTATCCAATATGTGTCCCTCCCGTATCTCCCACATATCAGACTAAAAAAATATCATTTTTCTATTCAAAAGTGTCAAACACATGTCCAGTCGTGTCCCACACGTATCTAGAACCGTGTCCGATACCGCCATGTTGACCCCCTAGAGAGTATCCGTGCTTGCTAGAGTGAGATACATCCTTCAAGTAATTCACATATGGTGTTTCTCCCATCTAGGATGATTTGGAGTGCTGAAGTACCCATAAAAGTGCATGTCTGTGTTTTGGACTATTGCGTGTGGTAAGATTAGTACTAATGAACATGCTCCATTAGAGGAGACCTCAGACTTCTCTTTCTCAACAGTGGTATGCTATGTGCCGAGATTCTAGTGAATCCATGGATCACCTATTTTTACACTACCTATTGCTTTGTCTTTATGGCATAAGATATTTGATGTTGCAGGATTGAGTTTGGTAGCCTATAGTTCCTTCTCCTTTGTGTTTTTTGAGGTCTTTAGTGGTTTTGAAAGCACACAAATGGAACCACTTTATGGACACGTGGATGCTTTGCTATTATGTGGGTTAGTTGATACGAAAGAAATGCGGGAATAGGTGACATTAAATTGAGGTGGTGGAAGGGTTATAGGAAAGAAGCTACTCCCTTGCAGCATTTCGGGCCCCCATCACAAAAGAAATTCAGTGAACTCCATTCTTCTGCATACAAGGGGTGGAATGCTTTGTGATTTTTGGTTTGTTTCTTATGTAATTTGTGATTCACAATGAAATGCTTTGGTTGGACTTCTTGTCCACCTTCACTATTGTATATTATATTTGATTAATAAAATGTTTTTCCTCATTAAAAAAAAGAGTATAGGGCTCAAGCCCCAACCTAACCATGTGACTTTGTCTCAGATACCACACAGGCCATGGCTTACCCTGCGAGAACGGGCCATTGGAACAGAGAAGGATTAGCAAGTGCCCATCATGTCCACAGTCCGCAAGGAGAAGTTCTACATATATCAATGTCGAAAACTGGCCTCAAGCATTGGACACAATTCACCATCAGATACGTCGATTCTGTATGTAAGCTTAGTTCTACATAACAACATGTGAAGGTCACAGCTTAGATATAAAATTATCATTTTCCATATGCTGATTTCTTTTTTATCAAGTTTCATGCGGAATGCTGAAATTGTGGAAAGATGACCAAATTTAGAATTTTGAACATAGAGAACAAAGTAATCACAATTAGAATTATAATTCTAAACTTAACTACTAACCAAGACTAAATAGTATCACCATCTATCATCTTTCTAAATTCAGCAGATATACCCAACAAAGAAATAGAAAAATAGTGGTTTGGAAGTCTGTTGCAAATATGTACCTTGTGAACTTCCCAAGGTCTCATTATGCCTGAGATCCTGGCACTTAGACCTGAAAGCTTCTGCCAATATCTTATTCATGAGAACCTTCTTGTGGTTTGTATCAGCTTCATTTTTTTTCAGCAGGAATGCTGCCTCAGCCTCCTGATGTTTAGCCTCGTACTTGCTACGAATTTGAGCAATCTCCTTGTCGCATTCAGATTTCAGCCACACTTTCTGCTCGAAGAAACATATTAGTGTGACTGAAAATAAAATTTACACAAATCACTTGAAGAAATCATGATAAGAGCAAATGTGACACCGACCGTATCTTCGTGAACCTTGATCGCTTGTTCTGTTTCTTTACGTAGTCTTTCCAATTCAATTTGCAGTGGGTCAGTATATAAAGACAGAGTTGGCATCCAGAAGGCTTCTTGGTGTGCACTATGCATTGGAGCGTTGTTAAATCCTTGCACACTGGATAAATTTTCTCCAGGTTGCAAAACAGCTTGATTTGGAAGCTCAACTCTGACCTCAACCACCTGAGGTGGAGCCTCAACATTTGGCAAAGAGGCCTGCAATTCGCCACTTTGTTGATTTTGGACTCTACCAGGCGAACTTAAGTCAGGCTGATTATTCCCAAGAGGTAATTGTGTAGCATCAGTCGGAGAATTCACTACCAAATTTCCCCCTGTTCGTGAAGTAGCATGACCTGGAAGCTCTGATTGGTTAACAGCCAACAGGAAAGATGACTCGACATTTTGGGAAGAGATGTGCCCTTCACTACAACGTTCATGACCAAGTACATTAGCTGAAGGTAAATCATGTTGATCGTGACTCCCGTGTATACACATTGACCGACACAGTCTATCAAGAGGTTCTAACAACGGTGCTTCATGATAAGACTGATCAATGGGTCCAGCACCAACAGGTTGCAAAGCTTGAACATCATCTTGTTGCAAAGTTCTCTGATTTCCTTGAAGAGTTGCAACTTTATCTAGAATTCCAGTAGATGCCAATGCTTGAGAACCTTCATCCTGGAGCGCCTGACAATATACCATATCAAACAGAAAGAATTCAGGCAAGTCAATCAGCTCTACTTTATAATCTTATTCTAAGAATCTCTCAAGGTTAAAAAAATACCAAGTAACATCCGATCTTAATAACAAAATCTTAATGTTATTCATCTACAGCATAGATGACTTGCTGTCTTCAATGAATCCAGTTCTCACAGTAATCATCTTATTGATCATTATTCTTAATTTCCAAGGGAAAAAAGGCACAATCAGTGGATTCGTCCACAATGGTTCCAGGAGAAAGCACGAAATGACATGATGGTAAACCATATACATAATTGGATTCTTTTATGACCAAAATCATATACCAGATTCTGCGGCGAAAGATCACTGCAAGTGGGAGAAACAACTGGCTGTAATAAAGGTAAGCTTACCAATGACGGCTCCTGGAAAGATGACACAGCATTGAAGAAGCCATTGGCACCATCACTCTGGATTCCCAAAGCATTTGGTACATCAAACCTGATTTCATTCTCTGTTTCATTCTCTCCATTGGATACCGCAGAAGGAGTTCCTATTTCTACAGAACCAACAACACATACCACTTCATTAGAAATTGTTTCAGACACATCTAATGGGACGTCTTCAACTCTCAAAATTGATGGAACTTCATCTGCTGTCTGTTCTTCAAAAGAACGCAGATTTGCAGAAACAATGTTCTCAGTACCATCACTGGAACTGCCTACTGCGCTGGGCTGCTCAATTCTAGCAAGAAGTGCTCTGCCTGTGGCCAGAGCCTCCACATCATCATCATACACAGATACAGGATTCATAGGAATACTTATAGTTTCAGTGGGATTGCTACAGCCTACTGATTCATTCGGAAGAGTCTTAGGGATATCAGCTGGTGCCACCCAATTCACTTGCGTACTATGCTCAATTCTATCAGGAATGTGTTCTGTAGGATGTTCAGGCACGTGGGCAACACTCTTAGGGCCATTGTCAGTTTTATATTCACCAGCCTGAGAGTGCCCCACCTTGTTCCTAGATTTGGACCTATGCAAAGGCAGCTTATCGAGGACTGTATCTTCACTTGTGCAGGATTTTACTTCTGCCAACCAATTTTCCGCCTTTTGTTCCTCCTCAACCCTTGCAGCCAAATGCTTCGTCTCAAGATCTTCGAAGCATTTATCCTTCTGGTGTTTGTGGTCTTCCATTTTCTCTGCAAACTCATCATGTAATGCCTTTAGCTTATCCATTTGCACTGAAATATTATTGTGAATAGAACGAACAAGGGCCGACTCCATTCTGTGCTCTTTCTCCAGTCGTAAACACTCCTCCGCCCAAAATCTGTGAAACCCCTGGATTTCCTCCTGTTGATGTTGAAGGAGATTTGTCATCCGCCTTTCACATTTTTTCTGGACTCGTCTAACACTTCTTGGCATTTCTTTCTTTGCCATTTTGCATTTAAATGCCTGTTCCTGCTGCGAAAGGACCAATTTAACAACAGATTCTCGATCACATGATCCCTCTTTGCCCTCCAGTTTTAGATTGTGCAGATTTAATGCCCTCATATGTGACTCCCCTGCATCCAATGGCTCTTTTGAAATATCTTCAGCTGCAGAGATGTGATCTTTTGAAGAACCTAATTCCTTGGCACCATCTGTGCAGGTTAAGAACATTTTTTTCAACACCCGCAACTTTGCATACACGTAGCTTGCCTCTTCTTCCTTGCAACTAAAATCCAGGTGATCCTTTGCCAGCAAAATAGATTCCTTCCTATCAATTTTGTGTTTCAACAATGAAGCAGCGATCCAACACTGGAATAATTGCAAACACCCATAAAGTGAATAATAAACAATACAGCTAAACATGTACTGAGGAAGCAAGCCAACACTGGAATAATTGCATGTATTCACATGAGCATACATCGACAGATAAAGCTAGTACCACCACACACAGGAGAGTTGAGGGGGCATTTATGATGGATGGTATCTGATTTTTCTGATGTAGAAGTTCAACTTTGATACATTCCAACTAAGTATCTTAATCATTTGAATTTCCCAGCCTGGTTCAAGTAGACAGACAAAGCATAATAACAAAAATACTTTTCCATCCAGCTATGCAAAACCAAATGGCTCCATTGGGGTTTATAGCTGAGCCCACTCTTTTTTTTTTCCAGGGTCCTATTTTAGCTGCATTATAAATTTCAGTCTTATGTATTAGACAAAACTGAGATATATATATAATTTGTGGGTGGGGACATTCCCAAAATAACATAAAGTTGTAGACAACTCTTACAATACACCAAAGAGTCAATTTTTTGTACAAATATATCTGTTATTTTCTTTTCATTTTTTCCTCATGTTTTGACTCCTGACATGCTACCCAACTTTTACTTTACCCACATTTATGTACCCATAAAGAAATGGAACATTAAACCTGAGTGAACATCAACATTATGTAAAAGAGGCTCTAAACTGTACCGATTTCATTTGATTAAATAAATGGCGTGAGCAAATTGTTAGGATTTGCAATGCAATCGCCATTGGAGTGATACATAGCTTTGAGTTTTACATTTTAGACTCCTTTTTTTGGGAGATTAAAGCTAAGTTGCAAATCATATTAGATTCAATGCAGGTATTTGCTTCAATATGTATAAAATTTCATTAAATTACAACATAGGATTATCTGTTTAGAAAATTTTAAATATAAATCCATAAAAATTGGCAATGAATAAAAAAAAGCTCCATTAGTTTGGTGTTAAATGATCCAACTCAAGAAAATCTTGACTCCACTCTTGCTATCTATCATGAGACAAAAATGATCATATTCTGGATGATGGAAAGAATCTAACCACAGATATCTGGAAAGCATGTAATATACTTGCTGGTTCCCGATTGACATGATGATTCTCAAGAACGTATTCGAGAAAATTACTGGCCATAACCCTGATATCCTCCTGCAAAAAAGACAGACGCACCCTATGAGATAGTACTACCTGCAATACAAAAGCGCACCATATCATCAAAGTATGGGCTTCACAAAAGTCCAACAATTAAAATAAATTTTAAAATATAAGAGATACTAGATCATTAGCCAAAACCCTATTTCTTTTCTGCTCTCCTCCCCCCCCCCCCCCCTACATCTGAATAACAATAATCATATTTTCGTAAAAAGGGCGTATCCAGTGCAAGAGCCTCCCATCATTGAGGAGTCTGGGAAGAGTTAGATGTATGCAGTCTTACCTTACTAGTAGAAAGATTGTTTCTGCGACTTGAACCCTTGACCACGGGATACAATGGAGTAACCTTACCGTTACGCCAAGGCCCACCCTCAATCATATTTTCTGACCATAAACATAAAGAGGCAAGAACTCCCAACAAACAGCAAAAAGAATGCCATTGTTCCATTGCTCACAAAACTATAGAAAAGATCATGTTAAACAAACCAAAACTGCTGCCATAGAAAAGGGATTAATCTATACCCACATTTTAGAAATCTTAGATTTTTTTTCTCTACTTTGGCCAACAAATGATTAAGAAAGCAACATATCCATGACTAGAAGGAGAAAACACCAGATGAATTCAAACTCCAGAAGCAAAAATAGAAAAGAGTTCCAGAATCAGCTCAACACGTGACATTAAGATTAGAAATTATCCAACTATTAATTAAAGAATAAACTACCAAAATCTTATCCACTAAGGAGTCCTCAATGTCAAAGGGAAGTTAAAAAAGGCTTAATGGTGCTCCAAATATGATGTAGGGAACAAGGAATGATGCTAGGCAGACAAGAAGGGAATCAAATAAAATCTGGACCTACAAGAAAGAGATAGAGACATATCCCATTGCACTTATTAGAGGCGTTCAGTGCCTGAGGGGGTTGAAGACCAAGAAGAGAGTTATTTATACCAAGCTTGTGTTATAGAATAAAGCCAAAATGAACCTCCATCGTGCATATTCCAATAATGAAATTGCCCGTAGATATGGCCCCTCAAAAAAATCTGCATATATTTTACACCAATCCTAACATATCAACCGCAAAAGAAATCAAACCAGGATATCCTTCTCCAAGAATCTTACAAATATTTAAGAGAAGGGGTGCGATAGAGACCGCCCAAAGATTCCTTAACATACATCCCGATTACAACCACACCAAAATCAGCTGTCCATAAATACATAAACTATATTTAGTTACACTGGATGATTACATAAGACCAGAGGATCAAACCAGATGACACTCTACTTCCCCGCAGAACCAAAGTGAGCTTGACCAAGTAAGAAATGAATTCATCACACTTCCCATACAGGGTAAGTTTTCCACTTTCATTGTCACAAATCCGAACTAACAAGCAAGGCTAGTAAATATCAAGAGGCATAGATCAGGAGAATGGACCAAAACGGAAAATCAAAGTAATATTGTCTTTTCTGGAAAAATTATACTCTCATCCAGTAAGTCAATCATTGCTGAAAACTCCACACCAGACAGAAGAGCACTAGTAATCAACTCCAAAGCAAGGCCTGAGTATGAAAGCTCTAAAAGACCTTGAACACCAAAAAATCCAGAGACGTTGCACAAAACACTGGCCTTCATTAGCAAACTGGAATTGCAAGGCCATCAGCTTTGTACAGAAGCCATTGAGTAATTATCACCTAATTCCATTTCTTTGGTTTACTATAAGTTCCTAAAAGAAACCCAAAAAGTGGATCATTTAATTTAATGACTTCAAAATAAAAAAAAACAAGAGAAATAAAGGATATCCATCATAACATCCTATTAATTAAAAGCGGTCATTTTCCAAACCATGTGATGGCCACATCAACGGGAAGAAGTGAAAGAAGCCCTACTACTTACTTTGTTTGATTCGAAAGGCAGATATCCCCTTACCCAACCCAACCAAAAAAAAAGTGTCCAGATGGAATGGGAGGTTATGATAATTCCCTTGGTTATGTCTGTTGAGTCGTGTCATTTCCAAGTAGTTTACTCCCTTCTTCGAATAGCCAAGAAGAGTTATCGATAATAGCCTTTTTGTGATAGGAAAAAGGATTTTGAGGAGCTAGTGGATGAAATGGCTTGAGGTAAAGGACCCTACATCTACGAGTGCTGAAAAAAAGCTCTTACCAGGATTTTATTTCCACGTTGACTGATTAACATTTCCCTCTTTGTCATAGCTGAGAAATAGTCTAAAAACTTTCCATCAGGGAGCAAGGAAGTCAACTGAACATCAATGGAGAGTAGGTAGCATTTCATAGCTTGTTTAGTACGGCTCCTTGAGACTAGTCTGATTGCCTCAAACTCAATCAAAATGCAAATAATCTTCCCAGAAGTCCATACTCCATAGACTTGAATCAATATGTGTTGCTCTGTTTTAAGCGCATATCTTCCAACTAGAAACATCACGCGATCGTTCAGCTTCGTATTTTGGGGAAAAATCTTGTCCTTTAGCCTATTACTTACTTTGGGAGGTGAAAGTACATAAGAAAGATGCAAAAAGGGAGTGGGGCAAGAAAGAAAATACAATCCACATGGTAATTTTATCATACTGATAACCTTGTTAGGATATATTAAAAGTTAGAGAAATCGGTCAAATGATTTTCAAGTTAGAGAAGTCGGTCAAATGATGCTCACATGTATATGAGAAAATAAATGAAGTTTGTATTCATCAAGCATATGTCATAAAACACAGCCACCTTTTTCCAAGTGGCCCTAAAGATAGCAGTGGAAGGAATAATTCAAAAGCTTAGGATTCTGATTACAAATGTGAGGAGGTTGAAGAACTATGAGAACGGCTTTACTTTTTGGCTTCCTTTTGGGCTTCCGCAGCTAAAGAGTTCGAAGATTTCCTTGTTTCTTGAATTATTTCGAGTTGGACTGCAACGTGTGGAATGTAGTGCTTGCCTATGCGTGGGTATTGTGTTTTTTGTTTTCATATCTTAGTTTTTAGATGTCTTGTCCAACTATGACATGTCCTTTGTGTTTTTTGACTTTTTTTAATGCAATCAATGTTTCTTATCAAAAAAAATAAAAAAAAAAAGCTTAGGACTCAAGTTATTTAGGGGCATTCCATCTAAACTGATATATAGCTTGGCACTGTCCATGAAAATGTTCATATGGAAAGCTTGAAAATCATCATGGTGGGGGGCCTTAAAAGTTTAAACTTGCTTGGTCTACTCTTCTAGCATGTATAGAAGGTTGAGGCTCACCACAGACTAAGAAATGGTGTTTTTCAGGCATAAATTAGCATGATTTATCCATTTTGCATACCATCTATCACTAACAACAGCAATAATACTTAGACAAGTCCAATTTGCATGCAAAAAACTGTCTTTCATCACCAACATATAAGTCTAGCAACAAGGTAACTACATATATCACCAAGGAAAAGTCCCATGACTCCCATCACACCATGAAAGTACATAAATTGACCCCATACCCTACAAAAAACAAAGTCTTAAAGAGGGGAAAGTATGGGATGCATACCGAAAGCTTTAGAGTTTCACAGAGTCTTGAAATCTCCATTTTCAATAGAAGATGAAGATTCCTCTGGGTGTCGGACAATATTCTTCTTTCCTCGGATTGAACCACGTGAACTTCAGCTAACAAGTTATCATCACTAGAAAAGAAAATTAAAACTGCTTATGACAACTCGGGAGCGAATTATAATCTTTAATTTCACAATCAACAAAAGCATAGCTAACAAATGTTTTGAAAGCAAAACATAGCTTGATTTCTACACCTGTTTAAAAGTTCTCAAGAAATAACAAGCTCATTCTGTTTAAAATGTTCACTCCAAGGTTACTTTTAATATTTCATCAACAATGCTAGGACATACAAACCAGGCTGTACAAAGAGTGTACCGAGCAAAACTAGAAAGAAAGGCAGAGATAACTGAATACAAAAAACTAGTACCTTTGCCTTTTAGAACAGGCCACAAAAGATTCAACCAACTTATAAGGTTCATCTGCACAACTATGCTTCCTGCTAGTGTATGACAATTCTCCTTCAACATGATTTCCGAATTCTTCTGCATCAAAACCTCTTCTACTAGAATTGGATGGTTCCTGAGCTCCTTCAGAAGGTATCTCAACACATTCTTCTCTCAATTCTTCTACCAATTTTCCACTGCACTCATCACCCCCATCCACCCTATTCTCCACTTGCTTGGAACCTCTAACTCCAACATCCCTGCGATCAATTTGAGACAGCTTAACTGGTTTTTCCAGTTCCTCATCAACATCTATGCAAAAGAAAAAAAAGGAAAATGAAGGAAAGAAAAGCAGACATTAATAATAATAATATATAACTGAAAATGCGTTATGTAAAATGTACAAAAGAGTTTATTGGCAGTAATGGCAAACAATCACTGATTCATGCTGTTCATCTTTCCCTTCACTTTCATATTTTGATACTTTGCTCTGTCAGTATGATATTAGAGTAGCGGACCACTTTGGGAGAAGAAGAAGAGGGGGAAAGAAAGAAAATCAACTACCTAGTGCAATACCCCTTCGCTGTAGCTTAAATAAAGACTTGTAAGTACGAGCATCCATTCTCTTTCTTTTCCTGCCAACAGGTTTCAAATCATGTTTCCCAGTTATGTTAACTTTCCTAGTTTCAATTGTCCATTGCTTTACACTCTTCTCTCCTTTTTCGTTCTGCATCATGTCTGTTGAACCATAACTTTTCTCAGGCTTCTTTGATCCTGAAGAACTTGATGAAGTCTGTTGCTTACTGTCAGATCTTTTCAAAGGACTTGGCATCTTATGTTTTTCAAATTTCCCCTTAACCGGGGACGTGGTTGGTGCCAACTTCTCAAGTCTCTCAGACTTGCGTGTACTTGATGGGCTTGAGGTGATTTGTTTCCTCAATAATGTTTCCCTAGATGACCTTCTTAAACCGGATGTACCTGCTGTTCCAAAACCCGAAGTACAGAATCTGAACCTTCTCCCTGAACCATTGCTCTCAGCATCCCTACTTCTGTGAGTATATCGAGTATCATTTGCCATCATTCCAGCTGTCCAAAATAAAGTAAAAACTCTATCACATGATATAATCAAACAAAACATTGAGTAAGAAACAAGAGGTATGACACGAAATTCATATTGAAACCGGTAAAGCTATTGCAAAAAAACAGAAAGAGAGCAACATAATTTCTAAAATCATTCAACAAATTAAAAGCCTGTAACCAATTTGAATGATCAATGGCAGTTTCTTAGTATACAACTTCATGCTTTAGTAAAACGTGCAATCAATTCCATAAGTCAAATGAAAAGGTATGTCATAGTTCTAAATAATGCTAACCACATCTTGTAACGATAATGATAACGGCGTAATGGGACGCTATGGAACAACGTTAACTGGAGGCATCATTTTATTCCACTCTCACCTCACCTAATTTATAACAGTACGTGTGTTTAACTTTGAGATGAATTTTATTTCAAAATAGACTATACGTGTAACAGTTTATAGCAAGAAAAATAGAAGCAACAATAAGTATAAACAACCTGAGAGACCAGGTAAAAAAATGCATCCCAAGGTCCTAAGAAGAGACTCTTGCCAATTGGCAGATATATTAAAATTTGACGCGGCAAAATTCTGTCCAACACATAAAATCATGCTCAACAGGTTTGGGTGGCTCGAACACCAGGTTTGAGGCACACCAAAAAAAAATACGCAGAGACGTGAATCCATTAGAAAAGATGCTTTTGGGAAACCAGAAGTGAGTGGAACACAGAATTTCAGCTCCAAAGGTGAAGAACATCATCCGGATGTTCATTGAAATTGGCTCCGAATTACCAGGTGAGCAAGTATGTCATCAGCCACTGGATCCAATCTATTAGACTCATGTCAGATGCTGGTCACACAAGTTTTAGGCAGGCAACCTTCAAATGGCGGAAGGGGCACCCACACCAATCAATCCAGCTAGTTGTGCACAATCCTCTACTTCATGTTTTCCAAAAAAAAAATCAACACTTGTCACCTGTAAACAACCCCAGAGCTTTGACAATTTCCAATCTCATGCTTAAGGCAACGATTGCACTATAGCCCATTGAACAAAATCTCTGCTCCCATCAGCTGTTGTTCACTCTTCACAAGCTGTCCAAACTCCAAACTCCAAACTCCACTTATTAATACTGGTACTAATTCAATTTGCACTGTGTTAGGAAAAACTCAAGATATTTTTATTCGGAGCATAAATAACAATAATAATATAAATTACAACGCGTATAATTACCATTTTTTATGTAGTGCATTTCAGAGAAGCTCTCATAAGCTGCAGAGCCTAATTGGTGCAGTCAAGCAATGATCAATTAACGACATCTTTTATGAATTGTTGTTCATATCATGAAGCCTTAAATCTGCTCTTATATTATGTAATGCTTATTGCCTTTCTTTTTTAGTCAGTCTTATAAATTTAAGTTATAGGCACTTTGGTGGTGGAAGCTTATTTCAAAAGTCAACCGAATTCTAAATGAAAGGGGCCTTGTTGCAGTAATAAGGTTGTTCCATTATGACCAAGGCTTCAAGGGTTCACGTCCCCTACATGCTAGAGGTAAAACTATTTACATCTGACCCTCCCTGGACCTGCAACAGCGGGAGCCTCGTACATTGCGCTGCCTTTTTAATTGAATTCTAAATGAGTCATGTGGCAGCTAGTTCCCACTCGTGAAGACTTTTTTGGTCCAAAGGAAAGGGTTCTTGGTGGTTAAAAGAGTCCCTTTTGTGTTGTATTTTGTGTTAGCACATTATTAGCCACACTGATTAATGCTTTATTAAGCTCTAGATGTTTAAAGCATCATGGTAACTTCCAATTTTTTTGAACATGGATTACGGTTGTTTTGAATCAGTTTATGTTATTTAGGGTGATTTGGAGTCCTAAGTAGCCAATAGCACTGTTATGCGAAGAATTTGAATTCCATATTTCAGAGGCCTTGTCCGCATAACAGTAAGAGGAGTATAGAAGCCTATGAAGTGTAATCACTTTAATTCAATGGAATTAAATTTTGACAATTTGAGTAAAACTTTGAAACTGCACTTGATGCGTAATGCAACCTTACCTTAAGAGGGTGTGAAATTTCAAACTGCACTTCATGTGTAATGTAAACTTACCTTAAGAGGGCGAAGGAACAGGCAGACAAAGGGTCTAGGAAAGGCAATAAGAGGCTGGAGATGGCTTTATGCTTTTGGCAGTTGTCACAGAATTTTTGGAATCCTTTACTTCAAAGCCAGACATCTAAGGAAAATTACTTGGCATATTGATGTTAACAACAAACTCCAAATGGGAAAAGACCCTGTGCCTAAGGGTCCCCAACTGTTTTGATAGATGAACTCAAGGATCCACTCTCCCCCCACCAAATCTATTTGTGTGGTTGATGTCGAGCACGATCTAATTGCCCTTTCCAAGACATTCGAGATATTGGTTTGTTAACGAAGAGCTAGTTAAGAAAAGAAAAGCATGATCACTTACTTGTACCTACAAAGTTATGAGAGATGTTGATTTCTTTTCTTTTTTTAGTTAAAATATTCCTACTAAAAAATGTATAACGTTCACAAGTTATTTACTATACGCTTTTTTGATTAACAAAACAAGTTCCTCTCTTCTTTTCAAACCTCATAAACATTTTTACACAACAACCAAAAATAAGTAATTTCAATTCAACCATAAAAAAGTAATTTAAAGGGCCCAATCCTTTCTTTCTACAAAATTCAACCCTAGCTACCCATATCTCATGACCATTGACGAAACTATTTACAGGCCAAAGGAGGCCACTTTTTGAAAATTTCCCACAGCCCCCCCATACGTTTTTAAATAGTTTGGCGGATGCAGTTACATGGATAAGTGTTGTTTTTATTGACAAAGAAATTTGATGAATATTGGTCCGTTTGTTTAGCGGGATAATTGTAGAATGCGCAAGAAAGATAAAATTTTTAAAATTTTCATGTGTTTAGTTAGCATGAAATAGAAAATGATGGAAAAAATAATTTTCTTTCATTAGATTTTCTCACAACTAAAAAAAAAATCCTATCGTAAAAAACACAAGTAAATACAAAAAAATTGTAATCTATAACTAAATTTTCATTTTACCCTTATTTTCTTTATAGATTATTAATTTTTAGAAACCTTGGTATGGATTTGGTTAACCATATAATTTGGCCCATAAATCTTCGTGCTAATGCTTGTCCCATAATCAGATTAGGAGCCACTTTTTTAAAAAAATTAACTTTTAATTATAATACATATTTTTTCAGGGTAATTTAGACAAATAAAAAAAAAATCTAGTAACTTTCCTTTCTTTCGAACAGTAGAATGAAACTTTTTAAAATTTTCTTACAAGTTTTTCATACTAACCAAATACATGCATGAAAAAATACAAACGGGTCCTGTAAGAAAAAACAAGTGAATTTTTAAAAAATTCTTTTACAAATGTGGCTTATATAAAAAAATAATCATTCATTTTTAATATGCTATCTTGTATTATTTTCAAGCATAATTCGTTTATAGCCATAAGGTTATATTATAAATAAGAAAAAAAGAGGCTAGTAGTATTGTCACAAACTAATTTTTATAATTGTACAAACCAATTTTAGGTTTTGTAACCTAAATTAATTTTTATGATGACATTGAATAAAAACTAAATTTAAAAGGTGCTTTATAAATAGAAATGTGTCATTAACAATAACCGTTGAATAACTATGTTGAATAAAATTTATGACTATGTCATGGCTTGGTCCCCCTCAAGAAAAAATCCTAGTTCTGTCCCTACTCGTGACAAGCCTCAAAACTCTTCTTCACATTGTTCTATCACTATTGAATCAGCCTGAGCCTATTTCCCCTGTGCTTGAACCTGTAAACTAACACAAAAAATCCTTAGATTTCGTTTACGATATCCAGCAGGGGTTTTGCCTAAATTTTTTGCGACCTATCAATTTTGGAACCAATCACCGACTTATAAACAATGTTCCTAAACATGTCCTACACGTGACCAATAAACATATACTAGAGCTTAATGTGAGGAAAACAATGAGAGACTCAAGGAGTAATAAAAAAATTATTCACAAAAACTGGACTCCAACAGGTAATTAGAAGCTTAAAAGTTAACGCTTATTTTTTGGAAACCCCGGTATAGTAATACCAACAACAATAGAGAATCAGAGACTTAAAACAAATGAAAAAATTAATTGAACTGTGAAGCAAAAATGTATCACACATCGGGGACCTCGGGTAATGAAAAAGTAAAAGTGACCGAGATGCAAGGGCAAGACTTATTGATTATATATAGACAACAAAAAATAAGGATATTAGTCGGATATCCCTTGATAAGTAAATGTCACCGGAACAAAACAATCAAAGTTTCAACAAATTAGGTTGTAATCTAGGAGAAAAAAACATGAAAATTCTAAGTAACCAATTTATTCCTTATCTACTCCCTCCTACTTTAAATGTAAGATTAGATATAGCCAGACAAGTACATATAGCAATAGAGAAATTTGACATCTTCCTAGGTACTATTACACTCGTGCTAGCAAACCAAAGAAACTCTAATTGTAGTAGGTCTTTCGCTAAATCAAATTTAGATCAGAGTTATGTTGATCGAAATCCAAATCCAGTTTGAAAAATCTAATCCCAATATTATCTGATTATCAGATGAAGTTTATTTTTGTAGTTCATATACGAATCTGTTGCAAATTGGATATCCAATTCAATCAAAGTAACTTAAGTATAGCCAATTTTAACAAATTACCCTTGAATTTCTACTCAACTTTATCAAATAGTCACTAAATTACATA
>CM042195.1:12547279-12563676 GCA_023539305.1 Ilex asprella | reverse complement strand
AAAAAAAAAAGTTGCTAAACATAAAAATAGAAAGGATTCGATGTAATTTTTCTTCACGGCTAATATAGATCAATACGAATACGAGATGATAACAAACAAATTAAATCAGGTCGACACGGTATGATTAGTTAAATAAGTTGCGTTAGGGTTGACTAGTAATTCACAATGATACAATACAAACACGACATGATAGACACGACACAAATCTTACCCCTATGTACTATCATGTCTTGTTTGGGTTAATTTATATATGAGCAATATTTTATGGACTTTATTTGAAGATTTAATGATGTAACTTCAATGCAATTATTGAATTAGTTGTGAGTTCTAATGTTAGATAGAGCTCACAACTAATCCAATAATTATCATCATTAGATCCCTAAATTAAATCCTCAAATTAGGTCTAAATAACATTTTCCACTACCCTCCCTCTTAGCCGCAGGATCTCCTTCCTGTGCTCTTTATAAAATAAAAAAGCCATGGACTCAAATGCTAGCAAAATCATATAAATATTATTTAATTCTACATTGACTCCAACAATACGAGATCAAAAAATAAAAAAAATTATACCCTTTTTTTTTAAAGATAATACTCATTGAACAAGTTTATAATGTCAAAATCAAGTTATTATTTTTCTAACACTTAATTGATTAGTTTATTCTTCGTATTAACGAGTTGTGTCATTTTTGAACTTTAGTCTAGAACTAGTCAACTCTTATCCCAGTAATTTTTTATCGAGTTGTATTAAAATATTCCCATTGTGCTGCGATCATTGAGCCTAATTTACTATATAATTAGGACACAAACTTTCAAAATTAAGAATTAATTAGTCAAACATAGATCTAAAATTTTGTCTCTAAGCACATATTTGGATTAGGGTAATTGTTTTGAGTGATAACTTACATCATGAACAGCTTTACGAATTAGTGCCACTTGTTCTCTCGTGACAGTTCTGACCTGAGGGATTCCAAAAGGCCAATTAGAAAAGGAATTTTTGTAAAATGCTAATAAGAATTGACAATGACATAGGTTATTAGTAGAGAGTAATACCTTTCTAAGGATGGTCCAAACAACATTTTGAGTGCAAGGAGGAACTGTAAGAGAGCCAATGTACCTATAATACTTTCTACTTCCCATCTTTATCAACTTTGGGTCAACTGTACCCACCACTGTCACTTCTCCTCTGGTGTCAGCAATGGCTTCTAATTTATCCTTCATCTAATAATTAACACAAACAAAACAATATGCATTTACCCCAATCGTTTTCTAAAATGTGCGTGACGTGTTTGATAAGTGCAAGTTTTGGGTATTTCTTGCACAACGTTTTTTAAAATCGTGTTTATGAAACTTTGCAATGAACTCTTTTTGTTATGTTGGGGGCAATTTGTGGGAGTCATACTTGAGAATCCCATATTGTATTAGTCGGGCGTGTCCCACTCAAGGACGTGCAATCTCAAGGGGTTATTGTAACAACTCAATTTCATATCAAATCGTTCGTCAAGGTATGTAGTTTCGAGGATTACCATTGCCAAGAAAGAATCAGATCGTCCAATCTTGTACATGATTCCAAACACAGCAGACTTTCCATCTTCGCTCTCATGAACCAAGTGAACTTCTAGATCAAACCTGTACATTTTATTATTGCTATTGTCATCACCTACAAGGCCAATAAACTCAAATCCCCACACCACCTACAAACTGGCCTAACATTTGGAGGACTAGGCTAATATTTATTAACTAGCCAGTACACTGTTGTCGCAAATTTCACATATTTTTTGATAAATTCACACAAGATAGAAATCACAAGAATTTTTTTTAGTTCAATGGTCAGGGATGTCCGGACTAACTTACGTGCACTTTAACTAATCTTCTCTCTGATCCGATCAAAAGCAGGTCATTCATGATTTTTAACTCTTCTTCCCAACATCAACAACAAAACAATCCAAAAGGACAATAAAATACACACTTATATGTATATATGCATATATGAGTACAGATATAACAGAAAAAGGGTATCACCTTCTACCATTGATTGTGTGTTCAGAATGTGAGTGCCAATGACATTGTTTGAGTTGATACTGAGTTCCATTGATGTAAATATGCCCTCCACCACTTTCCCATCTCAGCTGCCAATATAAACAAGTTATCAACAACAACAAAAAAGTTGTACCCAGTGCTGCACGAGACTTTGGTCATTACGGGATTTGAAGAGAGTTAAATGTAACACAACCTTACCTCTATAACCATAGAGATTGTTTCTGTGACTCAAGACCGTGACAATTTATCTATCTTGTAGAAATAATGAAAACCTAGAAGGTAATTGGACTCCTGGGCAGTCATAATGCCTATTGGAAATGTAAGTAAATTTCCAGGCACTGCCCACACTGTTTTTTTCCCTTACATTGTTCACTAGTAAACTATTGTCCCAGATTCAAACCTTTGTAGTCCATCAGCTTTAATATTAAAATCTTTCTACCATCACATGCTCATGGACCTATGGTCTGGGTGGACCCAAGAATATATCTGAAGGGGATAAAATATAATTAAAAAATAATTTATTAGTTGATACAAAAAAATTAAGATTTAAGACAAAATTATTGTAAAATAGTAAATTCAATTTTTATTTAAGTGAAACAAAATCATCTGAACAAAAAAACACAAAATAAATTTCTTAGTACATTTTAACCGCATATATATTTCAATAACTAAAACCTTCTTTAAAATTTCTAAAATTTTGCATATTAATTAAATATAAATTATTTTTTCACTAATTTTGTTATCAATGCGCACAATCACAACTCCATAGTAAAATCATTCTTCATGTAGTTGTAGAACTTAGTTAAGATCATTATCGATCTTATAGATGAATTCTCTATTCGAAATAGCTTAAATTTTTTTTGGATTATAATTTTTAGTCTTTTGTATACAATTGTATTTTATTAGATTATAGACTACTATTACTAAAAAAGTGGTAAAAAAATATTAAAAATTATTTTTAAAAAGTAATGAATATTGTGTTAGATAAATAGAAATATTGTCTTTTATCAATCTATAATATAAAATATGGCAGACTTCAATAAGTCCATCTGACGGTCTCAAATAAACTCATCTAACAATTACCAATATCTCTCTTAAATTTTCATCGTGTTTTCAGGCACGGATTTTTCCTAATATGCAAATAGATCACGATAATTACATATGATTTACTCAATCAAAAAATAAAATATTTATTTTAGAGGGTTAATAAATCACTAATTTATTGAAAAAATAAAAGATTAGAACTATTATTAAAATTTTTAAAAATTTAGGGAAGGTCAAATATAGTGTATTAAATAATTTTATGGACCTCATCAAAGATGCTCCAAAAGTGAGAGGAGAGGGGCGAGGGGAGTGCCCACCCTGGTCCCATGTGGCTCCGGCCCTGGCTATGGTTGGTAATACTAGTGATATCAATAAAGGTGGTTGGACTTAGTTTATTCATTGACAGGACCCAATTCACCATCGTAATCCACTAAAACTAAGATGACAATTCTTTTTATTTTAAACCACTTTTGTGTTTTCTTTTATAGGAAAAGAGGCAGTGAGATTCGAACTTGCGATCCAATTGTCTGATGGCGGGCTATGGTAACTATTAGACCAACTACTAAAATACCAATTCTACACAAGTTCCTAAGACCCAAAACAAAATCGATATATAGTTAGTGATTTTGAGTTTAGGCTTAATAGGCTTGACTAATAAGTTTATGGAATAGTTAGACCAACTTAATCAGTGGGTTTGCACAAATTTGACTAAACATGATGTATGCACAACATAGACTTGAGATGACTCAACTACGACTCTATGTGACTATAAATGGGACTCTATGCGACTATAAATGAGATGGCTATGGATTGAAAAAATTGAGCACGGCATGATTTTCATGGTTTAAAAATATGATACGATAGTATATACTCATCGATAGTCTAAAAACCCGCTAATAATCTAATAACAACAATAGATTAAATCATATCAATAAATTAGATGCAAATAACATTATTCGAGTTAATTTGGCTCCTCCACTACTCCAACTACTACCATCCATTTCAAGTTAAAGAATGAGCAATGGTTCAATGAAAAAGAATAAGTAGTTGAACCACCACAATGGATAGTGGAAAGTTGGATTGGAAGAGGACTTGCATTAGATATAAGCTTTTTGTTCTCTCCTTACCATTATGTCATGGCCCCTATTTATAAGAGTTGCATTAGAGGGTTTGTAATCCCTCTTCAGTCTCCCCAAGGAAGAAACAATTTCAACTCTTTCATTCAACAGATCAATAGGAGACTGCATGGTTCCATTGCTGCACAAACTCCATTCCGGATGAATCTCTCCCCAACGTTCCGGTCCATTCTCACTGCCGCGTTTATAACTGAACTCGATCTCATTCTCTGCATCGCCAAGAGCACCAAAATGAAGAGGAAGAAAGGGGAAAAAGAAGAATGCTATTGACAGCTATTCACTAGACATTTTTTTTTATGATAACTAACAAGCATCTCAACCACATATTCTTTTATACTCATGCCCGTTACATAAACACGGGATCTGCATGATTATTCGTATACCACATGCATCAAAACAGTCAAAATAGTTCTGACCAAACTCAAACTTGAGAGCCCAAGATACCTCACGGGTTAGCCATTCACAGGCAAAATCCTCCAACAAGAAGAGAGAAAGAAAAAAAAAAAAAACAGCAATCTTTTTACAGTTTGAAACTACTTACCAACTTCTTGGCTTGTTGATGGGCATGTAACTGAAAGCAAAAGAACAAGAGTGAAGAAACTGCAAAACATGGTTTGCCTTGTTAGCTTCTCTATGTTTTGAATTATGTAGTGCTGGAGGAGAGGTTGGGCTGCTTATATATAATAGAATAAGCCAGTAATAATGTGAATGCCCAAAATTGTATTTAATTGAATTTGAATACTAATAGAGCATCGAAAAAATTGACAGCCTATAAGCTCTTGGTCTAACATGAGGACGAAGACCAGGGAGTCTTTCGATGTGACCCATTTTCTTGTTTCTTTTTGAAATTGTGCTAAGGACTGTCTAGTTCATTACACATCGTTGCTGACGAACCTACCTTTGGTTGAAAATGAGAGGGGGTCTCAATTTTGTTTTTAGCTGATGGAATACCCATTTGAATAAGGAAAATGATATTTGGACTTAAAAATTTGACATAATTTGCTGATCTAAAGATGTGACATTGTTGAAACCATTTGATTAACACCAAGTTTCAATATTTTGTGGAGTCCACAATTAATCCAAAGATCATTGTGAATTAGGTCAGCAAATTAAGTCTCAATAGCATTGCTCTTTGAATAATGATATCTAGATTTAAAAAAGAACGAATTGCATTTTACATCTCGAAAGATTTCAAGATTCTCATTTAGCGTCCTCAAAAATTAAATTTATCACATTATATCCTAATGTACCAAAAGTGTTGTAATGTGACAATTCTGTTAACTTTTTGTTAATTTTCAGCTAGTGTCAATCGATTAACTTTTAACGAAAAAAATTACAGAAGTTAACAGAAAAGTCACATTATAATACTTTTAATACATTGAGGGTATAATATATAAAATTTAAACTTTGAGGGTACAAAGTAAAAATTTTAAAATCTTTTTGGATACAATATACCAAATACAAAAAACTTTGAAAAAAATTAATGTAATTGTCCGATCTAATAATATGTCAAATAATTAATATGATCTTAACAAAGAAGTATAACATTTGAAATTCCAATAATATTATTAGACTATCTAATTGTTATATCATTAAGTCATTGAATTATTTTAGATTTTAGATCCCAAAAACACTATTCTATCGCATTTACGCGGAGTTGGTAGACAGCTATTGGTCGATATTGTTTGTTTTTTAGTATGATGGGCCATTGGCCATTTCATTATTTTGATGAAAAATGCATTTTTCAACTTAAACTTTGTTTCATGTTTGTGTTTTTTTCCTTTTGTTTTAGGCATGCCTCAGAACTATTAATTTCGTGACAATCAAGTCCTCGTATCTATTTCACTCAACTAATCAAAATAAATTCATGTGTCTGTCATTTGTACATCTTTATGGTTGATTCTCACGAATGAAATAATTTCTGTGAAATTGATGTTTTGGGACCAAATTGATGTCCTAATCATTTAGCTCACTTGGTTGCTCATCTAATCAATTGTAGGAGTCTTCCTGTTACCTGATTTTTGAATCCTCCACTTCAAGTGCAAGATCTGATCCAAAATGCAGTTCGCGAATGCATAGGATAGTATGTTTATTCTTTTGTAAAGTCTGTTTTATGAATGACCAAAACAAAAAAACAAAAAAAATTATAATTAAAATTTATAGACTATTTTAAAATTAGAGGTAAGGTCTAAGGACTAATTATGATATTTACCCATCAAATAATATAAGAAAGCTTAGGGTCCTCAAATAAAAATTATTGCAACCTAAAATATTTTATGAAACAGAACCCCACATTGGTTGCTCATCTATACCAATGAAGGAGACATTAATGCTGTTAGTTTCTAATAGCTGAGCTAAATATTAAAAATGTTCATATTTTGACAATTTTTTAGGGTTAGGTTATAAAAGATCCTTCATAAATAACCTAATCTCGAAATAGATGGCTTATTTTTTATTGGATCAGATAGGAGATTAGTCGAATTGTACGTAAGTTAGGCTGGTGGACACTCATTACCGTTGAAAAAAAAATTAAAAATTAAAAGGTCTAATTTAAACTTTTAGCCACTTTTATTTGTGCTGAGCCACCACAGTTTTTTTAGTGTAATTGAATATTGATTAATATTAACTGCTTAATAGAATATAATATTTTCCTGGATATTTCACCTGAAATATTTGTCAGATGAAAAAAAAAAGAATAAAAAGCTTGATGTTTAGAAATAGAAAATACTATTTGTAAATAATTTATTGAACGAATTAATAACGGGTCCCAACTAGTATTGGAGTTTATTGTCAATCCAATGATATTGATTCATTAGGTCAATCAATTAAATATAAATGAGCAATGTTATATATCCAAAATCTGCAACCAAAATTTGTATTCTAAATCAAGGGAGGTCATTGGAACAGTAAATCTCATTTAAAAAAATTGATGAGACTCACTCATCCAACGATCCTCTTTCATTTAGAATATAAATTTGAGTTACAAATTTGAGATACATAGTATTTTTCAATATAAATAATACTACTTTTAGAAATAAGGATGAAAGTAATGACTTTCAAGAAATAGTAATAATAATTATTTTTTTCGTTTAACGATTAGGGATATTCGAGTCAATTTATTCGTACTAACATTAATTAAAATTTTCTTGCCATTTTTCAAAGTCAATTTTCTTGGGAAATTTTTTTATCTGTTTTGTCTTTTTTTTTCTGTTATTTTTTGACTAACAAGTTGAATTTTATTGACGGAAAGATTAAGGCAAACCAGAAGTCAAAGACGACTTCAAACAATAAAATACAAATGTTAAAATACAATATAAACCTAAAAAATCACAACAGAAGCACGTGAAACAGTTCAATACAGGATACTTTTATCATTTCGAGGCCGAGAAAGAGTTAAAATGTTAGGTAGCTTCATATTCGTATGTGAAAAAAATGTTTTTATGACTTAATCTCATTCAAATTATAATTGAACAATCTTATTATTATATCGAAATTCAATCTAAAGAAACCCACCACCAAATGAATTTAACATTGAAAAGCCTGAATTTAACTATGTTAAGTCCAATGTAAGCTAGTCGAAAAAAGTCCAATAGAAGGACCAATTAGAACTGGATCAGCCCATTTAAAAGAGTCAGGTGAAACGCTCGTAAATCAACAGATAGTGAAGTGGAGCCAAAGCACCAAAAGTCCAAAGAGAGACCAAGAGGGAGACCACCCCAAGGGGCGTAGCCCAAGGAGATACCCCAAGAAGCGTCGCCCAAGGGGGTCTTGCTTTCTTCCTCAGTCATCACTCCAAGCTCAAGCTTAAAATTAAAATCAAGCCCAGTCCAAACTCAGGATCTTTCTCCGAATTTATAGGAGCACAAGGAAAGAATATCAGGATATAGAGATTCAGTCCTACTACAATTGTACTTACCAAAATAGTGGAAGACCCCTTCCTCGCGTCACTGCCTCACCGCCTTAGTGAACCTATATAATGTAACTCCTCAGCATACAAAGAAGAGACCTTCATAACCTTGAGATCCCTACACATTCTACACCTTCCTACACACATTGTTCTTCCTCTCTCTATCTCCCCCAAAGCACTGTAACACTCGCCGGAATTACTCTTCCAACAACGTCATCAATAAAATACCACAAGCCATCACTGCTGTTCCCGAGAGTAGACGTAGGTTATCCAGACCGAACAACTATAAATTTCTGTGTTGACTTTTTTTTTTCTATTGCTTTACAATTAATTGTTTGTTTTATTGCTCATTGATTGTCTTTGTTCATATTCTTGATTGTTAATCTTGCACAAGACAATTTTGTGCATCATCAAATATCATTTGGCATGGACGATTAATTGAATTAACCTAAAAAAATCTTTGGTTCAAATATTTTTTTTAGTATATTTTATACTCATTGAGTTCTCCAATCAATTAACAATCAACCATTGATCGACTCTTTCATTATGATTAACTGATAATTAAGATAGATTCCGTTGAGATTAATTGTTAATTTGTCTCATTCTACGATTAATTTAAAAAAACTAGGTTGATTGAAATAAATTATATAATTCAAGGAGAAAATTTAGATAAGTTCAAGGGGACAATTTAAAATAAGGGCCATAATTCAAGGCATATTTATAACACTTATCCAAAATAATATAATGTCATCATACTCCCTACCATTAATAAAAGAATGGTTATAGGTTTGACTCATTCTATTTGTCATGTAATATAGTCACCATAGGAGGGAGAGAGGGGAAAAGAGATGGTCATATGCACTTAGGGATGATACAATCTCTCTTTTTCTTTTTTTACCATCGGGTGAGGTAATTTAGTGGGATATCGAGTGAACTTCTGACCATGAGGTTAGAGGTTTGAATATCGAAATTCACATTAAAGCTTGGTAGTTGATCGTTATACTAGTCTAGTTAAGTTTATTCTCGAGAGGAGTAACGAATATGGTCAGGTCTGGGCACTCTTCTCCTTTATGCCCTCCCTTTCAATTATAAAAAAAAAAAGACACAATATTTTTTTAAAAAAATTAGGGAAGATACAATCAGGGTAATGCTAGATCAACCAAAATATAAGGAACAAATAATATGGTGATGACACAATAAATAAAATGAGAATGTCAAATGAATAATCGTGAAATCAAAAGAAATCATCATGTCAATGACATAGAATTTAGTCCTTAATTTTTTTTTTGATGGATTTCTTAGCCAAATTAATATTATCCCTAGACATATGTGATGATGCACAAATTAATTTTGTACATCACATGTCAAGTAACTAATAATTAATGTAGTAATTTATGAGTAAGAGAGCAACTCAAGCAAGACAAAGATGTGGAATGGTTCGGTTAATGTGACATACGTCCACTTTGAAAGGCTAGGGTTGCATGGATATTTTATTACATGGAAGAGTGTAGTGAAAGTAAATAGATACAAGGTAGGGGATAGCGATAGCATATGTGCTCAATTATGTGTGATGCCCCCAAATGTGGGCGGGACTTATAATTTATAGTTACCTTCTAATAGATTGAGGTGACTTATCAGTAACTAAAAGGCTAATTTGGTAGAACTGACACTATCTTCTTAACGGATGAGGTAGTTACGATGCTCTCCATAAGACCTGGTCAAAAGATGACGTAGTAGTTGACTTCTTCTAAGGCGACGTGGATAAGACTCTTAGATGACCCTTACTCTAAGGTGGCTTAGATGAGGCTCTTGGAATGACCTTTACTCTAAGGTGGCTTGGATGAAACTCTTGGATGACCTTTACTTCAAGGTGGCTAGCACAAGGCTCTTGGGATGACCCTTACTCTAATGTGGATAGTATATACCTCTTGGATGACCCTTACTTCAAGGTGGCTAGGATGAGACTTTTGGATGACCCTTACTCTAAGGTGGCTAGGAAGAGACTCTTGCGATGACTCTTACTCCAAGGTGGTAAGGATGAGTCTCTCAGAATGACCCTGCCTCCCTTTATGATATAGTTTCTGGAACCATGATAAGCTTTATTGGGAGTAGACCCTTTGGGCTGGACCCACTAGATTTTTTCAAATTGGGCTCGTTATTCAGATTAGATTTATAACATGAGTTGGACCATTGGGCTTGATCCATCATTTGCCCCCTAATGCCCTGTGTCCAATGAAACTAGGAGAAAATGGCATTTAGTTGAACCTGGATCCTGGTTGACGAAAACTCCTCTTGGCCAAAGTCAATGTCAAGGCAATTAGTTTCAACACAACAAGGTTTCTCTAACAATCTAAGATGAATCTAGCTATGTCTATGATGCGCTTCGACTGAATTTTGAGGATCGACCCGTCTGGTCAGGTCGCGGGGTTCCAGTTGCCCGGTCAAGTGGCAGGGGTTCACTGTGTGTTATGGCGGTGTTACCGAAGCATGGGCCATCAGAGGAGTTGAGGCTAGGAGGCATACTGACCAGGATGAAGTCATTGAAGCTGGCGAAGCATGGGCGTTGCCTGTCGAGGTGTCGCAGACCTTGAGGCTTGAAGGAGGAGCTTCAGCTTTTGGCGACCCGTTGGAGAGTTGCTAAATTGGAGGTAGGCTGACTGTGAGGCTACCCACACGAGAGAAGAGGTTTGAGGGTTGATCGTGAGAAAGCTACACCTTTTGAAACCGAGCTTTTAGAGACCCATGAGAGAACCCCTAAGCTGGAGGTAAATGTTGTCTGCTTGAGAGTCGAGCCGAGATCAAGCTTTTGGCAACCTGTAAGAGAGCCGTTAAGCTAGAGATATAGGCTGCTTGCTTGAGAGTAGAGTAGAATAGAGAGTTGCCAAAATTTTGGCGACTCACGAGAGAGCCGCTAAGTTGGAGACATATGTTATCTTCTTGAAAGTAGAGCAGAGATAGGTCAAATTTTTGGCGACCCACAAGATGATTCACCTCACCTGGACCTGTTGATATCCTCAGCATTCATATATTTTTTAGCTTTTGTCAATAGTTCTCGAATGCTCGTTGATAGTCGCTTCATTACTGAAAAGAGAAAACTCGATGAGCGGAGCCCTCCCAGAAAGGCAGTCATGCTGACTTTGTCATTAGGCTTCTCGATTTGGAGGACCTCATCGTTAAAACGAGTAAGGTAACTCCTCAGACTCTCGTCTTGATCCTATTTTACGCTGAGCAAATGGGTGGCAGACTTCTGTTGGCGGCGTCCACCAAGGAACTATGCCATAAAGGATTTGCTTAGTTTGGCGAAAAAGCCTATAGAGGCTGGAATGAGTTTGACGAACCACTATCGGGCAGATCCCTTTAAGGTAGTCGGGAAATCCCTACACATGATTTCGTTAGGAACATTGTGCAGCTGCATTAACGACTTGTAAGTTTCAAGGTGATCAAGTGGGTCTTTTGTACTGTCAAAAGTTTCGACGGATGACATTTTGAACTTTTGGGGAAAAGGCTAGTTTGCCACATTTAGCACAAAAGGTGTGTCAGTTCGCCTAATAAGGTACTCCACAGTTTCTGGTCCTTGTGTCTTCATGACATTGAATACGTCGTCCAATTGATTTTGTACTTCTTTGATTTTTTCGTTCTAGTGATTAGGGGCCCCTTTAGAATTGTCATGAAAATAGCTCTCATACTCTACACTTTGTTTCTTGTCTTCATCCTCTTAGAAAATGAGGGTCTCCACCATAGGAAGAGGGAGCTGGAGGAGGAAGTGGGGCTCCCTCATGGTGGACTCCCCTGTATAGGGCGCCCAAGTGGGGAGCTCCTTGACGCCTAGGTCGTGGAGCTCTTCTGGCTTGAGGTCCTCCGAGTTGTGCTCCTCCTTATTGTCTAGCGAGCATTAGTTGCAGGATCTGCTGATTATGAGCTATGAGCTGTTGTATTTTCTCCATAAACGACACCAAATTGATGATGCATAAATTAATTTTGTACACCACCCATCAAGTAACTGATAATTAATGCAGTAATTAATGAGTATGAAAGCAATTCAAGCAAGACAAAGATGTAGATTAGTTCGGCCAACATGATTTACGTCCACTTTGAAGAGCTAGGGTCGCCTGGTCATTTTATTACTTGGAGGAGTGTAGTGAGAGCAGAGAGATGCAAGTTAGGGGAGAGTGATAGCAGATGTGATCAATTGTGTGTGATGTTTACCAAGTGTTGACGGGACTTACAATTTGTAGTCGCTTCCTAATAGATTAAGGTGGCTTATTAGTAACTAAAAGACTAATTTGGTGAAGCTGACGCCATCTTCTCAATGGATGGGACAGTTACGACACTCCCTATAAGACACAATCAAAGGATGATGTGGTGGTTGACTTCTTCCAAGGCAATGTGGATAAGACTCTTGGATGACCCTTACTCCAAGGTGGCTAGGATGAGGATTTTGGGATGGCTTTTACTCCAAAGTGGCTTGGATGAGACTCTGGGATGACCCTTACTCCAAGGTGATTAGGACGAGACTCTTGGGATGACCCTTACTCCAAAGTAGCTAGGTTAAGCCTCTCAGGATGACCTTTACTCGAAGGTGGTTAGAACGAGTCTCTCATGATGACTCTGCCTCTTTTTATGATGTAGCTCCTTGAACCTTGATAAATTTGACTGGTATGAGGTAAGTGAATCATGCGACCATCACCTTCTTAAAATAAAATGTCGCATGATGTAATATTTGAATCCAATGTTGACAAATATATATATATATATATATATATATATATATATTTGTGTGTGTGTGTGTGTGTGTAAAAAAAATGCAGGTTCTAAGTATTTGTTAATGGAGTCTAGTCTTGCATCCACATGGTTGAATTAATATAATGTAAACATGACTGTAACATAAGTATTGTTAATGACTGGCTTGTCCAATACGTTAGGAAGAAACTTATAGGCAGTCATATACACATACATTTACTAATGGCTTCTATAATCATGTATATATTATGCGAAGAAAAGTGTATTATACGGGATCTGGTTAAACAATAATTAGTTACCATATCACAACCCACTCTGCAATGATGGTATTCTTCAATTTAGGTCTCAAAACTTTAATTTCTATATAAGCGGGAGAGCGCGCGCACACACACACACACATATATATATAATATTAAAGTTAAAAAGTTGAATTCTTAACTTATAAAAGAATAACAACGTTTAAGATTGATTTAATTTTCATCTATTTTGATCAAACGGTACAAAATTCATCTCTAAAATAATTTTCCGGCTCAAAAACATTATTTTCTGTGCATGACCTCCAATGTCACACAATTCAACCAATATACTCTCCAATGCCAAAATAACTTCACTAATCCACATCTGTCTCTCTCTCCTCTCTCCCCCACCTTTATCTATCCACTTTAATTTTAAATTACATAATTAAAAAAATAAAAAGAAATTATTATTTAAAATATAAATATCACACAATTAATATTTATTTTTTTAGTATTATAGAGTATTTTCATGCACGGGATTATTGATATATATATAAAACATAATTTACATGGCAAATTCTACTCAATAGATGAATAAAGAAGTAGAAGAACACATCAATCGTCCTGTCCATTTCGATTGGTTTTCAAACATAAGAGGCAGCTATTGAGAGATGTGCTAGCTTAGCGTGAGGGGGAAGGCTACTTTTGATCTTATTGAAATGAATAAAACTTCAAAAACAACGAATGAATAGAAACAATTTGAAGATGATTTAGATAACTTCATTGAACAAAACATAGACTAGCTAGTATTGGGATAGGTGGCTTCAAACCAAATCTTCATTTTGTACTCATTTTTTTCCATAAGTGAAGAGTTTGCAGGTATTGGGATAGGTGGCTAGTATGGAGAGTTACACAAAGTTTAAGGGATAATGGGTTAGTTGTCAGAGTGTGAGAGAAGACAACTAACCATCTAATGGATTTAAATTATTATCGAATTGAAGATAGGCCCCCTGGGGGGGTACGCCCCACGCGGTATGCAGTAGCACATGCCTTCGGGATACCCTAATTAGGGTTATAATATATATAAGTTCCAATTAACCCTAATTCAATGTGAAATAAAACAAGACAGCCATTCTAAGATCATAGACGTAGGCAAATTGTTAAATCACGTAAATTTTTGTGTTCTTTTTGTATTATTTTGTTTCATTAATTGTTTATCGCATACACAAATCACAAGAACAGGAAATGTTTGGCATAATAAGGGCTTACAAGCCTCTAAAGCAGAATATTGTGGTAGAGAAGAACATGGGAAGACTGTTGTTCCTATCATATTTTATGGGCCCGTGTGTGTTGTCCAAAGCTAATCTTAAAGTTACTTGTATGGATTAGTGCTAAGTGAGCGTGAAAGAGATAATATTTTGGTAGATTAGGATGAGTTTGGGCAATTCTCTTTCAAGATTGCTTCATCTACTCTCTATAATTTTGAGCTTAATGATACCAAAAATAATAGCGTCAAATAACCAGAGAAACATTCCAACAGTACCATAACCAAAGGGTCCAAGAATCAAGGTCATAGAGCAACTTTAACTCTTACCTTTCTTTTAAATCTAAATTTAAATTTGGGTAAAAAACTCCTAAAAAATTCTCTAATACTAGACTCATACCCGTATCCAATCAAGGGAAACTTATTTTTTACTCAAATTAAGGAAGACTCAAATCCGTATCCAAATTTTTAATAGTGATATTTTTTCTTCTTTTAAAGATCCAATGGTCATATTTTACTCTCTTTTAAATTTGAATTAGTTATCATTTAAATTTCAATTTATCCTCCTTTAAATTTGAGTTTTCTAATTAAAAAGGTATATACCAAATCAAACTTTTTACCAATTTTTTTATTCAAATTTAGATAAAGATGAGTCTCCATTAGAGATTGTCTTACACCTGATCTCATGTAGGCAAGACCTCTTCCAGCCAAGTTCTAGGCCAAGATTTCCCAAGTCAGGTTAGGCTATGGGAGCGAGCTCGTCCTCATAGGAAGAATTAGCTCATCCCACTAGCATAACTTCTCACATAGGCAAAGAACCTCACCATATCCAGGCATGAGGGAACAAACTAAATACCATCTCACTAGATTCTAGAATGTCATGTCACACCTAAGGAATTTAGCATTCAACGGTCCAATATTCATCTAACAAATCCTAACACCTTAGGGACCATGTGATGATTACCTGAGGACCACCCCTGACGAGAGTATAAATACAAAGGCAATCCCTCACACAAAAGAGAGAAAAATTTTATCGTAATCCCTAATATTGTAGCTGCCTCCTTCTCACCCAAGTAATAGAAAATTCCAAAGAGCGAGAGACTCCATTAGAGTGGAATAACCAAACTTCATAGCTGATGAACCATTGTAATTTATGTGTCCTCATTATATCCTTAGCTCTTGCCTTCACTGGTCACTTTACTGTCGCAAATTCTAGAGCCATTAGACTCAATTGCAAAAAGATTTCGCATACTCACACTTTTCATTCACGGTTTATTATTCTTAAACCTTACGATGCTCAATTAAACTCG
Source organism: Ilex asprella (assembly GCA_023539305.1). Lineage (NCBI taxonomy): Eukaryota > Viridiplantae > Streptophyta > Magnoliopsida > Aquifoliales > Aquifoliaceae > Ilex > Ilex asprella. The sequence goes on along the minus strand of CM042195.1, from coordinate 12,548,002 downwards.
CGTTTTGAATTTACACACCATCAAAACCTTTATGTAACATTAATGTTATTTGTATCTAATTTGAGAATCTAATACATCAATGACTTTTGGATTGACATTAAATTTCGTTAAATGTTAGAACCCACCACTAATCTAGTAGCCACAAAGCATTAGTTCCCGTTTTGAATCCCAATAACATTAGTATTTATGTAAATCTTTGTTTTTGACAACCGATTGTTTGAGTTGTTCTCGAGAAAGTCAATCAATATATAAAAAATCAGCTGGCTACCAGCCCCTAATGTTACCCACTCCGCTTCATTTATAAGCTAAGAAATCAGTAGCCTCAAATCCCATGGCATAAACGTTTGTGGTTTGGGCAGTGCATCACAATGAGTTTTATAGTCTGCCTTGCCATAGATTGCCCACAAAACAAAGGATAGGGTCAAGAATTATGCAAAGAACTTGGGAATGACATGTGTTTTATGAGAGAGAGAGAGAGTTTTTAGAAGAGTAATATTTTATATCTCAAAAGTGCATCTCAAATCAATGGAAACTATTAGATCAGTGGGTCTTAATTAAAAAAGTTGATGGAACCCACTAATTCAATAGTTCCCATTGATTTGCAATGCATATTTGAGATACAAATTTGAAATATATAATATTGCTCATTTTAAAAATGACTACAATAGCATTCAGCAGGTGAATATGATCACTACATTGAGAAGCACATTAAAGTCCTTGGAA
>CM042195.1:12528698-12546879 GCA_023539305.1 Ilex asprella | reverse complement strand
CCCCAAAAAAAAAAAAAAATCGATTAGAAAGTTGTTTTATGTGTTTTGCTTTTCAACCACTCCGAGAATGAAACTTACAAATTTTTCTATCGGATCTGGGATTGTAGGCAAATTAGAAAAGAAAAATAAAGAGCATAAAAGATTTTGAACATTTGAGACATTTTGCTTCTTGGTTGCAACCCAATTGACTAAGTAAAAGAATACTTCCTAGCTTTTTCTATCCCTTTTGGTAGTTATTTAAGTAAAACCATAAAGAAAGTAGGTCAAGTGGCCAAATTGCCATACAGTTTTTTGAGGTACATAGAAACTACGCAACCGACAGAAAGATTATGATCTTGAATATTTACAAAATGCTTTGCCATAAAACAAATAATTTATGTTCTTGTTGGTTGATATTGGAGAAAATTGCTAGCCCAAATCTAAATGATTAAGCACCCCCCATAGGCCCATAATAATTAAGAGACTTCCCTCTCTCACCTTAAATTCAACAGCAAGTAATGAAAAACCTTCAATCTAACCATGCTTTGACATCACTAGGTAAGTGTAACAGGCACTCCACTGCGCTTGCCTGATTGACTTTAGTTAAGCTTAATCCATTCATAAGGTGGATTCTAACTATTTATAGTTCGGGTATGGACAAAAAAAATTCCTTCGCCTTCATCATTTTAATCTTTTTTTTATTAAAATTCACTTAATGGCGCTATATGGGCATCCCACTTTGTCTTGCCTCATTTGGTGGAGACCCCATACCCTAAACTCTAGAAGAAAATGTGATTACACAAACCCTAGAATGATTTTATATATAGACAACTCAAACAACTCGTTGATCCCTCAAGACCTTGCGTAGAGCACCCTTCCAGCAGCTTAGATACTCTCTATTTGGGTAAGTACTTTTGTAAACCTAGTTTCTCGGGTAGAGGAGGTGGTGCCACTTAGAGGTCTCCTTATGATTTACCCTGGTGCCCTTTGGGGGGCGTGTTTTGAAATTTGATGTAATATATTTCTTTTTTTAAGAAATAATCTGTTTTTTTTCTAACGAGAAAAGGTCAAAATTTTTTGTTGGATGTTCAATAAAAACGATAATTGCTTGACTTTTATGATGATAAATCTTGGTTTTTGTTTGATATTTGAATGACAGATGAAACGAAAAGCTTCAAAATGAGGTTTCTATTGCTTGCTCTAATCCTGACGATGATGATGAGCTCTTGTTTGGCAATAAACAGGAAAGCCATAAGGGCTGAAATGCATGAACATGAGCAGCGGCAGCTAGTTGAGAACGATGAGGGCATGGGTTTCGAGTACCCGGGAAGCGGTGTGAACAACCACCATGACATCCCTAGGAAGGACTTCAACAACTTCAGTGGTGGCGCCTCTAAGGGTGGTGATGATACCAGTGGTGGCTAGACCTAATTAGTAAATGCTAGGGTGTTTATCTGTGTAAGGGTTTATGTATGGATTTGGTATATTGTGTTTTAACATTGTATTAGCTTGAGTAATCCTGTAGTATATGTTGCTGGCTTGGTAATGATACTCTTATGTACTTAAATAAAACCTTTGGTTTTTATTATATGAGTATATATTATTTCTTTGATAAGGGAGCATCAGTATTTACCCGAAAAGAAAATATATATATATTTACCCGAAAAAAAAAAACCCAGAAACATCAACATACTTAAAAGGAAATTTACTGATTAAATCAATTCTAATTGTTTGATTCATAGTGAACCCATATATTAGAATTACATATAATACAATGATAGTAGCAGATTTGGTCAACAAAGTTAATTAGTAGGTGGAGTCCACCTAGTGTTTTTCAAGACGGAATCCACCTTTGACCTGTCTTCAAAAATAACAAGGAGGACACCACAATCCAATTATTCAATTTGAGTAGGGTGTTCACCTTGTCCTACGGGTAGGAAATATAATCATTCGTCTTTCTATCCGATACTTTGCGGAAGAGTTTTTTCTTGACCTACCCTACCCGATCAAGTGTGATATTTCTACCCGATCAATCGGATAAGAAGTCGGCTAAACACTTTTGTAGCTATTAAATTTTGAATCATTTTAAAAATTCAATTAAATGACATGCACCAATTTAACAATACAATAAATCAATAATACCGAAACATAAAACAACTACAACAATAATTACAATAAAATACAAGAAAGCATGAACATCAATCCATCATAATTGTTACACAAATACAATAACAATTATTTTAAATTTAAACCATATGAAACACATTAAAATCATAACTACTCTTATATATTACCACTTCACCACAAATCATGTAACCTACACAAAAAATAAGTTCATATTTTAACAAGTCAAACATCCACAACAATAACAATGTTATAATATAAATTATACCACAAAAATATTCTTATAATTACTAAAAAAATATAAACAAGTTAAATATATTTTTTGCGAGTAGGGTAGGGTAGAAATGCAGAAATTGATGAGTATTCTGCATTCCTATCCGATTTAATCAGAAGACAAAAAATTCTTCCGTATTTCTACTCGATTTTTGTTGCTAATCGTTCTGTAAAGTAGGTTAGGGTCAAATAAGATAAAAAATTGCGATTAATCAAAATTTTGAACACCCCTAAATTTGAAATAGATTAAGAACTTGGCGAAAATTCAAAACTTTTTTGTTACGACACTTTGGAGGGCTTTTTTGGTCAAATAAAAATTTTTAGTTAAAAGGAAAAAAAAGCAAGAAATACAATAAAGATTTCAATACCCGACTAAAAGGCTACACTGTCACTGAGCATGTCCTTGAGAAAGCTGTCCAGCACACAAACTATTCATAATGTTTGACCATCCACTGCGAATATGTAAAACTGCTCCAACGAATATTTCTTCATCTTTATCTGGACCTTTGGAGAAAGATAGACCAAGGTTTAGCTTTTACATGGGCTTGTGTCAAGGTTTTATAATTGTAATTGGGGGGCTCAGTCCTGGTATTTCTACAGTATCAGAATATCTACACTGGCTTTTGCCAGGCTCACTGCAGTCTTTGTGATACGACCATTTTTTTCAATAAAAGTAGGAGTTGTATCACAAAATAATATGTAATTAATTAATCATTAAACATAATAACTAACACTTTTGATGATTAACTAGTGTTCACCAAAATTGATCCGAAGAGTGGGTACCATCGGATTGGGATTCGACCCAAAAATAAGTGGAAGACAACCTTTAAGATGTGTGAAGATTTGTATGAATGACTTATGATGCCATTTAGCCTATCGAATAACTAAAGTAAAACCAAAAGAAAGTGGCTAAAGTGGCCAAATTGCCATACAGATTTTGACGTACGTAGAAACTATGCAACCGACAGAAAGATTATGATCTTGAACATTTACAAAATGCTTGCCATAAAATAAAAAATTCATGTTCTTGTTGGGCAAAAGATTGATATTGGAGAAAATTGCTAGCCCAAATCTAACTGATTAAGCCCCCCCCATAATAATTAAGAGACTGAAACTCTCTCACCTTCAATTCAACAGCTTGACAAACGACAAGTTATGAAAAACCTTCAATCTAACCATGCTTTGACATCACTAGGCAAATGTAACAGGCACTCCACTGCACTTGCATGATTGAATTTAGTTAAGCTTAATCCCTTCATAAGGTGGATTCTTACTATTTGTAGTTCGTGTATGGACAAAAAATATTCCTTCGCCTTCATCATTTAATGGTGCTATATGGGCATCCCACTTTGTGTTGCCTCATTTGGTGGAGACCCCCCCATACCCTAAAATTCTAGAAGAAAATGTGTTTCACAAACACTAGAATGCTTCTACATATAGACAACTCAAACAACTTGTAGAGCACCTTTCGAGCAGTTTAGATAGTCTCTATTTGGGTAAGTACTTTTGTACACCTTGTTTCTCGGGTAGAGGAGGTCGTGCCACTGAGCAGTCTCTTATGATTTGATCTGGTGACTTCGTAGGGGGCGTGTTTTGAGATTCATTGTAATATCTTTCTTTTTTAAAAAATAATTTTTTTTCCCAAACATTATGTTCAATAACAACGATAATTGTTTCAACTTTTATGATGATAAATCTTGGTTTTTGTTTGATATTTGAAGGACAGGTGAAACGAAAAGCTTCAAAATGAGGTGTCTATTGCTTGCTCTAGTCCTTATTATGTTGAGCTCTTGCTTGGCCATAAACAGGAAAGCCCTAATGGCTGAAATGAATGAACATGAGCAGCGGCAGCTAGTTGAGGACGATGAGGGCATGGGTTTCGAGTACTCGGGAAGCGGTGTGAACAACCACCATGAAATCCCTAGGAAGGACTTTAACAACTACAGTGGTGGTGCCTCTAAGGGTGGTGATGATCATACCACTGGGGGCGAGACCTAATTAGTAAATACCCAGGTGTTTAAAGTAATATATATGATCGATTGAGTATACCATCTGTGTAATAATAACGATTTATGTATTGGTTTGGTATGTTGTGTTGTAACATTGTTTTATAGCTTGTGTAATCCTGTAGTATGCTGCATGCTTGGTAATGATACTCTAATGTACTAAAATAAAACCTTTGGTTTTTATCATACGAGTTTATTGTCTCTTTTATAACGGAAACATCAATATTTACCGGGGAAAAAAACAAATATCAACATACTGGAAGGAAATTTACAGATTATGCAGAATACCGACAAGTTTATTGCATCCACCATCCTGTTAAACACTATTTGTGTTGGCAATTAACTCTCTCTCTCTCTCTCACACACACACACACAGGGAAAATCAGCATGCAATTATATAGTTCTTAGCAATCTTTTCTTTAATTATCTTCCAGAGTATCTCTCTTTCAGTTAGGTTCTCAGTGAATTGCAATCTAACACTGATAAGCCATCAAATGAACACTACTTTCTACATTTAAATACAATTGAGTTCAACAACAGTTGCACCCTTCCTCATATCCCACCCTTGAAACCCCATTTACCTCTTCAAATCCTTGCAATGTTCCCTTACAGGATTTGGATTTAATAATATTCCACCTTCCAACACGTCGATGTATGTTTTCTCCACTCACCCGAACAAACATCACGATATCTTTGTTCATATACCGTTTTTTATTTCTTGCAACCGACCCTCCGCAATGCACCATGGTCAAGAAGAACCATCTTTCAGTTTCCATCCAAACCAACTTTGTAAAATTAACCCACATAGTCATGAATCATTTGACCTCTTTGCAAATGTTGTAGCTGTTGCACACTGTCTGCACTTTGCCTAAGACCCAAAGTAAGAGACACTGTTCCAACTCCCCCAATCTCGAGCCCACTTCGCTGGTAAGGTGAAAAGCCCATCCACGACCCTCCCATGTTTGCAGGATTCTGACAATCCACTCTTGACCGCTTCTCCTGATTCCACGGCTCTGCCCTCGATCCATCTTCGTTGCATGCCGAGGAGCCAATGCCTGAGAAATTTACTTGCTTATCCGACACTGCACATTTGCTGAACCTGTTTACTGGTTGGTGGTCATGTAGCTGGCTGGCACCGTCACTTGTGCGTTTTCCATCAGTTGTGCCTGGATTTGAGTTTGTTTCTGCCATACCTTTGGTCTCTAGGACATGTATTTCTTCAACCATGGGTTTCCAAACACGCACTCGTGCATTAATGAACCAATTTGAGACCTGATGAATTAAACCAGTTAAACATCATGGAGCAATAAGAAAATGTGCAATGCTCAATTTGACACATAAGTAACCAGTAAAAACATCTTTAGTTGGAACCTCGGATGCTCTACATCTGATACAACTTTGCCAGTACCAATTATGCTATATGCACTTCCTCCACTACAAAATGCAACATAGCCGCGACTAGATTAATGGGGTCCCCCCAAAAAAGAGTACAGGTACCAAATGTGATATTGTGCAATTTCTTCCACATGCTAGACCAAAAACGTCATTGAAGAATATGAACTGGAATAATGATTAACATGCTGATCTTACCTGGTTTCGAGATAAACCAGTTTGAGTTGCCAACATATGCTTATCTGTGTCCGTTGGGTACCTAGTACAACAAATGAATCTCATATAAAAGTACAAATATACATAGTTTGCACAAATACATATGCAAGAGAGAGAGAGAGAGAGAGAGACTCACGGGTGAAGGAAATGGTCGAACAGCCAAGCTCTAAGAATAGCCACAGCACGTTCGGGTAGGCCTCTTTGAGGCCTCCAGACATGATGGGATTCAAAGAATCCCAGACTGCTCCCACTAGGCTTGTGCTTTTGAAAACCGTGGTCAATGAATTTTAACTTAGATGTACTTGCATCACCTTTAGCGTTGCTTGTATCAGTGGTGGGTGACGACAAATCCTCCCCCAAAGCTTTCCTTATGTGCCTAAGCTGATCTGAGATGGCTTTCTTAAGGCAACGGAAATGCCTCGAGACTGTTTTGAGAGCTACTGAAATGTAAGGGATGGCCGCACTAAGACCTGCCACTGATTCAAAGGATGAAACAACCATTTGCATCTGCTGATGATACTGTTTGTACCTTCTACAAACCTTTAAAAAACACGAAGCAACCATAAGTCACAAGCCAAGTTCTCAATAGAAAAAGCTCATCTGCAAATGCCACAAATAAAACTACGTACATTTAGGAGCTACATATGGTTTCACAAACCAATTATCCCAAATCCCCTTGCGACTAATATGAAATCGTGCACGCCTTTTCCGATAAACGAAAGGTAAAAATTTTGGATTAGTGTCATTTAGGATGAGTATGAATTATGACAAGTTTTTTATCGACCCGAATAGTCCAAAACAAAAGAGTGCGTGATACAGACATTCCATCAATGTCATGTCATTTAATCAGGTTATCCTGAAACAAGCAATTATAACAAATCAGCCTCATCACAAGTAACAATGAGGTGTTTAAGGGTATTATGTCCCCATCCAAATGTTCACTATAATTTGATCAGACCTTATTGATAACTAACGGAAGAACTGTAGCGCCCTTTCAACATAGGAAGGAACTTAGCTTGTGTTGAAGTAGGGTAATCAATGTAACTCGGGTCGGGATGGCAGATAGAGAATTTGTATAGGGAAGTCAGCATCTCAAGATTTACAAAGACTATTATTTTTAACTTTATGATGGGGCCTCAACCATAGAGCACGACAAATTATTGGTGTATGGATCTTGCTGTGATAAAGTAATTGGAAACAAAGTGGTCTTTACTGTTAATTGGAAATCAGACTGCTATGTAGGTCCAATTGGATGTGAGGAAAGCCCCTTTCTTTATCTGTAATAATTGCTTTTGATGAAGGAGAATATGGCATGTAAAGTATTCACGTCCATATAGGACAGAAAGGTGGGGCAATCGATTTGTCACACTTAAAGAAATCAGTCCCAGCTTCAAAATCATTTGATTTTTTTTCCACTTCTTTTAAATCAGTCAATTGACCAATACTCTACAATACCAAAAGCTTGTAAAATGTGAACTAATCCCAATAGTTATCATTTAGAAAACCAAACACGATGCAGTAATAAACAAGACAAAAAGTCAAAAAGAGCAAGTGAGAACATCACCTGCGTTTATGTTTAATGTATATAGCATACGATGCAAATACAAGTATATATTACCCCAGGATTTGGTTAGCAGTGTGCATTAGATGAAACACTAGTAAAGTTACAATTCGAAAAATGAGCAGTCGGGTTTTAAGTGAGGCAGTACAGGATAACTACGGTCATTCTATATATCTGAGAGAGAATGAAACAATAAGAAAATTTACATGTCCCAATCTCCAGAAATGGCCCAAGGCCAGAACAACATTTTTCCAGGAATTTTTGTAAAGACGTGGTCGACATACAAGTCAATCAAAACACATTGATGAACACGAACCTTAAGCTCTAATGAATTAAGAAATCAGAGAACTATCTTTGGTCATGATCAAACATACAAAAGTACCAATAGAACTAAAGTATGAAACGGTCTAACTGCTTAATACATAACAGGGATTCTCTTACAAGGCATTGACCATAACACTACACAAAAAATAGGTTAAGTGCAGACCATGTAACTCCTCCATGCATCAAAAACTAAGATTTACACATGACAAAAGAACTAGAAGATAATGAGATTGGCTACCAAATTTCTATCAAGTATTTTGAGCTTACAAAATAAATTTATACAAGACGTTGGGTTCACCATGAATGATAACGACTGCAGATTCAAAACCAGTAACCAGTCTCTAGGTATCAAATTTGATGTTATCTATCTTGCTTACGGGCCAAAAAATTCTGTATTACAGTTATAATCTTTCCAGTCCACCTAAGAGACTAGATCAGACAGGAATTATGTTACGCATAACGTGATCATAGCTTTTATAAACTTGTACAATAATCCAACATATGACAAAGAATAGGGAGTCCGGTATTACCTATTTTACACTTTCTGTGACAAATTCAGGCTTTTTTTCCTACAATAGTTGATAACATTAAAAATTAGCCTTATGACATCTATTTATACATCTTAATATTTCTACAGATCATAAATGACCTGCTTATTCTTAATCTATATTAGTCCCTAGATTAAAACATACTGTAAAGTTAAGTACATATTTGGATTCTAATTTGGAGATTGAGCAAATTTGGCTCCTAAGCACTAATGCAACATTAACACCAAATCCTATTCTACAATGAAGTCAACTCCATGCACGCTAACCATAGCACCTCATATGGGTATTGGCTTAAAAATTTCCAACTATAACTCAACTCCATTTGGAGTTGTACATTTGGTTTCATTATATGCAAACACATGTACATCCTTTGTGATCCGATTATCCTCGCAGCACCTTAAACATAAATATGTCACTCCTCAAACGGAGCATTTCTGATTTGATAACACACTGCATAAGTTCAAACCAAGTTGGTGGATTTCCTTTGATCTCACACCAAGTGATGCCCCCAAATCTCTCCTGTTAATCTCAAAGGGTTTGGATAATGGGTTAAGGAGGGTTAACTCCATAAGGATAGGATAATAAGGTAATGGGTCCCACAAAACTTTTGTTTGGGAAGTTAAAATTGAGCTAGGATATAAATCCCGGGTCTATCCTTGACCCGGATACTACAGTGCTTTTTAACCCTGTTTTATGGGTTAAAATTAACCCACCTCCACCCTAGGTTTCAATCCCAGCCGACGGGTTATGAATTGTAATGACATATTTACCCCCACCTTCCTCTCTTGAGACCTCTCTCTCGCAGACCTCTGTCTGTCTCTCCTCTCTCTCTCTGTGAAGGCGACGAAGCCCAAGCCTAGGGTTTCTGCTGGGATTGGTTTGGGTGCCAGAGTGGATCGAATGAAGAAGAGATCTTCACCAGCACCACCCCTATCGTCAACCGTTCACAGTCAAAATCATCCACCACGATGGTGGATGATTTTGAAACCCTAATTTCTCTATCTCTCAGATTTGATAGTGGTAGTGGTGGTGGATGTTTCTATTGTGGTGATAATGGTGGATGCTTCTGTGTTTACATTTCTTACCCATTGGGAAAAAATCAAGCACAGAAAGAAGACGGCAACTTCCTCTTCCCATACTGTATTTTCATTCTGAATCTCAATTACCAGAACTCCAACTTAATTAAAATTCTTTACAGATTCCTTTGTAAAACTATTCGTTGATGTCCCCCACCCCCTGTCTCTCTCTCCTTCCCATTATTGTCGCCATAACCTTCATTAACTAACCATATTCCCCACACTTTCGCTTTCTGTATTTGCTATGAACAACTTACTACTCTTTTGTCATTGATCGAAATTTGGAGAAATTTTGAAATTGAGTGAATTCGAATCCATAATGCCAGGTTTCGAAATTGAAGACTTCAAGTAAGTTTACACGCATTTGATTTCCTTTGTACTTGCCCAAGTTTTTTAGCCTCTAGTTTATTTCTATGATTGCTTGTTTTCTTGGAAATCTTGTTTTAGTGTTCTATGATTCGTCTGATTTTTCTTTTTGTGATGGCTTGTTTTCTTGGATTTATTGTTAGTGTTCTGTAATTCGTCCGATTTTTCTTTCTTGAATAGAGTTTAATGGCAATAATAACCGTCTTCTTTGTCCGATTCATTTACATAATTCCATTTTCTTATTTTCATACTTAAAGATTTATATGATTTTACCCCATTCGATTAGCATGTTTTGTCTGTGCGTGTCAATTCACCTTGCGAACAATAATGTAATGATGGGTTGATTGTGTTTTTTGCTAGTTATCGTTTTCAGAACTGAATTTTGGGGATACTGAAGTCCCCTGAATGATCTATAACAGGTTTGTTCAGTGATAGGAGTCCCATTTCAAAGATGCACATGCTAGGAATATCTGCCTCGAAGGATCCCGAAAGGAATTCCTGTCTTTTCGCAATTTCCTCCAGGTTGTGGAAGACAGAATCATGCTTCCTCTTCCAACTCCGGGGTTTTAGCTAATGGGAGGTTTGGTGTTGACCAAAAGCCGTTATTGAACACAATGAGAACTTTTCATAAGCAATGGAGAACTGAATTTGAGGTCGGTTATGCCAAAGGGAGAAAGTTAGACGAGAATGCTTCAAAGGAAAATGTAGGCAAAGTTCAAGATGAATTTAGCCGGGTTATTAGAGAAGAAATGTGTAAGATGGTTCGAAGAAAAGTATCTTCTGGGTATGATCTAGAACAGGTAGAGTGCATTTTATCTCCATTGGATTGTAATGTGTTGGATTGTAAAGTATCTTAGTTTCTTGGTATTTTTGGATGACTTGTGTAAATTTTGACTTGTAAGCCTTGGTGCTTTTAACAATTGTAATTCTTGGTTTATATCAATAAATTTTTTTATTTTCATTATTTTGGTTGTTTTATCATATTATTTTAAGGTAATGTTGTTTGTCTTTCTCCCATTGTAATCAATTTTTAAGAAATGAAATAAAATGTTGATTTGTTTGAAAAAATATATACATATTTCTTTATTTTTATATGTTTTTATGTATATGTGAAAAATGTATAATTTTATTAGACTTGGATGGCTTAACCAAACATAAGATAGGATTGGTTTGGATTGGAATAGATAGAGTCATGGGTAGAATGGTAAATTACTATAAAATTATTTGTGTAATTTATGGGACCCACTAAATTATACATTTGTTTCCCAAACAAAGGTTAGGATTGGATATAATCTTGGGTTAGAGTTTTAAAGTGGATGAGCGGGTTTAGTTTTGATTTGTTAGGATATAAAAAAAGAAAACCTATCCTATCCCAACCCATTACCCAAACACACCCAAAGTTTACAATTCTTGTCCTACCACGCATCTATTCCAACACCTACCCTCATCTATCATCAATTTTGGATATTTAGGCTTCCTAACGATGCTGGTATTATGCCAAGGTGTCATTAACCCAAAAAATAAGTATTGCCAACAAGGGTCTTTTGAATCCCTTGACTTTTGCGGCATTCCTAGGTAGTAAAATTTGTTACATCCTATCTGAGGCCAGTCCTTTAGTAAAGAATTCCCATCCACCACCTTAGTGCACATTTTTCTGAACAATGTCTATATCCTCCAACCTTTTATGAAGGAAATTACTGATCTACAAATTTCTTAAAATTGTGCAACCGTCTCAAAAGAATCACTCTTTGGAGGCACGTAAGAAATCCTTGGATGATGGGACACCACAAGATATTCCACTTTTGTTAGGAGTTTAGGGGAAATATATATAGTGTCATGGTTTCAGAAAAACTGAAGGGTGCCTATCTGGCATAAGGTCATGGTAAATTTTAACTTTGATATATGATCTGATATAAGGTATACGAGCACTATAACCTTTTGGTGTACCATTTACACACTGTATAGTACTACTTTGGGTTGCTTTTTCCACTAAAGAGGTCATACTAAAAAGTGCAGTCTCCAATACATCTATGATTGGTGAACTATAAAACCTTCTAAAGGATCTAAAAAGGGAAAGAGGATGAACTTACCAATGTTATATTCAAAACAGTGAACTGAGACGGCATGAAGAAACAGGTAAAAAAGTAGCATTAATTCTGTAGAAAATAAACACATCCTCTATATGTGGCAGGAAAATGCATTGGCCAATAATTACACAAAAGCAGCAGTTATAATAGAATCCAATATTTTGGAACGCCTCACTTGCAGGTTAATAAACAATGGCAAGCACAAACCACAAGGATCCAACTTATGTCACATTAGCTATAATGGAGGATAATGTAACAAACCTCCTCATGCATATGCAAGAGCTTTGCCTTCTTCTGCTGATATTCGGACCGAAAAGACTCAATAGAGCTTCTCCCGCCTCCAGCTTCCCCACTAAATTCATTTGAGCTGTAAAATGTAGAAGTAGAGGCAACTGAATCCCCACCCTTAGTTCCCACCACAGATTCTGTAGCCTCAACAATATCAGCAGAAACCCTAATTTCCTCAGAAATCTTGTTAGACACCTCACCTGTTGTCATGGGTTTAGGTCCAGTTATTCTGCAAAATTCATCCAATAGCTGTTGGGCTGGTTTCAAAAATTTCGAGCTCTTCAGTATCGTCGCATAACCAGTAAAAGGTCCTAAAGGACCTGTATTTTGATGAGTAAAAGTAGACATGTCTTGACGGGTACTTCCAACAACATTGGTACATATGGGCATTTTAGAATTGGAACATAAGTAATCAGACTTCAAGGTTCTTGACTCCGAAAAATCATTGAAATCAACAGTGCTTGAGGGTAAATCTCTGGAATAATTTCTCTCTCCGACTTGACTTACATGTGTTTTACATGGTGGAACCGATGAAAGTGATAAAGACAGGCCTTGAGTAGTAGGATTGTCATTTACCACTTTCCTGTTGTCTCTCTCAGTAATCTTATCCACTGGAAAACCCAATTCACCATTCCACTGATAACATCCGTCACCCGGCCTATTTACAAAATCAGAAGCATGGTTAAAGCGTAATGGATATTGATCACCATAATTAGCTGGAAGAAGATTAAGTTCATTTCCACGATCTGCCCAAGAACCACGGCCAGTTTCGCATATATTTGGGTGTCCTACAGGCTTCATTTCTAAACCTCCAGTTCCAATGGTAGCACAAGTAACAACTTCCTGTAGGGTATTTTGGTGAAGTGAAGATGAATGACAATGCATTTCCATAAAAGGCCTTTGGGTACTTTGAATAGAAATTTCACTGGATGGTTTAAGTAAAGAGGATTGCACATCTTGGCAATTATAGTAACTAGGCTTCATGTAGAGTGAAGATGCAGGCATGTTTGCCTTCAAAGAACCCGACAACCCTTCTCCCACAAACGTTGGGTTTTGATTGCTATCAATACCAACTGATCCAATAGAATAGTCAGCAATCCAATCACAATTTTGCTGTAAACCAACGCTTTTCCAAGTGCTACAGTTTTGTGGGTCACCACTAACTTTAGCTGAAGTGCTCAAGTTGGATGAAATTTGGTGCGACAAATTAGCAAAAGCAGCAGTTTCAGCTGCCATTATCTTATCCGATTGAGCAGTGGTTGCCTGCTGATGCATCACCATACCATCCTTGGAAGCCAAAAGGGGTTGTGAATTTGTCGCAAAATTGATCATTTCTGAGGAAATTACAGTTGGGTCATATGCTATATTGCCATACCCAAAATTGCGAAGCTGGATAAGATCTGTGTTCAATCCTGAATGGAGAGGTAATTGTTCCAAGTTGTGAGTGTAATCTTCTAAATGCTGGTTTGGAGTTGAATTCTGCTGAATTCTCAACTTATCACGCCGGCTTTGCTGCGCTACATGCAATTCAGGCCTAAAACTGCTCATCTTCTTTGAAGAACTCAAGGCCTGTTACCCTTGAGGACTCAACCGGTTCTAATACAACTCCTATTTACTTCCAATGCGCAACTGGCCAGCTAAAGACCTTAATCAATCTATCACCCCCCTAAAAGAGAATCAAATGTTCAACAGAGAGGATTAGACTAGAGAGCTCACATATCCTTGCACACCCGAAGGAACCATATGAACCAAGCAAATGCCTGCATGCGATCAAATCAGTTATACTTTTTATCATAAACTTGAGATTGGAACCTGCAAAAATATGACTAACGAAAAACAAACTGTAAATATGATATCTACAAGAAATGGTGTCAAAAGCTGGTTCGTAGTACAGCTCACAAGTGGTAACAATTCCAGCCCAAAAATATAGACTTACTCTTGCACTCAGAACAGCGTATGCGTGTGTGCTGTGCTGTGTGTGTGTGTGTGTGAGAGAGAGAGAGAGAGATCAAACAGTGCATAAAGTAATAGCCGTGCGATGATAAATGACAATGAATAATAGTCCATATCTCAGACAGTAACAGATCGACAAGATCATATAGAGAAAAAAAGAAGAAGAAGACATGTAAGAAAAATCTAGTGAAACCTAAGGCAAGTTCAAAAACTGACAAAAAAAGAAAGAGAAATACCAACTCTCATTACAGTATTAGAGTCCCTTTTATTTTTCACAGTATTTCTTGTTGTTTTAAACCCTCTTCATAGCCTTCTCCAAAACTTTCTGCAATAATGAATATACGACTTCACTCGTACTATTCATCAGCGAAACTTTTCACCAAAAAACAAGAACAAAGATCAGACCAAAACGAAAACGCTAAGAAAACGAAGTCACTGCAGTACCAATTCATATTGCAAATATATATAAAACCAAACATATAGATCTATCGCGAAGGACTGAAACCCTAGATACGAACACAACGTCGCTAAAACCTCCGTCAACTATAATCATAAAAACATCTCGTAATTTGAACACCCACAAACGGATCCACTTCATGAAAGCTCAAGAACAGCCACTACCCACTTCCATAAACGTGTTCTTCAGCTAAAACAAATGAATATACTGAATATGTGTATTATATACGTACAATTATTTATATATAGAACTGGTTTGAATGCAGAAGTGATAACAAAACAGTTTAAAAACCCAGCAATCACAAAGAAACTAACAATACAATTTAAGACAAACAATGACAAGAAGAAGATCGTTCATTTTCAGAAAAAATCAAAACAGTTAATAGTTGTTTCACTGACAAAGTTGGACCTCTCTCACCTCTTTCAGAATTTGAAGTTAAATCAGACCTTCATTTCCAGAGCAAACCCTTTCGGGGTTCAAATTCAACACTTTCCACGGTGGGTTTTCCGGCGAGAATGTGCCGAGGCTGCAGAGTAGGAGAGCCACGAGCTAGGAGCTCGCTAGCTGGAGTAGTAGAGTACAATGATTGCAAACGTGAATATGGCCGTTTGGTTTGACGTGTACAAGACTTTAAGCTTTACGGGAGAGTGGCTTTTTTAACGTCGGGTAGTTTCGTCGTTAGATTTGACGGCGAATATTGTCACAAACACCACCTCGTGAATCTTCAAGAATTGAATGTTGCTCCCCCTGGGGGGGCCCTGATGTGAAATTTCGTTTACTTTTTTCTTGGCGTTTTAAAGGCACAACAAAATAGGTGTCTTTTAATACGCCCCTTAATCACTAATTTATTTACACAAACTACCATTTTATGACATTCTTTACATTATTAGGGATACAATAATAAATACTATATAGAATGATTAGTCATAATTCGTGTCTGAAGGCACGATAAAATATAAAATTCGAGCGTTTAAAAAATCAATCTCATTATATTAAATTTTTTTAAAATATAATAACTATAAATTAATTAAATATATGATAAAAATAAGTGATGTAATATTTTTAAGGAGAAATTATATAAATGATTCAATATATGATAGAAATAAGTGATGTGATTTAGCGTTTAAGTATGACAAAAGGTTGATGGGTAAGATAAGTGATTGGTGATTGTTTTGAAGGAAAAAAATACGACTGAGATAAAATTCAAACACACTCTTGTTTTATTATATATATGTTTTTATTATTTTTCAAAATGTTAATACACTATTTTTCATTTTCAATTTCAATTTTCTTTTTAGATATTATATTTTTCATTAGAAAGATGGAAAAAAAATACATCTTGCATAATGAATATTTTCCAATTAGGTTGGTAGCTTCAAATTCCTTGATATTTTGTAACTTTAAAACTTAATATTAAATTTCAAATGCATACTTGATAATTACAATAATTAATTTCAATGTAAATCTCTACCAAATTTGAGTGCACATAGGGGTGTTAATTCTGACCGTTTATACAAACTCGACACGAATCAGACACAAGCGATAATAAAATTAACACGATTATTAAATACGAATAATAAATAATCTAGACTGATGGTTAATACTCAAAACACACTAAATATATTATTTTTTTCGTGGGTTTTAACGTGAATACGACACGAATAACAATGACACCACACGAATAACACGATATATGTGTCACACCCCTAAGGGCATGTTTGGTATATTTTTGGGGATGAGTTTGGATTGGTTTGATAAAACTTGGGTTTGATCCAAAGATGGGATTCAAATATAGGATTCAACTTTCAATGTTGTCCATACCAATGTTTGGTATGCACAGAGATATATAATTATTATGATAATATATTTTGTATATAAATGACTATTTTACCCCTTAACCAATTTATATATATAAGTACATAAGATATATGACGATATAAATGTCATTTGTTTGTTAAACCCTTTAATCCCCATATGAAACCCACCTCCCCCCTTGGGTTTCATAAAATTCAAGTATGTGGGTTGCATGACCGGGCCGTGATCAGGCCAAAATTCAAATTCAACCCCTATTTCAGATTGTCAAACATGAATTTAAGAAAATTTATACCTTAATTCATATTTCCAAACCCTTTCAAACACCCGTACCAAAAACCCCTTAAGTGCACAGATCTTGTAGTATTGTCACTATTGTGGGGTGTGTTCACAAATACGTTTTCTTTGTACAAATGCGTGTTCCAGCGTGACGAGCTCCCTGCTAGAGCCTGAGTGCAACGGTTTAATGAAAAAAAAATTAAATGACTTTCATTTGCGTTTATGCAAACTCAGGAAAAGCAATCTTCGGTTGCCGGTGCCCACAACCAAACTAGTGTTTATTTTTTGGCCTGGACAAACGCCGTTCTAAGTATCCGGCATTTAAATTTAAGAAAGACAACGGAATAGGCGACATTTAAAAAAGACGCCGTTAAAATCATTTTTCAGTGTTTAAAGTAGTTTTGGCAGGGGGTTTGCGAAATTCCTTGTAGTGTAAAATTAGTTGAGTGAATATGGTTGAAAAAAGAAGGGTAGGTTTTTAGACATGGAGGGAAATGGAATTTAAACAATTTAGATGTAATTTTTTTTTTTGGTAAACAAACAAAATAATAGGCCGAAGCCAATAGACATATTCTGATCAAATAATTCTTATGAAAACCATCTTTCCATACACATGCAACCATGTGTATTAAAGAATCCCCAGCAGCATAAGTGCAAAGTGGAACCACATTTGCTCATAAACACATTTGGAATTCAAATGTCACATAAGATACCAAGACCCTGGTTAGTCAACAAATTGAAGAAGTATCAAACATACAATAATGAGGTTTCAGTTTAAAATGTCTCATCGATATGTCTATGGACTGCCACCTCTATCTTTCTTCTTCTTCTTCTTCTTTTTTTTTTTTTTGGGTTGCTATCATTACCATTCCTGCTTGCTTGTCATTGTGGTCAGCCCCAACACAATATCACTCCACCACCAGCTATTCTATTGCTACATTACTGTCGCCACCGTTGCTGCTTGTTTATCATTAACATCTCTACTTTGCCACCTCTATGTATCATCCCACATCCCGGCCCTTGTATTTACATACCATGAATTCAACGATTTAGCCTCAGTACTAGAATTTGCACATATATCCATATATTTTGTGGATTTAAGCTCAAGCCCCCTTGCAGTTTGCATAATTGCTGTATGCTGACGTAAGTATTTATTCCACACCCCACCCAAAAAAAAAGAAAAAACGTGTATACAAATGCATGCAATCAATTTGAGAGTTTAAGGAATTGGTTAATCTACCGGGACCAATCTAAGGTTATGGTTCTGATCGTGGTACTATACTATAATTCATCTAAGTCACTGATTTTAAAATGAATTAATTAATTAAAATATTAATTAATTTTAAAAAAAATTAAAAAAATTTATTCAAATTTAAATTTGAGGGAAAATCGGAAATATATAAGAAGACTCACTCAACTGATCCAAAGAGGCGCTGCACG
>CM042195.1:12463393-12483698 GCA_023539305.1 Ilex asprella | reverse complement strand
TTTCAATCACAGTGAACCTATTTAGCACTTCATTGCAGCTTCTAACATGGACCCTTTTGGTTTGGGTGGTTCAAAAACAGATCCATCCTACTCTAATTGGACCAAGCAACACGACAGGCTGCTACAAGAATGTGGCAGGGGTCACCTCTTGAATTATCTTTGTGACTGCACAAAGATAAGATAGCTCATCATCTTTGATAATTTTTCTTCTGCGCAATTATAACAAGCATCCTAATCCTTATCACACTAAAGTCAAATTTGTTTTATCTGCATATTTATCAATACTTTAACCAAGCTCTTCAATAAAAACTAGTTCTCCTATAGTCTTCCCAATTGGAGCACATATCCAACATGCTGGATGGCATCAATTGAACTTTAAAACCAACAAATTTTACAGTAAATGGCATGCATCACTTCATACCTCTTGTCTTTTTAATGCAAGCGGACAATAAATTTCATCTTCACCGAGAAATTGGACGCCGCATCTCACACAGCATCCCTGCAAAACAATCAATCAAAACGTCACTCCCAAACCCATCTTCGATTGTGATGACGCAATCTCACATCAATTAATGAAGTGAATGTAAAGTGATACTTAAGGGTGAACTTTGACCCTTCATCGTACAATGCTGACCTAGCCAAAAACGGATAATATTGTACAATGTAGGTCCAGGGCTAGCGTAACAAATTGGTATTAGAGCCCTTGACTCTCGTGGTGTGAAAGTCACCTAAGGTTGTGCATCCCTTGGTGCACCCCGGTCCGGTGGGGTGATGGCTTAGAACGGTAGCCACTAGGGTGGGAGTAATCCATAGAACGGTGGCCATAGACGCATTACTGACATTCTGAACATTTCGATCTTAAAAGATTTGGCAGCCTAACAGTGGCTGTGATTTCATATGTATTTATAATACTGTAGTACATGAATTACTCCTTAGAATTAGGAATTTTCTACACAAGAGTTTCCTATGCAGAATAGAGTAATTAATTATGTACAAAGAAGGAATATACATCAGATCAAGGAAGATATCCATCATGTGTTGATTTGTCTTCTTGTAATTGAGGGAAATCAATCTTAGATGGCAAATCTGTATGGTTAACATCCCCCCTCAAGTGAATGGGTAGTGAGCGAACCATGAGCTTGTCACGAAGCAGATTAAACCGAGCAGAAGTGAAACCTTTGGTGAATATGCCAGCCAGTTGATCAACTGTGGAAATATATTTAACAACAATGTCTCAATCTTAGATGGCAATTCTGTATGGTTAACAGATCACCTGTAACTTATATGGACTTTGTGAGATCAAATTGAAGGACAAGTGAGTGGAAAAAGTTAGGGTTTGATTGGAACAAAGAAGTCTGATAATTTTTCGGAATTCGGAGGAATAATGGCGGGAATTGGCTTCGAAAATTTGTACTTGGTTTTAATTTGAACTATAAGCTTTCAATTGTCTCAATTCAATATTTTAAGTATTAATTTTGTTTTAATTAAATCATTTCATCTATTAGATTAATCACAAACTAGTCTAATTTGATTCAATTTAAACATTAAATCATATGTTTTTTTTGTGATCTAACAATAGAAATGAATAGAATAAATTAATTGAGACAAAATTATAATTAAGAGATTAAATTAAAATAATTAAAAATTAAAGAACCAAATTAAAACCAATAGCAAAGTATAAAAACCAACTATGATAGACTAGGCCAATGAGAGCTTTTGGAGAGGGTGCATTAGATTATAATTTGCGCTAGGCTAATGAGGCAAATGGTCAAGGATGGGTACAAAAATATTGTTGGCAATGAAGTAGATCATGTCTCCAACTTTTTTTTTTTTTGACAAGTAAGAAGGATGAGGGCTGACTAAGGGTTCAATTCGGGCAAGTTGGACAGTCAACCCTAGCCCAACTCTAAATATATAATATTCAACTCTAACCCTACCTCGGGTTGAGGAACTCAACTCGAGCACTACCTAAGTTTAATTTGGGCGGGCTCGGGTCAAAAATAAAGAAAGAAGAGAATGCAAAATATTGAGGCATATTTGTTATTCTTCTGCCGCATGTTGTCAACAATAGCTCATCTTGTAGTCCAAACAGATTTGCTCTATGCTAGGGGACTTAATAAATTCAGTTATTCATGTTCTTGATTATGTTCAAGCTATATGATAAGAAGGATATGCAGAATGCCACGAGCAAGCGACCTGAGAATTCTCTCAATGGTGCCACTCATAAACCAGGAGTCTTGAGAATTCTCCACAAGTTTCTACGCCAATTGGACAAGAATCTTTGGGAGGTCACTTCCTCTTGGCCTGTTTCTTGCCTGAAAGGCTGACAAGTTTACCACTCTCTCTGTCTACACTACTTCCTCTGTCCCCTTGCTTATATGTAAGGCATGGCAAGTTTTACATTACTTTTGGTGTCCTGTTAAAGTACCCCTAATGAAGATTATATAAACCATCATCCTGAGAAAGAATCTAGCATGCATCAATCCTCCTAGAGGACCCTTCTATCCCACTATTCAATTGAGAAGTTGACAACCAGAACTGCATCAATATTCTCTTCTGCAGAATACCAACCAATGCCCCAAAACTAAGTAGCAACCCAAGTTTCATGCTGAACTTCCACGTAATATAAAACACCTTGATGGCAATGCCATTTCAAGACTCCTCGCCTCGAGCCAAATTTTCATTAATTTGCTCATGAATTCATCATATGACTAGTAACTACAATTGTTAGGTAACTCTAATGCTTAGGTAAACAATCCAGATGCTTTGACACTCTATCAAGCACCTTACACACAGAGTATCTTCCATGAGTTGAGGTTAAGACACTAAGAGAGTGCTTAGGAAGAAATCTGTGCCTAATGACCCTTTGCAACCTAGAAAGCTACACTACCTCCCCCTTCTCCCCGAATTTCCCCCGAGTATAGGTGTACACGCGAGAATTATCTCTTTCTCTTAAATGTGTTAGTAGTTCACATGTTGGTGTTTCCTTGGAATACAATTCTAAGCGAAGCAATTATCTACCATATCCTCGAAAAATCACCGATGTGTTGATTCTGCTACAGCTAGCATAAATTCTCTGTTTTCCAAACAATCATGAACATAGAAGAGGAAAAGAATATGATCTGTTGAGCTTCTTTTTCAAGCTAATTAGGTCAGATTCATTTTTCCATAGCATGTAGGTTTCAGTATAAAGGAATAAGTGTGAATTTGAAAGTCTTCAGGTGGCTTCCAGACAGATGCCTAATTATCTCGAAAGGCAAAAGTTGAAATTAGATATATAGCAAAGTTTAAATAGCCATGTGTTTAAATAGCCATGGCATGGTTGTTCTGTACCAGAAAACCGATATTCATTACCTATTTCAATCACAGTGAACCTATTTAGCACTTCATTGCAGCTTCTAACAAGGACCCTTTTGGTTTGGGTGGCTCAAAAACAGATCCATCCTACTCTAATTGGACCAAGCAACACGACAGGCTGCTACACGAATGTGGCAGAGGTCACCTCTTGAATTATCTTTGTGACTGCACAAAGATAAGATAGCTCATCATCTTTGATAATTTTTCTTCTGTGCAATTATAACAAGCATCCTAATCCTTATCACACTAAAGTCAAATTTGTTTTACCTGCATATTTATCAATTCTTTAACCAAGCTCTTCAATAAAAACTAGTTCTTCTATAGTCTTCCCAATTGGAACACATATCCACCATGCTGGATGGCATCAATTGAACTTTAAAACCAACAAATTTTACAGTAAAGGGCATGCATCACTTCATACCTCTTATCTTTTTAATGCAAAATTTCATCTTCGCCGAGAAATTGGACGCCGCAACTCACACATCATCCCTGCAAAACAATCAATCAAAACTTCACTTCCAAACCCATCTCCGACTGTGATGACTCAATCTAAAAATCGACTAATGAAGTGGATGTGGAGTAGTACATGAGCTTTAAACCTTGCGTTTTAAAGTCGTGCGGACCGAACCCAAAGTGGACAAGATTGTACAATGCCTGGGGTATGACCATTGTGTTGGAATTTACAATTCTTACACATTGACCCTCATGGTGTGGAGGCCATTGTGCACCCCGGTTCAGCGGGATAATGGCTTGGCACGGTGGCAGCTAGCGTGGTTGGGATTACTCCCCATAAGCCCACATCACACGGGTCGATGTAGGGCTCAAACCAGGACGCTTGGATTTAAGATGGATTGTGATGACCTATTCTCACATTTTAGTGAAGTGAATATGAAATGGTAAGCGTAAACTTTAAATTTTTATTGTGCAATGCATTTTAAAGCCATTTAACATAAAATTGACAATATTGTATGATGTGAGTTCGTCCATAGCGTGACACCGACAATCCCACATAAACAAATCTATATATTTACACAATATGATGTAGTCAAATGTTTACATGTCTTTGATGCAATAATCCTAATCCGTGGTGGTATGCCCTTTGGGCTCGTTTGGTTGTCGTATTAGAAATGGATGGATTAAATATAATAATTCAGTCTAATACAATACGGAAGGACAAAATACAAGATTAAATAGGGTATTTGAATAATACGTAATTTTATCCAGTGTTTGGTAATACAAAATATAAGCGTTGGATAGTAGTTATTTAATCCAATCGATTGTTTGGTTAGATAATTATTTTATCGTATTAATATTGAATTAACAAAAATATCCTCAATTAGTGTTTGTTACATTGATGACAACTTGATTTTATCAATTAGGGGGTTATAATAGTAAATGTGTAAAATAATACATTTGAGTTGGATTATAATACCACCTCTCTTGGTGGTATTAAAAAACCTCCATAATACAGAGTTATCGTATAAAAAATATACGATAAGTATACGATCAATATACGTTTTTGAAATTAATACGGTAGTAAATTTACTTACCAAACAAAGTATTAACCCCAATTAAATAAAAAATAATACAATCTAATATTTAATCCCTTTTTAATACGTCTGCCAAACGAGCCATTTGAATACTGAGATGGGATTGCTAAAGCGGCTATAAAAGGGCTTGGTGAAAAGGCTAAGAGGCGAAGGTTATTGGATTGGGCTAGGTCCGGCTGATCATCGGCGTCACAGTTTGTGTGCTCCAGCAAATTCAATGCATTGACTAGGACAAAAGATTGTGGCAGTGGAATTTAGGCGAATTACAAATGAAGGGGTTGACTTTTTTTATTACACGTATTATGACAATTAATGAACCCATGTGAGATTGACAAGACAAGACACGTGACGAAGAAAACATCTATTGTCTTATAACCGAGTCGAACTAATCAGATGGTTCGACAAACAAAATAAAAGTTCGGTTCTCTTTATAAACGAGCTCAACAATGTGTTCAGAAAAGCAATGAAAGAGCTCACTTTGTACCAAACTGAGTTGATCAATCTGTTCGACCATCAACGATAATGCTTGGTTCTCATTATGTCTGAATTGTTCAAAACGATAAGATAGAAAGACAAAGATTCGCCTATAACTTAGGCATTCCGATAAACAAATCAACGAAATTGAAGATATCAGGATGAATTATTGGAGAAATAACAACAACTTCTCAAACTGAATCACCGAATTGAAGGAATGTGTGCCACTTCGAGTAAAAAATCACGAAAATCCTAAGGGAAAAATGATCTATAAAAGCCAAAAGAGACAAAGGTGAAAGGTATGTTGAATGCTTCTTGTCTTATTCCATTCGTTTCAGTACCACTACTAATTTAAGCATTGGAGTGCCTTTGATCGAAGCACTTCGATCTTGGGCAGTTGTTCGTTTTGTAGTGAGGAGAGACTGAGAGATCAAGTTCATAATTCATCCAAAATCAGAGACATTCACTCACCGTTCCAGTAGGAGGTATCACAATTTTTTTGTCTCTTACATTTTTTGGCGTCGTCTGTGAGAATTTTCTTATCATTCGAACAAAAAGCTATGATGTCAAGACTCAAGAGTGCTATCGGTTCACCCGTAGGCAGTTTTGCCTTGGAAAATTCTGATCATGTGTCTCTTCCGTCTAACAGCAACATGAGGTTTCCGGCAAACGGAAGCCCATCTAGATCCCGGGAAGATGACGACATGTCCTCAGCAAGTGTCAAACCCTCCAAGAATCAAAACCAGCAATTCAAAAATCATGGTGAATCCCTCCGTGCTGAGGGGAAAACCACTCCTTGACAAAGTTGGTACAATCTCTGTAGGACCGACTGGATGCTCATGACAAATTATTCAAAAAAATTTATGTCAGGAAAAAAGACTTGATCAGAGAAAACGAAGAATTGAAAGTCAAGTTAAAAGAGATGATCAGGAAGGAGAAACAGCGAGGGGAAGTTCTGCATGAAAGCACTAAAAGGAAGCCTAGCAAAATCAAAAATGCCAATGAAGATAAATGCCTACAGAAGAAGCCTTGGATGCAGAAGGAGGATGCATGAAAGCAGTATATCACCGTAAAACTCAACAACCGTCTGAAAATACCTGAATAGAGGTCTGTTAGGGACCTAGCTAGAAGAGCGACTGGAGAGTATGGAGACAGTTCAGAGTCGTCACCTTTCACTACATAGATCGAGAAAGGGCGAATCCAGAGCAAGTTCACTGTCCCAAATTTCAAACTTTACGATGGAAATACCGACCCCACCTCACACATCAAACATTACAGATAGTTGATGATCATTCACCAAAGGAACGAACCCTTGCTTTGTACTATCTTCCCCAGTAGCCTTGGAGAATCAGCCATGAAGTGGTTCGATAGCCTCCCAAAGGGGTTCAATTGATGGTTGGTCGCAGCTAGCCGAGCAGTTCACAACTCGATTCATTACGAGTAGTAAGTAGCCAAAGGATGTTAGGGCTCTACTGACGTTGAAGAAAAAGAATAATGAAATCCTGCGAGAGTACGCTCATCGTTATTGAAAAACGATGAATGAGGTTGAACGGTGTAATTCAAAAATTACAGTTGCATCATTCAAGATCGGTTTATCGAAAGAGAGCCCCCTATACTAGTCACTCACTAGGAGGCCAGCTACCGACCTGGAAGAGCTGATGGCGAGGATTGAGAAGTACGCCAAAGTCAATGATGATTTATCCATAGAGGGGATCAAGAAAAATCAAAGCAAGAGACAATTCAGTCGTGATAAACTGACCAAGCCTAACAGAGGTAGAAGGAAAAATGAGAAAGAAGGTTTTCCCAAAAAAATCACCTTTTCTAAGGGTAAATACGCTTTTCAATGAACCAATATACAAGATTTTGAATCAAATTAAAGCAAAATCATTTTTCAAGTGGCCGAACAAATTAACAGGAGATCCTTTTAAAAAGAATCCAAATTTCTGGTGTTCATATAACAGGGATGTAGGTCATATGACTGAGAACTACCGATCTCTGAAGTAGCATTTGGAGGAGCTGGTCTAGGCTAGACATCTCACTGAGTTCGTTGAGAGTGGGCTAAAAATCGATGGAGGGAGGACCAAACCAAAAAGGTATCACAACTCACAAGCTGGAGTAATTGATATAATTCATGCTGCTACAAATCCACATATGTCTACAAATAAATCTGCTCGGGCATATATTCAGAAAGCTATTAAGGAAAAGGAAGTTTATGAGTTGCGATTAACCCCAGAGGTTAGGGGCAAAAGGATGAAGGTGGAAGAGTCAGTTGAGGCAATTTGCTTCACCGAGCAGGACTTGGTCCTAGTTCATCAGCCATACAATGACGCGTTAGTCGTCACTCTTAGGATTGCCAACTACGATGTCAGAAAAGTTATGATCCATCCAGGAAGCTCCTTCAAAATCATGTACACAAAGCTCTTCAACATGCTCGGGCTCAAGCAGGAAGACCTTAAGCCCTCCAATACTCCATTGACCGGCTTTAGTGGAAAAGCAGTCCTTCCGAGAGGGAAGATCACATTACCTGTGAAGATTCGTCCTATTTATATTATGACTAAATTCCTTGTAGTGGATACGGTCTCGACTTATAATGCAATAATGGGGCGGTCCTAGCTACATGAGATGAAGACGGTACCATCAATGTACCACTAGATGCTGAGATTCCCTTCATCAGAAGGAATAGTGAACATCTGAGAAGACCATGTCAGTTCTAGAACCTATGTTACTAGCCTCAGTCAAGGCCAAAAACTTAACAGAGGTGAGAGATAAGAATTCAATAGCCGAGGAGGCAAAATAGCAATCAATACCAGACAACTTGGTTGACTCTGCCGACCAAGTTGTCGCGAAAATCCCTAAAGTACTTTTAGGCATAGAAAGAGAAGTTACAGACCGAACAGTCGAAGACTTGACTAAAGTACCTTTAAACAAGGATGGAGATCCTAAAAAGTACTTCATGTTGAGACCAACTCTTAGTTCCGAACAAAAAATAGAGTTTGTTACCCTTCTGCGATAATATGCCGACTTTTTCTCTTGGAGCACTAGTAATATTCCTGGTGTACCATCCGAAGTGGCATGTCAGTAGTTGAACGTCCACCCAAGCTTCAATTCGGTCAAGCAAAAGCTCAGGAGGTCAGTGCCTCAGCATCAGGAGGCAGTAAAGGAGGAAGTAACACATTTACTGGAGTCCCAAACAATTAGAGAAGTTTAGTATCCAACCTGGCTGTCAAACACGGTGGTAGTAAAGAAGAAGAACAAGAAGTGAAGAGTCTGTGTTGACAACACCGACCTCAACAAAGCTTGTCCAAAAGACAGTTTCCCTCTACCGAAGATTGATCAGCTGGTAGATGTAACTGTCGGTCACAAGCAAATGAACTTTTTGGATGCCTACAGAGGATATCATCAGATCCTCCTAGCTGAGGAAGACCAAGAAAAAATTGTCTTTATAACACTAGAAGGAACATACTGTTATAGGGTAATACCCTTCGGGTTGAAGAATGCAAGAGCTACTTATCAGAGGTTGGTAACTAAAATATTTTCGCATATGATAGGCAATACTATTGAAGTTTATATTGATGATATGGTTGTTAAGAGCTGAAGGGCCACAAGTCACTGTGCCGACCTCAAAAGCACATTTGATGTTCTACGGAAATACAAGATGAAATTAAACGCCTCAAAGTGTGCCTTCGGGGTTAGATCGGGGAAATTCCTAGGCTTCCTAGTTACCCACTGAGGAATTGAGGTGAACCCCAACCAGGTAAAGGATCTTGCCGAACTGCAATCCCCTCGTACAATCAAGAAGGTACAACGGCTCACCGGAATGGCTGCAGCTCTCGGAAGGTTCATATCCCGAGCTTTATATAAGTGTAGACCTTTATTCCAGTCAATTAAAGGAAAGAATGGAACACTCTAGAGTCAAGAATACGAGGAAGCATTCACAAATCTGAAGGCATACTTAGCGTCTCCACCGATCCTATCGACCTCATCACCCGAAAAAAAGACTTTTCCTTTACCTAGTTGTATTAGAGCATGCTGTAAGTGGAGCATTAATGAGTAATGATTGTAGTAATCTGAAACCCGTCTATTATGTGAGCAAGATGCTCATAAATGCAGAATCAAGGTATACTTCGTTGGAAAAGCTTGCTCGCACTCGCACTGGTTAGCTCGGATAGGAAGCTTAGACATTACTTCCAGACTCACCAGATCACAATACTCACCGACCAGCTGCTGAAGTCACTCTTTCAAAAATCCGACCTGTCTGGATGGGTTGCTAAATGGGCAGTTGAGCTGGGAGAATTCAACATTGGATTCGAACCAAGGAAGGCAATAAAGGACCAGGTGGTGGCAAATTTCATTACCGAATTCCAACCTAAAAGTAGCTTGGAGCAGAATGAGGGAACTAATGACAATCAAAGATCTGGGCTCGACAACCGGTGCATCCTACCTGTTGATGGGTCTTCAAATTAGAAGGGTGCTGGCATTCGTCTCATTTTACAGAGCCCGGACGGTTGTGTTTTGGAGAAAGTCATCAGGCTTAACTTTCAAGCTTCTAACAACGAAACTGAATATGAAACTTTGATTGCTAGAGTAAGGATAACAACCAAACTAGGGGAAAAAAAGTTTCAGATATTCTCTGATTCACAACTTGTTGTGAATCAGATAATAGAGGAGTACGCGGCAAAAGACGAGAGAATGTTTGCGTATAATGTAGTGGCAGAAGAGAAGCTGAGCAAGATTCTAGATGACTTGATTCAGCAGGTCGGAAGGGCAAAAAATTCACATTCCGATGCTTTAGCTTCCCTGACCTTGGCCATTAAGCAGGAGTCTGAAAGATCTTTAACCATTTGAGTTCTAGTCCAAGCCTAGTATTTAGCCGACTAGATCTGATGAAGTCTTATGCAATGAAACTGATACAAGCTGGATGGATCCAATTATTGGATTCTTGAGGAATGGTGACTTGCCCGGACAAGAAGGAGGCTCATAAGTTGCGTCTGAAAGCAGCTAGGTTTTGGTTATCTCCAAAAGACGAGCTTTACTGACGCTCTTTTGGGAGGCCGTATTTGAAATCTGTACACCCGAAATTAGTTTTCGTTTTTCTATCTAAAATACACAAAGGAAGTTATGGAGCTCATACATGAGAAAGATCTCTAGCTCACCGAGCTATCTCTTAAGGATTTTTTTGGTCATACATGCAGAAGGACGCCCAACAGTTTGTTAGGCGGTGTGAAAAATGTCAGAAATTCTCGCCAATACCGAGGAAACCATCTCAGAAATTGTTTCCGCTAGCGAGCCCCTGACTGTTCGCACAATGGGGGCTAGATATTGTGGGTCATTTACCTCGGGCCTCTGGCAATAAGAAGTACCTTCTAGTTGCCACAAATTATTTTACAAAGTGGGTGGAAGCCGAGCCACTGGCTAACATCAGATACACTGACACAAAAAGGTTCATCTGGAAAAACATCATCACCAGGTTCGGCATCCCACACTCACTTATTTCTAATAATGGCACGCAGTTTGACAGTAATCCTTTCAAAGTTTTTTGTCAGCAATATGAAATTGGGAACCACTATTCCACCCCAGCCTACCCTCAAAGCAACGGACAAAGCAGAAATCTCAAACAAAATAATATTGGACGGAATCAAGAAAAGGTTGGAGGATGCTAAAGAAAGATGGGTGGAAAAGTTGTCAAGTGTTCTGTGGACGTAACGAACCACACATCGACGCTCAAGCGGAGAAACTCCCTTCGCCCTAGCTTATGGGATGGAAGTTGTTATTCCGTTGGAAATCGGCTTACTGACATTGAGGACCGAGCTGGTCAAAAGCAGTAGCAACAACGCTACCATTACATGTGATCTTGATCTAGCAGAGGAAAAAAGAGAACAAACCGCTATTAGGATGACCTCTTATCGGCATCAGATGTCTCCAGCTTACAACAAGAAGGTTAACCCTTGGTCTTTCACAGTTGGAGACCTAGTATTATGAGCTTGAAACCATGGAACATAGGGCAATGTCTCACCCCTAGAACACGACTAACCTCAGAAAGTTCTATTTTTAAAAAGTATCTTTTTAAATAGAATTCTAAAGTGCCTACGGAAACTCAAGGGTACCCCTTAGAGTCGAGCTATTAGCGAATGTACCTATTACTGAAGTTATTAATAAAAAAATTTGAAGATCCTTTTTCCGATTCATGCTCCTCTTTATACACATCCTACTGCTAAGGCAGAGAGGCAAAAAATTCTGATAGAAGTTGTAAACTTAAATCAGGCGCAGCCACCCGATCTAATCCAAGCTCTCAGCTAGGCATGACGATGTAGGCTGATTAGGGATGGATTCGAGTCTGATCAGATTAGCGGGTCGGTGTTGAGTAGAAATTCTCTTGGAAACCCAAGCGGACTAAGAGTAACTCCGTTAAGGGACCGAGCACTTTGAAGAAAGGCCGAGCAAAGGCCAAAATTTCAAGAGCCACGAAATTTTTCTAAGTAGAAAAAATTATCTAAGTGAATAAAAGTTTCTAAACATTCATGAAAAATATTAAGAGCAGTAAAATCAAAAAGTGATTTCTATTCAATCTTCAAAGGTGTACAAGTTCAGTAGGGAGATTTCATCAGAAATCATTTCAAAAAAAAAATTCAAAGTTTTGGTCATGTAGCAGAAGGCTGGGAGGAGCTCGGAAGTGAACGCCTAGCAAAGAGATCGGAAGAAGGAACAACTTCGGTAGCCGCTAAAGCAGCATGCCAACCTTTGTTGTATAATGCTTCCCTAAGTTGAGGAATTTGCAGCGCCAAATCATTCTCAGTCTTCGTGACTCCTTCATCGTAAGCAACATCCTCCTTCGTCTTTGCCTCAGACTTGTACTGATCAAATTCTCCAAGAAGAGTTGAATAGTTGAATTGGGATTGGGTCAGATCTACATTGGCTTCATGCTCGGACTCCTTCAATTTCTCAACCTCTGAGGAAAAATTTTTATTCTCCTTGGTTAGGCTATGATTTTGAGCCTGAAGAGTTGAAACTTCCTGGCAGAGTTTGGAGTACTCCTCATCCACTGACTCTTTTTTGGCCAAAGCTAAGGCTCCGGCGTGGATAGCATCTTTCATAACCTTATCTTTTCTGGCTATCCGAGCCTCGACCTCATGGAATTTTTGCAGACCCTTAAAGTCAAGAAGGGAAAAACTTAGATAAATTTTAGAAAGGACAAGAAGCTCAAAAGAATAAATCAGAAAGAAACAAGACTTACAAGGACCATGTGTTGGATTGCTTGACGAGACACTTCATCGTCAGTCAGAGCCTCATTAATTGCTAGGTCATGAGGCATTATCACTCCACGAGCGATCCCCACTTCAACGTTGAATTCTTCTATTGCAGAATCCTTAGCAGTGATCTCTCTCCTTTTTGCCCTAAGGACATGACAGAAAGGAGAAGTCGCTGACTTAGGAGAAAGTCCCGCCTTGGCCTCGGCAATCCTACGCCTTTTTAGGGCTGGGTCCTCGGCAAGCTCAAAAAGGGAGTCATTCTCACGAACCGGAGAAGGAGCAGAAATAAGGGGATCTAATTCAAATGAAATTGAAGTTTCAAAGGTTTGAGCCACGTCTGCCTGGTCACTGCTAGGTACATCGGCTTCGATTAGAGTAGCCTCGACAAGAACATCGGCAGCAGGCTCTTCCTCAATAATAATTGGGGGAACGAAATTTGTTACAATGGGTTCAGTAAAAGGGGTCGGCTCAACAATTGACAAATAATCTAAGAAATTCCTCACCGTTCTGCATCCAGAGATCGCTTGGGAAGATTTCTTCTTTACTCGGGGGATCTGTTCACGAGCAGCCTGGATGGCCTCCCGATCTGCGGCCAAAGTCGCGTTGGGTCGATTCAGCATGACAATGAAAGAGGTGTAGGTTGAAGTGTACCCAAGCAGCGTGTGGGCAGCTCGACAGAATATAGTCTCGTTGAAATCCCAGACTTTCTGAAGTTGGTCCATCTTTATAGAGGACTCCACAATCCTTCCCTTGACAGTTTCGCCTTCAAAGTAGAAGAAATCTCAAGTTAGGAAATAATAAATAGAAGCTGAAAGTAGAAAGTACAAAACATCAAGTACTTGGTGCGCCTTATTCATAGGGACATCGGTAAGATGGAGTGACACCAGCAGCATATTCCAAGTTGCCAGAAACAAACACCACATTGTTCTCATGACCCTTGTTCGAGTTTGGAAGGTGGATCACCAAATTCCTCTCATTCTTTCTCACTGACAGGTAGTAGCTATCTCCAGCAGGCTTGATGATGTAGCAATATAATATTTTTCACAAGCCAAGGCTTAAACCCAAAAGCTTGTTCAAGGCAGACACCCCCATAACTATCCTAGAGAAGTTGAGGCAGCATTGAAGAGGGCGAAGTTTTACGACAGAAAGAACCCATAGAAGGAGAGGATCAAGGGGAAATCGAATTCTACCCTCAGTAATGGCACGAGTAGGGATGGAGATTGACTCCCTTGTGCCAATCAATGGTTCGTCTTTCCCAGCGACTCTTACTTCGACATTGTCAGGAATATTGTACTTTGCTTTAAAGGCTGGAATTTCAGAAGGTGTGAGAGGGGCCCGTTGGGGAAAATGAAGTACAGAAAGTTAGAAGACACAGAGAAAGAGAGGTTGTAAGCAAGAAGATGAAGTAGAGAAAATACGAAGAGAGGTCATTTATAAAGGGGAAGAATTCCAAAAGTTTATTTGAATGCAGAGCATGCCACCAAAACAAGAGGGGGATGTACGCGCAATGATGATGAAAAGGCATAAAACGACTGACATACGAAAGGTTTGTCAGACGTTTTCTGGAGGCAAATGAAGTGGGTGGCCCTCTTTATTACACGTGTTATGACAATTAATGAGCCCACGTGAGATTTACAAGACAAGACACGTGACGAAGAAACCATCTATTATCTTATAACCGAGCAACACTAATCAGATGGTTCGGCAAACAAAGTAAAAACTCGATTCTCTTTATAACTGAGCTTATCAATGTGTTTGGAAAAGCAATGAAAGAGCTTGGTTTGTACCAAACCGAGTTGATCAATTTGTTCGATGAACAACAATAGTGTTCGGCTTTCATTATATCCAAGTTGTTCAAAATGATAAGATAGAAAGACAAATATTTGCCTATAACTTAGGCATTCCGATTAACGAATCAACGAAATTGAAAATATCAGGAGGAATTGTTGAAGAAATATCAGCAACTTTTCAAACTGAATCACTAAATTGAAGGAAGGTGTGCCACCTTGAGTTAAAAATCACGGAAACCCTAAGGGAAAAATGATCTATAAAAAGCATAAGAGACCAAGGTGAAAGGTACGCTGAACGCTTCTTGTCTTCTTTCTTTCGTTTCCGTATCATTACTAACTTAATACTAGTAGGAGGTATCGCAAAATTTTTGCCTCTTACAACTAACATTCTTCATTATGAACATTTCAATCGCCCATAATAATAGTTTTTCAAACCCAAGAAAGAGCTCAATTTAGTGACGTTAGTGGGCGTAGGCCACTCAAGAATAGCCTTGGATTTTCTTTCTGGCAACTTGTCCGTGCCCAATACGATGTCCCAAAAACCCAAGCTCTGGGTGAGGGAACTGTATTTTTCCTGCTTCAAATACAATTCATGCTCAGAGCTTAGCCAGAACTAATCTTAAATGTTTCACATGCTCTTCAAGGATCTGGTTGTATGTATACTGACAGCGCGAGATCAAATTAAAGGACAAGTGAGTGGGAAAAGTTAGGGTTTGGTTGGAACGAAGAAATCTGATGATTTTTCAGAATTTGGAGGAACAAATGGCGGGAAGGATAAGTGGGAGGGCAGAGAGAGAAAGATGGTCGTATAAATATTTAAATAGCGATAAATATTATAACTAGGCGCTAAACTTTGCCATTTGAGTCTTCATCTTTTAATTATCTTAATTTAATTTTTCAACTATTAATTTTGTTTTCAATTAAGCTATTCCATCTATTTTTGCTATTAGATCAACCACAAACTAGTCTAATTTGATCCAATTCAAACGTTAAATCATATATTTTTTGTTTTGATTTAGCGATGAAAATGAATAAATTTATAAGACGGTCTCCAACTTTGACTCAAATTTAAATTTGAGTCTAAATAATCTAAAAACCTTATCCAACCTTGAACTTAAACTTATACCAAATTAACAAAAAACTTATTCTTGACCCAAATTGAAGGAGACTCAATTTCTATACCAAATTTTTAACTGTCACTTTTTATCTTATCTAAAGTCAACATACTTCTTCGATGACTTATTCTTTGTCTCTTCTTGCCTCTCTCTTCTGCATTGTTTCAATCGCCGACCGCCATCGAAGCATTTTCATATCCTTTGAAGACCTGTAGGTAAGCATCTTCCATTTTATCTTTCATTTTCTTGATTTCTTGTATTTTTTAAAACCCTTATCTCATCCATATTTTATACTATATAAACCTTAAACCTACCCATCAAAATTTTCTTTGATTTTTTTGAGTTAAATATCGTCGGTAGTACAATTACAGGCTTCTGATTCTTCCTGAAATTTCAAGTCATCACTATCCACAAATTTAAAAAATTCGTCATTTTATTTCTTCAATCATCCATTTTTGTTAAAAACAATCCATTTTTTGTGTTCTTCAAACCAAACTCATATCAAAGTAAATATTTTTTTCTTTATATGGATTTACAAAAGAATATAAGGGATTAAAACAATCTGAGAAATTTGGGTAATTTTCTTTGTTATTTTTGTTTTTTTATTCTCAGGTGATGTTGTATCCATATATATATTTTTTAAAATTACCCATTTATGGAAAGATATGAAAATTTCATTTATTTTATCAAATTTTATGAATTGAATGACACAAAAAATGAGTTTTTAGATAATAAAAGAATTTTTTTAAAAATTGAGTAGATATTTGAGTTT
Source organism: Ilex asprella (assembly GCA_023539305.1). Classification (NCBI taxonomy): domain Eukaryota; kingdom Viridiplantae; phylum Streptophyta; class Magnoliopsida; order Aquifoliales; family Aquifoliaceae; genus Ilex; species Ilex asprella. The sequence goes on along the minus strand of CM042195.1, from coordinate 12,467,393 downwards.
TTCTATTGAAGTACTCGATACAAAATTAATTTTTTTATTCAAATTTAGATTCAAATTTGAGGTACGGTTAGAGATGCTCTAAGAATTAGGCCGCTAAGAGGTTTTGGAGAGAATGCATTGGATTCTAATTTGTGCTAAGCTGACGAGGCAAGAGATCAAGAAAGGGTATGAAAATGTTGTTGGTGATGAACTATTATTGAAAAAGTGTAACATCCCGCATTTTATTTTATATATGCATATAGATATCTAGTAAATAATTATTGTAAAAATGGGGATATGTGTAGTGATGTGTGTTTGAATTTGGTAGATTGAAAAAATAGAAATTTAAAATATTAGTGAAAATAATAATTGAAATTTAGTTTTAATAAATGAAAAATATGAAATTTTAGGTCCTAGAACTTGTATTAAATAGGTTTGGTGTAAAAATATAGGTTGGAGAGGTTTGGGATGGATTTGGTTGGCTTAGGAATGAATTGGAAATGAAAAAGGGATGAAGCAGTGAACAGTGCACGTGAACAGTGTACTGACTGTAACTTCAAGCCCAATTTAGGCCTTGATGCAATCAATAAATCTCAAAACTCAAAACATGAAAGTTGTAGAGCTATTTCTTAGCATTCCATATAATCTTGAATCATCTCAATCGGAACTAGGAGGAAGTAGTTATGCCCATATTACGAAGTAGTGTCTAAACTATCCAAAATCAGTCCGGCAGACTACCTTTCGCTAATTCGATCATAACTCCTTATTGGAAAGTCCAAATTGCGCACCGTTATTTTTGTTAGAACCCTAACTCGTATATCTTTCCAACCATATAGGTCACATAGACTAGAAATACCTGATTCAATACAGTTTATTCTCCGAAGTTGCCCAAAAATCTGCACTGTAATGTTCCTTGGATAGTAAAGTGTTGTGTTTTCTTCTTAGACCTTGAAGGTGTATAATCTCATATGTTTATATTAATATAGTAATGTACTTGTTTAGTGATTCTTATATAAGTAATGACTTAAGAATAAACCATATATATATATTGAAACCGTAAGAATAGAAATTATAGCGGTTCGGAGGAATAAAATAGAAATTTTAAAGTTTTGAGTTTGAATTTATTTTAGTTTTGAGATAAATCATAAAAATAAATTTTTTTAGGTTAAAACAACATTAAAAATGAATCCGGAACGTCGAAAAACCTTAGGATAGTCATATGGAGCAAATTGAAGATTTTTAGTGGTAAAACCGTAATTTTGGAGATAGCCTAAACAGGCTGTGAACAGTATATTTCGGGGCTGCTGTGTTTAAAACACAGCTTTCAGCCCCTTTGCTTCCATTTCTTCTCCACATCTCTCACCCCTCCTAACCCTAGGAAAGATTAGAGAGGAAGAGAGAATGATAAAACACAAGATCAAGAAGAGATCTATACTTCAAAGAAGATCAAATCTTCATCTTCTTCACACTAAACCTAGGTTTTCAAGAACATTGAAGTAGGGTTTTCTTCTATTTCTTGTTCATTGATGTTAGGGTTATTATACATGTAGATTTTGACTCTTAATAGTATGTATTTGTTATGAGTTCCTTGTTTCTTGATATTTTTACAAACATTCACATGATTTGAACAAAATGATGGTTGGAAATCCATCAAATCTTAGTTTTTGGGGAAATATGAATTTTTCTCTATAACTTCACATCATCTTAATTTCAAAAATTCTAGAACTTTGTGTTGGGTAGTAAAGTGATTGTATTGATGATCTCATGCTTATTTCCTTTAAACTTGTCTCTTGTAACATGAATTGCGAAATGAGTATGTTTTCTTAAATTGTTCTATTATGTATCTTGCTTGTGAAAATTGGGGAAAATCATGGAATTTGCTTGTATATGAGGTTGAGTATATTGTTGGTATGTCACTCTTGTGTATGGTGTTGTGCGGGACTTGGATTACCTTCGAAAACTGCCGTAGAGCGTTAGAGGTTAGTCTATCCCAATGGGGGGTGAGATGGTTGCCTAATGCTCGTAGTGGATCATTGTGGTGACAGTGACCACTATTGTTCACGGATACTAGGAAAAAGGGTTAGTATACTAGACACCTTGGAAGGATTTCGTCAATACCGTATGAGACGGTACACGCCCTTCCTAAATTGGCCTGTGATTGTTATTAGAAATGGGTGAACGAGGTAGAATCATCGGGTAGATTCATGAGAAGTGACAACCTACTTGAGTGGTACCAAATAGAAGTTATTGTTCATTGTACCAAATATTATTTCTCCAAGAGTTTCGGGTAGTATGGGATGCCGCGATAACTTGTGGAAATGGTGTATGGTGGATTGGATTATGTTAAAAATTGTTTGCCAATTAAAGTTGATTTTATTCTCTTTCAATTCCTTATTATTGTACAAACTTGAGATCTCTTTTAAAATGTCCTTATTTTATTTCAAAATTCATTGATATGTATGTGCGAAATGAGACCTACCTGTTTTACTTGATTTTAAAACCTTGAATGGGTTTGGAAGGATCCTCCTACAGAGCCTTGTGCTCACCCCCTACTTCCCCACCTTTCAGATTTTGCCTTTGAAGAAGAGCTGGGAGTCGAGAAGTCGATACATTGGGAGACTCCGACAGAAGGGAGCGTGGATCCCAAGGTGGATGCTTAGAGCGACCCCCCCATTTCTTTTGTTATAGACTGGGATAATCTTTTGGGAGAATTATATAGCTTAGTCTTATTTTGTAAATTCCGTTGTGTATTTTAGTATTTTTGTTGGATGTAAAGGCCATAGCTTGGCCTATTCTTTTGGGATAACATGTAAACTTGATGGATTGATTTTATGGTAGTTGAATGGACCCGGTGTGGTCATTATAGTAGAATTGCACAGGTTGGGAGTTGGGGTAGATCTCTCCGTACAAAAGAGACTCTGCCCGAATTTTGTTACAATACCAATTATTGATGTACGAAATTTTCTTGTCGATGGATTTACTTAGTGCTCTCATGCTTAAATGGTTATTAGAATGTAATGTCGTCCAGTGTGGTATTTGGGGCGTTACAAAAAGGGACGGAGACAAAGGAGGGGGCTTAAAGATCATCTCAAAAAGTCTTCACAGGTGAGATCATGAGACCCATGACCGCGCATGTTATATCTCTTGGGAACGAACATAGCTAGATTTGCATAGCGATCAACCACCAAATTTCAATGTGGACTCCAAGACTTGAACATCTAACCTCAAGGAAAAAAATTTGACCAGTACCCCACTAAGCCACCCTACTTGGTGGGGTTGGTGATGAACTATATCATATCTCAATTTTTATTTTTATTTTTATTTTGACAAGTAAGAAAGGAGGTGACCAATAGGTAGTGGTCTCTACAGATGTGACCATAAGAGTCCCGCACTATGGAACGTTCAATTTGAGTCATAATTACTAATCCATGAGCGCAACTATCACTAGAGCACCACTAAAGTCAAACAATAAATCACATTACTTCTATGGATCGAACTCTACTTAATAATCACATGGGAGTCTGAGACGACCCTAAACTGGTACATCTTACCATTAGATCACTAGCTTAGGTGGTAGATCATGTATCTATTCAAAAATATGATTTGAACTAACCTGACAATTTTTAATTCCATACCAAAGTAATAGGAAATTATACGACAACCAATAATTTATAAATCAAGTATGATATCATCTATTACCATCCACATCCAAACCAAATCGAATATTAACTCTCCTAAAACTTCAAATCATAGATAATGATTTAATCAAATTATATAATTTTTATATTTCATATCGTTCTTCTGACGTAAATTTATCTCTGACGTGTTATGTATCGTCAAATTATCCTAATTGAATAATATTTTAACTCCTCTACACATAATGTCAAGAAAGTGATTTCTAGTAAAGTGGAGGTCGTTCATACTATGGATATATAATTACTGTTATTTTTTAGGTAAGAACATTCTGGTGAAAGTGGCGTTCTGGTGAGAGTCTGATTTTTAGCTCTGAGACCAATTGCCG
>CM042195.1:12430786-12453393 GCA_023539305.1 Ilex asprella | reverse complement strand
TTTATTTGAACAACAGAAGGTGAGTGTACATTTGATGTGTGTTTCAATCCCTCTTTGTTGTTTTAGGTACTTTATGGATTGAAACGAAAGTCATGTACGATTAGGTTACTGTTTTACGAGCATGAATTTCGATCCTGTGGTTTCTGTTATTATTTTTAGATTATTCACAGACATTAGCTAGTACAAGAATTCTGTTGTACTATCTTGATTGTATGATCTTTACCATTTGGTCTAAATCAATTCTTGATTGGATCAAAAAAAAAAATCAATTCTTGATGGCGGAGAAAAGGAAAAATAAAAGAAAGAGGAAAGCGAAAAAAAAGAATTGGCTTTGATGGGTTGGAATCCAAGGAAACTTTGAATAATCTTTACTTTCTTAAAGGAAAATCATGGAAGATTCCAATATTATTTCATCTAGTAGAATAATTTGTTGTATTGATTTCCATTCTGTAGTCCAATAGTTTTGCAGATGATAAGAGCCTTCCAGCACACACTCATAACAACCAAACAAACCAAGCCTTATGTTCCAATTATTTGAACTCGGCTATATGAGTCCATCTTCACCATTCATATCCAAGCACACACTCATATTATGCATGCTTAAGGGCTTTGTCCTGTTCCGGTTCTCACACGTTTGATTGATTTGATATCTTTTACCTGACAGGAGAATCCCACAATTTAAAAAAATTCTGCTATGTAGGCATGGATGTCTTTGTGATTCCACATTATATAAGTGATCTTTGAATAAAATTGAATTTATACAAAAAAAAAAGTAGAAAATTGAACTCTAAATGAATTATTTGCATAAAATAGCCTTAATTTCGTGCTCAAGTAGATGACTGTTTCTGAATAGGGGAAAGTTGACTGAATGTCTTGCATCCACATCAGATCTCATATTATGTGAAATAGTGGCAGGCATTGTTTAACTTTTTTTGTTCTTGTGATGCATTGTTGAAACGAATTTTCAGACTACCAGAAGTTTAGTACGATGATATTTCTGGAAGGAATCTGGACATGATTTCATCAGTAAACACGGATCAAGTTATGTTTCTCTTGGTATGATAAGAGTATTTGTTTTCTCATTATCAGCAAGGGATTGTGCCAAATAAAGTGTTAGAGCGAACAGAGGATCTGATTTTAAAAGTCGGTGCAAATGATTACATACGAGCAAGATCCTGATGTTGTTCGGTGGGGTCTTCAGCTTTTTGATGGCGATCCATTTTCTAATTGTGGGTGTTGTGGCACAGTGACACAAAATGATACCGATTATTATCATGAGCAGTATTTCAAAGAAGATCAATATCATATGGGATGCAGCAATGTAGAGAATGATGAGCTGCTTGCACACTCTCTTCAAGATGAACTATCTCACCTCTCAGTTGCAGATGCACCTGGCTCTTCTTGTGAAGGGGTACCACCTCCGCAAGCATCTTTTTATCCACAGGAGTGGCTTGGTCAGACCATGGAGAGCTACCCTTTTGGTATTGGAAGGATCTGAAATGTCCAATCTGTTCTGTGGTTGATTCTTTTTGTCTTATTCTGTTCATGTTTGGATCCATCATATTTTGCAGGACATGACAATGGCCATGATGAGGAAGAAGATATTAGACCTTCCAGTTCCTGTTCTAGCCCTGGAGATAAGTCATACTGTGGAGAGGAGTGGTCATATACCTTAGAGCTGACAGATGAGTATGCTCTTGATAGCGAAGTGGGCAAAAGGTTGAATCAGATGGTTCCTATTCCTGTAAGTGTAACTTCTGTGGGGTGTCATCTAGCAATATATCTGTTTAGAGCTTTAATATTTTATTTTGTTGGATGAATTCTAAAGATCTTATGAAGCTTTAATTTTCCCTCCATTAGTACTTCAACAGAATTATGCCCTATGTTTTGTAAGCATTAAGCAATCTTGGTTTTTTTTCTTACTTTTTTGGGGTGTTTGTTGTCGTTCTCTGTGTGTGTGTGGTCTTGGGTGTGGGGGGGGGGGGGATGGGAATGTGGAAGCGTCGTTGTTTCAACAGTCAGTTTGGTTTGCTAAAATTACTTTTAAGTTTTCGCTGCTGTCTAGATTGTTGATATGTGGCATTTTTCACTCAGGTTAATTATACATTTATACTCTCCTTACCTTCTTGTGTTTATGGTTGATATTGCTGTTGATACATGCTTCTTGCTTTATATTTTCATAGGAGGTTTCTTACTGGATATTTATATTTTGTTATCTATGGCATGTTAAATGGATTGACAAAATGTTGATACTTGTGATATTAACATTTAACAATTTAACCTAGGAATACACATTGATATGGTGTGCGGACACCATATCATTTAACAATTTAACCTAGGAATGCACATTGATATGGTGTGCGGACACCAAGAAAGATTGTGAACTCAATTATTGATTGAGAAATCAGAAATTAAACATAGCTGCACAGCTTCATACTTTCTATATTGTATTAGGAGAAGGTTTTTAACCTCTGGACTTGTTTATATATCACCAACTCCAATAGGCAAGGCGTGCACCCAGTAATACAGTGTTGTATTAGTATGTGCTTCGGGTTTTTTTTCTTGATGACGTCATCAAATTGGACATACCTTATAAAAGGTAACATGTTGCTGGATCCTGTGCAGCATGTTCCTAGAATCAATGGAGAAATACCCTCTGTTGATGAAGCAACTTTAGATCATCAAAGGCTACTGGATAGGTATTTTTCATCTTTTTTCTCCCATGTCAGAACATTATTGGGATGCTTTTTTTTTCAAAATATACATATATCTCTTATTGCTTCTAACATAGCCATTTTCTATTCATGGGAACTTTCAATATCTCCATGGTTTGAGTGCAATGAATAAATAAGAAGTCAATCCTTCTGCAGATTGCAGTTATATGAATTGGTGGAGTTTAAGGTTCTTGGTGATGGGAACTGCCAGGTCAGCTTTCCGATTTGCAATCTATAGAATACATTGTAGCCTCATGTTTTGTGGATGTTTGATGAATTGTGTGTGAGATTGCATAAGGCTTATCTGCAAATAAATGAATCTTTCCAGAGTGTATTACTTTGGGTGGACATATAATTCTTTTATTCCTCATGTGCTTGAGCATTTCTTTTTTCACCTTTATCTTTCCTATAAGAAATGAGGTATGCTGTGGAATTTGTGGGTTATGGTGAGCTGTATTTGTAAGTCAATAATAATTTCCTTTGTACATTTTTATCTTTGTATTAATTTGGCGCCTTGACATTCCTGTGAACTTGTGGTCACGCTTATGCCCATCAAGACCTACTACTTCACAACTCACAAGTCTTCAAATTTTTTTATATGTTGATAGTGCTTTTGTTAAAAAATTGTGGAAATTGTTTTCACTTTTCAACCACATACCCAGTTTAAAGCTTCGCATACTTATGCAGCAAGACAATAAATTTGATAGTACAAACTCTATGACTTGAAACAACCTAGCGACACCTGATTCTTTATAGTTATACCCTAGGAAGCACGAACACTTCATTTTTGCCAGACTGTTGGACACGGACACAGATACAAACACATGTTGGACATGCTAAAATGAGTGCTCAATTTTTTTGTTGTTATATTTTTTTTGACACGTTAGGGACACGCTCAAGACATGCAACATAGATCACATGGAGTGGATACGGGGGTGGGAGTTGGAGTGCAAAAGCGAAACGATTCAAAAAATTATGAAAGCGGGAGCGTTTGAGAGCGTCATATTATATACATATTTACATGTATAAAATTGTGAAAAATACATTTTTAAAAGTTAAAATTTATATACAAATATGATATATTATTTAAATTTTATTAAATAATTAATTTGGCTTTTGAATTAGAACAATAGCTTAAGTAACTGAATAAGCAAACACCCTTGGTTGGCTTGTTTTTTTCTGCCTAGGTAACCATCCCACATCGGAAGAGAAGCAAAAGATTATTGTCAAAGAAGGTTGTAAAAGGGATCAGTGTGCTTTTGGCAATTTGTTTCTTTATTCTTACTAGTTGTTACCCACGTGTGTTGCACATATACCAGTTTGCTTAAAAAATGTCATATATGAAAGTTTTTGATCACTTTTCTTTTTTGTAAAATTCACAACTTTAATAAACATTAACAGTTAAATGATCAAGATTCATATTCTATTAGAATGTTCCTCCTTTTCAAATTTTAAAAAAATGCTAAAATAATAAAATGGACTTAAAGGGTAAACAATATGATAAAATATAAAATATAACCAATATCTATTTATAGTTATTACGGACAATACTTCGGGGGCTTAATAAAATATTAAGATCAGAAACTAACTACCACCATTACAACATATGGGCTAATTAGAAGCAAAATTGTTGGTTTTACATGTGTAATAAATTTCTATATGAAGGAAAGATTAAGGTAAGCCTCCTATTGTTTAAGAACTTTCTATGTTCCCCTTCTTAATCATATGGTTGTAACTATTAACCTATTATATTTAATCATTCTAAAGATTTAGAAAAGTTTATGATTAGTTTTATATTATTAATTAAAGATAAAATTGAAAATTAAAAAAATTTCTGTCTCAACAAAAATATATAAAAGGTAGGGTCTCTTTGTTTATATGCATGACTAGTATTAACATGAATATCAACTAATGCATTCCTTACTCCTATGTATGATCAAAATGCTATGCAAAGTAAAATCAACGAGTTGTGTCACTATTTGTGCAATGTTTGAGAGAAAATACTCTGATTAGCCTCTCCAAATGAAGCTTAACACACAAGCAGAAAAAGTTAAATTTAAATAAATAGAGATGCGTTTTGTAGTTGAATATGAGATAACAATACCACTTTAAGAGTGTTTTTGACTTGAAGATATCCATTGATTGCACCTATAGAACACAATTGATGCGATCGAAGCAAAATCTTCAATCAAAGCCTTTTTATATCCAAATCTATACATTAAAAGAACAAAACGACAAATAAAATATCAAATGAAGCATATTAATTCTTAACCCAAAACTCAACACCCAACGCACGTACAAACAGAGAAATTTTTTTTTAGAATAAAAAAAAGAAACAACTAGGTGTATACCTCAATTCAAAAACAATTTAGGGTACATGCTTTTGTTATTACTACTACAATTTTTGATTTCATTTGTGCTCTATATTAGATAATGCTCTTAGCGTTTGCATAGATGAAGACAGTCACATTTGAAATGAAAAAGCGACTCAGTTATATATATTTACTAGCAATTGTCCGTACCCGAAGACATTCTGAAACAAACAAAAAATTGCAAGAAAAAATTGTCAATCAATAGGGACCCACTTTTTTTAAAGAAAAAATCGGCAGAATTCCTTCTAAAAACATAATTTTTAACAATATCAGCCTCTGTACACAACTTATAAATGAGGTTCTTTCTGGTCATTTTGACCCTTAATAGAGAAGATCCAAAATTTCACGAGACTCCATTTGCACACCTTGTTGAAACACTTTGTAAACCTACGTCAAAACTTGCCAGCCCAAAAAATAAATAAATAATGGCAATTTAGAGGGTAAAGATCACACATCCAACCCAAAGTTATTCAAATAAAATGACATAGATTAAGCCAATGAACTCACCGTAGGGATTGCTATGAACATTCTTGTTCCCTCTCTAGTTCCATAGTTTAATGATCAACCTCACTTTTCATTGCAAGATTCACATCTATGAGAAGTGAAAACATGCAAAAGGTTCCCAAAGTAGTAATCAAACCAATAAAACAACACATTTAATCTCAAGCACCAAACAAAAAAATTAAAGAACAAAATCAGACAAAAGTGGGCAAAATCAGTGCTCATATTATCAATCATTCAATTCAATTGGTGTAAATCTGAAAGCATAAAATAAAAAATGGACATCACAGTTTTGGTGCCAATCATTCATCAATTTTGGCATTGCATTAGGAAACCATCAATCAAAAATACAATTAATACACGCAAATATGGACACAAAGAAAAAAAATTATATTTACCTAAAGTCTTTTACCTAATTTCATGTTACTATATTTTCTTAAAGCCCAAGCAACTGTGTGATTTTTAGCTCAACTGCTTTTGTTACCGCTGCTCAAAAAACCATTTATCCTCAGAATGCCAAACTCAATATTTTAAGAAAGGAAAAAAAATCACATGCATCAAATAAGTTATACCTGAAACAGAGAAAACGCAACCAACAAACAATGAAAATAAAAACTAAATACACATAACACGAAGAAAATCTTATACTGTGTGCTTAGCAATGGATGGTATACCCCATGTCTATAAAGACATTCTGAATTCCATGCCACTGCAGTAGAACCATCGAACTTAATCTTCCTTCATAAAAAAGGATGAAATGAATACAAAAAATAAATTTCGATGGTGATTGGAAATCGATAATATCCACTTGGAATCTACAAATAGAAACTAAATTTACAACATGATTTTAAGGCCATTACAAAAGGGGATATTGACCAGAATACTGCTATAATGAACAGCATACTAAAAAAAGTCAACTTTCCACAACATTAAATTATTTCCAAAAACAAAGAACTATGAATTATACAATTCCTAAATTAGGGTATTAGGCGTCTTAAAGACATGGCAAGTTGAAGATGAGTGTGAAACCATAGGACTTCAATTAAATGTCTATGGCCAATCACAAATTTTTCAGCAATTTCTTTGTTATCTTTCATGGATTGTCATCAATCGGTTCTACACTTGCTAAATCCTTCCCCAAATTTGTAGACTTCACCTAATGACTATCCAAGCAAAATCAACCCAAAAACCACAGATTTTAAGGAAATATCGCTACTTATGGCCATACCTCACATGATCGCATCATTAAATGACAGCTTGCGGAAAAAATCAGGTTCTTGAGCATACTGCAAAAACACAGATGATAGAAAAAAGATGGTAATTGTATTGACAAAGGGAATAAATATAACCAGCAAAAAAAAAACAAAAAAAAAATGAAACCAAGAACATCAAGAAAGAGAATAACCAAGAGGGTATAATATTGGTGCAAATGCTCCTACTTCTGCAAGTGTAGTGCTCAATCATCACCATGGAACCACCAAAAGATCAAAAATTTAACGGTAGTTTGGCTAGAGTCAACCTTGTAAAGCCTATTTTATATTCACAAATTGTCCTCAAAGAACTTATAATCCCAAAAAATTTAGCTAGAGTTGCCCTGGAGTCTGCCCAACCTAATTAGCTGCCATCTTTGATGTTGAGCAAGAGTGTTTGAAAAAATCTTTCCATGGAAAGATCAAATTTAGAACCCCAATCACATACATAGTGTTTGTCCTCATGCTCGAGACATGAACCAGAAGTTCACTTTTCTTTGGTACTTGACATAAACTAAATGCAATTGCTTTCTGCCATAACTTGATAATTACACTGGCAAGTAACTACCTAAGAAAATGACCAACATGGTTTTAATTGAACTCAAAAAAAATCTAAATTGATCTTCTTGAGCATATGTAGGTGAAGCATGGGCAAAGAAATTTGTTTGCCAAAAACAATAGCTGGAAAAATCAAAGACAAAAGCAAACAATACATATCAATTAGATCAAAAAGTAACCAAAAAAAATAATAATTAATGGTTGCTTAAATAAATTTACACAAACATCAATATGTTAACAAAAAATCACCTCTGCTACAAATCTTTCCTTCTCATAAGTGACCCAACACTACAATTATCAATAAACCTTAACTCGACAACACCACCAATGTGTAGCAAAATCCAGAACCAAACATAAACAACTACCATGGTAACCTGCCACATAGTCTTTTTTGCCCTTATCTTCTACTTAGCTAATATAAGTAAGTAAAATAGCAGTATACAGAATTCTATTAAAAAACAATAAGAATTGGAAAGAATGAAACCTTTTCATAGCCAATCTGCAATTTGACGATTTGCTTGGAATCTGGTTCAGCTTTTTGAAAAACAAAATAACTTAATCTTAAATTCAAAAATCCAATCCAAAACCCAATCCATTAAATAGTCATCCATGCATTTTTCCAACTAATGATAAAAAGGTCAATTACAAGTCTAACTTTAATTTATTTTCCTTTCTATTAACTAGAAGGGGGCTTATCGGGTGGGGTTACACAGAGAGAGGGAGTTGCGTGATAGAGAGAATAGATACGTGAGAGAAAGAGATACACAGCAGAGGGGGAGGAGATGCCTGAAGGAGTGTTGTCGCTAGCGGTTGTTGGTGATGGTTCTACAGCGGCACAAAAAGTATGTTGTGTCATGTGTGTTGGCAAAGAGTGAGGCTATGGGTGTGGGACAATTAGAGACATAATCTAAGGAATGGTTGATTTGGAAAGGATATTAAGCCCTAGAGTTACGGAGGCTAGTTTGGAAATTGATTTGGCAGAAGAGAAACAGGTTTGGAAAGAATATATGAGGGAAGATATAGAGGATATAAAAGATTTAGTGTTATAAGAGATTAGCCATAATTTGTTGCCTGTGATCGATGGTAACTAAAAATATAATCTTTTAGGCAGGAAAAAAATTTGCGAGACTCATTGTGGTTCGTTGGATTAATAATCTTGAGATGATCTGAACTATTTTTTATGTTGAGATTACATCGTCTATCGTATATGTCTTTGGTTTCTCTCAAAACGATCTATGCCTCTCTTTGTTTTTGAAATTCAAAATTCTTTGTCCTTTATTATATAGATATACACACCAAAAATTAGAATACAAATATGCATACATATAAGAGAGATCAAATTGTGGAGATTAAACCAGTAGACTCGGAAGAGAGACTTGTTCACTTTGTCCATCATTCTGTAAAGGAAGCTAAATATTAATGCTTAAATGGAAGATCTCCAGGTAATATATAATACATTGATCATTGATGGAAAAGAATTCAGAGTCTATATCAATTTTGGGTGTGAAAGAATGGAGAATATAAAGAGGTCCAACTGGTTGGAAATTAATTCTTAGAATTTGAAGAGTCTATGAAGTGATCCAAGCTTCATTCATAATTGATCCATACATCAGTTAGAAATTTAGTCTCTAAATATGTAGGGTCAAAAACTTAAATTGATTACAATTACGCTAATTATTGGATTAGGAATTAAATAGACTTTGTAATAATAATCAAGGGCATATTTGAGAATTAAAATTTTTTCATATTAAGGTACTTTTATTAGTTGTATACTTGTATAGATATGTGTGGGCCTTGTGTAGTTAGCAGTGTGTTTCTTCGAGCTTGGGGCCCTGTTATAGTTTATACATTAAATTCACGATTTATTTATTTTTTTGAATTCGCGAATTTGAGAATTTGAGAGTGCGAATTGGTTACATATTCGCTTTTAAAACGTGAATTTGCGCGGAGCAATAGTTCGTGACTTATTTTGGATGAATCATGTGACATAGCACACGACTAACATGTCAGAGGACACGTTTTGGGTTTTTTTCATAATTTTTAAAACTTGTAAAATAGTTTTATAAATAGGAGAATTTTTTTTGAAATGTTAAAGAGTTGGGTCAAAGATATAAAATAAAAGAGTTACAATTACTGCATGAACATAGGACATTGCTATAAATATAATTTTAGACATTATTATGAAATTAAACACAAATGGATAAAACTTTTTACATGAAAGTAATTTAATGAAAAATAGAATTATGAAATTAGGATTGGCCTCTTTGAAATTGAATGAAAATTAAGATTTTGAAGTGAAATATTTTTTAAAATAAAATTTTTAGTAGTCATTAATTGTTGAATGATGAACAGGTGTCGGTATATCTAGTATTTTTTTTATTTAATGATATCGTGATGTGAATTGTTATAATTAAAAAAAGAATGAATTTGATGATTATCCTTAAAATATATTTATTTTATCATATGATCATATACATATAAAATATTAGCGAGTCTCCTAACATGTCCGCGTCCTATTTTTTTGAAAAATAGCGTGTCAGCTTGTCCGTGTCGTGTTGTATCTGTGTCCATGCTTCTTATGTTATCCGTGATCAAATTCAAAAGTTGGGGTCTGCTCAAAGGTGAATTATTTACAACCGCAAAACCACAAACCTAATTGAAAAACTCCATATATGGTATTGGAATATGTCTGGTTCTATTTATTTGGATAATGTAATGGGAAAATGATTCGTGTTTTGTAGCTTATTGAGTTACTCTCTTGTCACAATGCCTCAGTTATTACTAAAAGTGGTGCCTGACATGAATTAATTTTCGTTTCTCTATGGTTCCTTAATTTTTGTCAGTTTCGAGCTCTATCAGATCAGTTTTATCGTACTCCTGAACATCACAAATTTGTGAGACAAGAAATTGTAAATCAGGTTCTTAACTTTTCTTGTTAAGTAATACCTCCATATGAATTTGTTATTATGATTATGGTTTGGGTGGATGCAATTTTGTTTACTTGCAGTTTGATGTTTTCTTGTGTTGTAATTTTCTTGGATTATCAGCTCAAGGCTTACCCAGAGATATATGAGGCCTATGTTCCCATGGCTTATGGTGACTATTTGAAGAAGATATCCAAGTATGTTCTACTTTATGTCTTGGATTAACTTTTTTTTCGTATGATCTGACAATGCTCTAAATGCATGTGATGGAAATTAGGGTTGGCGAATGGGGTGATCATGTCACTTTGCAGGCTGCTGCAGATTCCGTATGGTTCCACAACTTCATCTATATTTTTCTTTTCATGATTACAATAGATTTAGTGGGATTCTTATTCACTTAATAAACAGTGTCTCTACATTGGAAAATATAACATTGGTAATTTTGAAGTTCACTAGTTTTATGCCCATTAATAACCTTTAGGGTAATTAGGAGACATTGAATATTTCAGCAAAAGAACTTTTTTCTCTTTGTTTGATTAGATAAAATTATATATATAGATCCGAACCCTGTGCCAAAACACATACCCATCCCAACAGATACATCTTTACTATTGAAACTACAACCTGAAATAACGATAAACGTGGCAGATCCGAATTACAGGTCAATCCAAACCACCAGTAGACCCTCTCCTTTCCCCACCCCATAGCCCTCAGCCGACACAAGCCCTGATAACTTCCCATCCTTCCCCCCACCCATCCAAAATGCCCCTCCTTAGTCATCATTTTGCACTGGAGACGACATGGAGGAGATGGATGGTGTCAGCGAGACGGCAATTGGGGCGAGGGCCCAATCAAAGGTGTGCTTGATGTTGGGCCATGATTGGCTGCAATGAGTGTATCACGACCTTTTTGCCACTGGCCAGTCTCTCTCTCCAGTCAAGGTTCAGGTACCCTCGATTTCAGCGAGGGCAACTCACTCCCCTCAGTTAAACTCTTCTTCCTTTATTACTGTTTTCCATTCATTCTCTCTCCACCCTCATTTGCCTGCTCTCAATTCTCAAATAAAACCCAAGAATTGGAATTGAGGATCCGGTGTAACCATATGTCATGCTTGACAACTCTGTAGCTATCGCGGGTCTATTGAGTACAGATATCTTTTATTTTGATGCATGCTCATGACTTGTTGCAGTATGGTGTGAAAATATTTGTGATAACATCGTTCAAGAACACCTGCTACATTGAGATTCTTCCAAATGTTCAAAGGTCAACACGAGGTATTACATCACGAGTAATGTTTCTTAAGTATATCAATATGTTTTGTTTGTGATTTACATAATTTTCTGATCATTGCTTATTTGTAATTAATCTGTGATGCTACTGGGGTTTCTTCTTTTGAGACATTCTGAAAACCTCAGAAATATGACAGCAAGATGATTTTTTAATTCTTCTTGTGTTGTAGGAGGTTATAAGAAATCTAACACTTTGATAGAAACCATATACTTGTGTATTGGGAAATAGGTGAAATAATTGTCATATTTATAAACTCTTACCATGGATTTAGTTGAGAACGGTTGCTAGACGAAAATCACTAAATTAAACACGTGGAAACAATAATAGCTCTACTTTCCCCTGTTTTCTCTTAGAACAATGAACAAAACAATAAGAAAATGAACATAATTGAAGGATGGAATAAAAACTAATATAATATTTGGCTATTTTCACATGTAATACTTACTTGAAACTACCACAAGAATCCTTTTTATTTGTTGCCTGCCCAATCACGAGTCAACCACATTGAATGCTACTACTCTGACAGTGTACTGTGCACCCATCCAAAACAAAACAACCAAAAATTTTCTTACGCCGTGTATCTGGTTCAAAACAACTTGTGCCCGTCTTAAATTTGAAAGATTAACACCCCCCTTTTTTTCTCTTACCCTTTTGTGGAGCACATGAAGATATTCCTCCTTTCCATTCTTGAGTGGAGTGCTTAGTTTGAAAGCCCTTAGAAGCCAGAGAATCCACTGACTAGGCTTGGATGGAGCCATCAATTGAATTTGGTGATCTGTAGCCACTGGAATCTGGTTCATCTTAACCTTTAGCTTAGTTCTATTTGCTATCCTTAGCACAAAAGTGTTCTTTTTGAGTATGTAAGAGGGATCAAAATGTAGAAGAAAGGAACAAGGCAGTGACTTGATTATGGCAATTCTGGTAAGGGGGCACAAATTTCTGTCTGAGATCAAGGACTCAAAGGTGAATTTTGATGCTGTTTTTTTGCCTTTGCTCACGGATTGTAGAGCAACACGCATCTTTTATGACATCGATGGAGTACATAAATATGAGGATCCATTGGTAGACATCCACATTTTTCCCTTGATTGAGACTCAAAAAAGCAGGGTCCATTACTTGGGTAGTGTAAAACTTGTATTTCTCTATCATGAGGATATGAATTCAATTTGATGTAGCCACATTGTGCAATGAAACAGAGGTTGGTTCTGTGCATTGTGCACCCCTTCCACTCCCTAGATTGGCAGGACTCAGGAGCAGCTGTGGTTGAGGGGGCTTTTCATGACTTTAAAAGCATGAGGATACTATGCTTCAAGTATAGAATGAGATATACTAAAGTAGAAGAAATATATCGACATGAGAACGGGTACAATGTGAATTTATTTAAATTAAAAGTCGGTTAGCGAAAACTCTTCATAGCAAATGAATAAAAAGTCATCATTTATGTAAGGTAGTTAAATTATTAGATTTGATGATATGTCTCTGGTCTTTGTTAATCTAGAATCTAGATTTGTATATCAGCCAAATCCAAAATGAGCTGAAATTGCCTAGGTTTACAACTCTGCATGGCATGTGGCTTATGCCATCATTATGGGCTAATGATGCAACCCATTCTTAGAAGCTTAGTTAAGCTCTTGTAGACCATTTTTTGGAGGTTTTTTGATATCACTTTTGTTTAGCCATAGGCACAGCATAGTTCTTGTTTAGTTTGGTTCCCTTCCTCCCTCCCTCCCTCCCTCTTTCTCTAGCCTTTTCCCTTTCCTCATTTTCAGTAGAATTTTTAGTCAAAGGAAATAGATTTTTTTTTTTTGAATTTTAACTGTTAAATTTTTTACGATATTATCTCTTCCTGAATGTTAATTGCGAGGGTATTTCTCCTTCTCATTGCATATAAGATTTTGAGTCTTATTTTATCACCTGGTCAATTAGTTTCTGGAAGCATTCCTCTTCTTCTTTATCGTGTCAATTGTTGTATGAATTTTTCGTAATTATAAATTTCAGCAGAATGATGCTTCACTTGATATACATAAAAAACAAAATGCACCATTCTTTCTGTGGGTTGACATCTTGTCATTTTTCAGTGGCTTTCTTATTGAATAGATAAAATTGTTGCAGTTATTCACTTGAGCTTTTGGGCAGAAGTGCACTACAACTCGATATATCCTGAAGGAGGTAAAGGCGCAATTTTCCTCTTTGAGCATTGGTTATCTTATATGTCATGGGGAGGTCAAAAAGAAGCTGAATGTTGGATTTGTCAATCTCATTGTGCATAACATAGTTTGTTCTTTCAATTTACTAAAATAAATGTTTTTGTTGGCTCAAAGATTCAAAATGGAGAGCTATGAGTGGAGAAATCATACATTCAGCTAACCTTTAATTGGAACTATTTTGGTTCTTTATGATACATGAATAATAAAGATGGAAGGAAAGAAGAAAAAGACGAAGGTCAAGGAATGAGGAAAGAAGGATGGTAAACACAAGATGGAATGAGATGGGTGATGGTTTGTCAAAACCCTAATTGTCAGCTCGTGCATGTAGTGAGATTTTGTAAGGAGGCATAAGGATTCAAAGTTTGGAAGTTGCTGGTGTTATATCACCTAATGTATGCTTTCTGCTGAAACAGTTTTTGCTGCATATGTCCTGCCTTTCCATGGATTGGGAAAGTATATACTTTTCCTGCTCTAGGATACTAAAGCAAGTCTCAGAGCGAGAGTGAGTGCAGTAGTTGGACCGAGAGCGCGGAATGTGGATTTTATGAAATTTATGTAGTTGAGAGCATCACCAGAGCGTCCATATGAAAATGTGCTGAAGTGTTTGTGCACTTGAAATCTAATACAGTTCTAGCAAAGATTAGTACATACACAAACAATTTGTGGGCTTGGTGGTGGCTTGAGAATGTATCTACTCAAGTGGTTGAATCTTTATAGCTGCACTTTCTATACCTTTTGGAAGGAACTAAAAATATCGCAATCCGCAGTCAATCCACTATCGGAACAGTAAAAACCACAAAAATCTGTGGATTACATTTCAAATGCTCCAATGCACGAATTGCAGGGAGTTCGTGGGCCCCTCTGGTATTCTTGGTCCTGCTTGTCCAAATGATAAATATGCTTGGTGAGATGATAGTAGAAGCCCATTTTACCATTGATAGTCAGATTCTGATGAACTGTAGGGAAAATGATCAAGAGTAGCATGCATAATAGCTGAATGAAAAACTTACAAAATCCATCTATCAAACAGACAGCATGCTAGATTCTTCTGTTTGCATTGCCATTGCTATTTGTAACTTCTCTATGACTTGAATATCCTGGCTGTTCAGTCAGTACATTATATTTATATGTTTGAAATGCCATAATCTGACACAACTTTAATAGTGCTTTCGATGTGTGGTGTTCATAACTCAGACGTGCCCTTGTTTGAGACTAAAAAGAAGAAGAAAAGGTGGTTGGCCTCTCGGGATGAGCATTTGGAGTGAAGAGATGAATATAATTGATCAGAATGGTAGTGCAACACTGCATAAATTGTGTTCCCTTATTACTTGTGTTGCCTTATCAATTTTATAACTTCTTTCTGTTTGGGTTTTCTTCAAAAGCAGATTTTGAATACAGATATCGTGGCGAGGTGACAAATTTCCTCCTGCATTCCTGCTTGGGCCCCCACTTGTACATCTCTGTTCTCAGTGCAAACTCCTATCTGCATTCTTTTTCTAATAAATTATTTTTGGAATCCCTTTCGACTCAATATTCATGCAAATAGCCAAGATTCTCTTCTGATATGTGTTTCTGAATCCTCTATCATTTTACACTTTTGCTACTGCTTTCTGCATGCGAATCTTTTCTGTCCATGTCCATCGTTAGTTTGTGCGTTTCTTGGGAAAGCATGATACCGATATGAATATTTTTTTTTAGCAGCTGAGTTGAATGAAGTTTGTTTTTTCACTTTTTTGTACAGTAGAGGAAAGCTCTACTTAAAAATTTAGAGCAGGAACTGCAACTACACATTTCGAGTTGAATACTCGTAGGATCCTAAACAGAAAAAGGAACCTGTAGAGGTGTTGTTCTAGTGAATGGACTATGTTGGTGCTGTTCTGATCCATTTTCGCAGCTGATCTGGTATTAAGAGCTACTGCTTATTATAGCACCTGGATCGATTTTGGTTGATTCCTGCAGAGAAAATCCATTCAAGGGTTTGATATAAGACTTCTGGTAGGAATGTTGTTTCTGAAGTACTCGGAAACTCAGCTATGAAATCTCCCCTGCATCACAATTTTCTGCGTTTGAGTTGTTCATTACGTATGGTTATATTGGCTGCCATTCTATGTTTATTCCCAATAGGAATCGAAGTACTTTTCAGTTTTTACAGTATTTATATCCCATTTTATGTACATTACTTATTGGCTAATCTATATAATAAAGGGCAACATAAAAAATGATTTTTTTTTTTTGTGGTTGAGATTATTTTAAAGTTAATCCGATGGTTTATATTAATTTTTTAAATTTAATAGAGAAAATAGGCTTACTAAGGGTGTGTTCGGGATGATTTTTTAAAAGAGAATTTAATAGAGAAATTTTTTGATCAATACGATGACACGACTCGAACTCGACATAAATTTTATGACACGAATTTGATTAATTCGAACACAAACACGACACAAAAAATAAACAGGTCAGCTCGTAACTAGACGCGATACAATTAGTTAATTGAGTTGAGTTAGGTGTGATTAATGTTCGACACAATTCCGTAATAACTCAACATGAATCTGACGTGATACGACTCAATTGTCATCCCTAATTTTTTAGTTAACATAAAAAAAAAAATTAGTCATTTTTATTTTTCATTCATCCAATAAAATACAAAGGAAGAAAAGTGTATCATTTTTATTTTTATTTTCTTAAAAAATAAAAAATATATTCCTTCTAGTTTCTATTCTTCTTACTAAACCGAGCATTAGAGTTATGAGCTTATACCAAACTAATACCACCAGCAGAGTATCTCTCTGATATTGAGGTTCCATTCAGGTAAATCTGCTGCTGCAGCTGTGAAAATTGAGGACCATCCAACATTTTTCATGCAAGTCCTCAAAGTTGTAAGTAAACAACTGCTGCAAGGATCAAAATATCGTTTCGAAGTACCGTTTTGATCAGCTCAAAAACAGAAACGTTTCGAAAACACAATGGAAACGCAAAAAAAATATGGAAACACGTGGAAACATATAAAAATATAAATACAATCCATTTATTTATAAAGATCAACTTAATAGTTGATTAATTTAACATATTTATTTAGTTAACATCCATTTATATAAGAATAAATTTAAATTGGAGGGGAAAAAAGGACCGACATGAGGCGAAAATTATTTAAATTAGAATATTATCAAATTAATAATACAATTTTATTATAATACTAATTACTAATTAATAATACTAAGTGCAACATATTATTATAATACTAATTTGTGCAGTATATTATTATAATACTAATTTATTAATTTAAATTGTGTCTTCAAATTAATAAATAATATTATTTCATTAATATTAAAATCATTGTGTACACTATGATTAAAACACATAAATTTTTAGTTCTAGATACTGTTTCGACATGTTTCGACCGAAACGGTCCGACACAGTGAAGTTTCGACCGAAATTTTAGAATTTTGGGATTCAACCCATGTTTCGTGTCGGTGTGTTGAAATTCCAAAACGTTTCGGACGTTTCGAACGTTCGACACGACATTTTGATTCTTGGCTACAAGGCAATAGTAAATTAGCATCCATAAACTTTCAAATGCAATAAGAATATAATAAAATACAATGAAAAAAAAAAACTAAAAATGATGACAGAAGTGTGAATGGCTTCATAAGTCAAAGATTTTGATTTTGATTATGCAATGCGTTTCGGAGTCATGTGAGCTTAACCCAAAAAAAATAATATCATATAGTCTGAATTCGCGGTGTTAAATGGTTTAAAGCACGGTTTCAAGTTCGAATCTTATAAAAGACATTTTGATTGATTTTGCACGAGTAAACATAAAAACAAACACTATTGAGAATTTTTGGCTAGTTGATCTGTTGCCATATATCAAAAGCAGTACTTGAAATCAGAAGGGAAAAAACCAATTCAAGAGAGAGGTCAAGAACTTATTTAACACAAAAATCATAATTTGAGAACCATATGTGTAGTTTATTCTTAAATCTTATAAGAGGCTTTGGTATAATTCCTTCGTATAACTCGCAAATTATAACTTCTATAGACTCTAAAATGGGATGATCAAAAAAGGAAAAAAAACAATATCAATAAAGAGGGATAGAGCAGAAAGAAAGAAAAAGAACCAGCACAATCACCAAACTGATGCTCCAAATTTCTGGAAAAAAAACTGCTTAAGCTGAAATTTAAGTAGCATCCAAGCCAAAGTTCAAACAGCTTAAACATAATTAGATCCACAGATTACAACAGAAATTAATGTCTAGGAGATCCCCAAACGAGATACAGAATTAGTGTTTCTGATAGCCACATCATGGAACAACAGGTTTGCTATCCCATGCCTCTCTTGCTTCAAGTAAATTTGGACAATATCGCTTTGCTAGAATTTCAACTTGGTCAGCAAATGATTTGTTCCTATGGTGGCCTATGTGACGAACCATTTGGTCCCAACGCTTACGACATAACTCTCCAGATCTGTGGTCAAGAAGCTCATCCCAGTTCACATCTTCTATGCAGCATGCATCCAATTTAAAAAGTTCATCAAGCAAGCGATAGTCATCAGTGTCAGCCCATATACCTTCAGCTACCATAGATGATGTTAACTGAGTGTACCATTTCCTACAGCAAGTGGCATTGATTCGAGTGGACAATTTGTCACTGATTGCCTCCCAAGGAATATTATCTCGCAACATGCCATGCTTCGATTTCTTTTCCTCAAAAGCTCTCATTTGCAGATCTGCGTTCACTAAATCAAATAAAGTCTGGTACTCCTTCTGGGACCAATGTCCTTTCTTCATGTTACTTAATTTTATTCGGCGCCATGTATCCTTCACGTGAAACCTGTGTTTGCCAAGTTCATCAGCCAATGACTTCCAATCATTCCCATGTTTCTCCTGGTACTTTCGGATAAGTTCATACTCGTCTTGCGTCCACTTACGCTGCTCATCCCTTTCAAACAAAATATGAGCACGGTAATAAATGGCCAAAGGAGGCCTATATGGTATGGCAGCCCCAATTTCTTTCCAACAATTTCTTGTTTCAGGATGAGAGCCACAGTGCATAACCATGTCCAGGCCTTCTTCACCCAAGCCATGTGCCTCAATATAGTTAAGAACAGCCTCTTTAACGATTTCATCTTCTTCTCGCGAGAACCGCTTACCTCGCACCAAGTCGTCCTCCCAGTTTTTTCCCTTCCCTGTACTTGGATCGTCTGACAAAGGGAAAATTTCCACATGACCAGAGAACCTCACTTTCTTCAATTTTCCTTTACCTTTGGGACTTTCAGAATCATCAACTTCTGGGACCTTCCTCTTCCCTGTATTACCATTTTTGGCCAGACTGTCCTGTGCCTTATCCTTTTTCTTCTTCCTCTTCTTTGATTCAAAATTTTCAGCAACAATCGCATCATATTTATTCAGCGATTTTCCAATCTCTTTACCATCTTGGGTTTTTTTCTTTCCCTCAACATCACATTCCTCAATGTCATTTCTCTCTTTTCTCTTCTCCTCCTCCTCCTTTTCTTTAGCCCCTTCTTCCCAATTCTTCATTTCAGTGATACCTTCTTTCTCAGGGCTTCTGTTCCCTTTAACTGCATCTTTCCCTGTAATCACATTGTCCACAATTTTCATGGAAGATGAAACAGTATCACTTCCATCTTTCTTTCTCTTCTCCTTATGGTTCTTTTTATTGTTTTTTCTTGGTTTCAAGACACTATCACTCCCTAGGTCTGCCCCATCAATTGTTTGCAAGCCCCTATTCCATTCTCCTACTGCTTCATTTAACTTGTTTTTATCTTCAACAGATTCCAATCCTCTCTTCTTCTTTTCCTTCTTCTGATCTTTCTCCTTTTGTAGATCACCATCGACTTCAACAAAATCCTTTCCATTTACAGCTTCGCCACGGATACCATTGAGTCCAATGTCACCACCAACCTCATGTTTCTTCTTCTTCTTTTTCTTTACACCATCTTCTTTGTTCAATCTGACATTATTTTCCACCCCCACAGATGCCCCATCTGTGCAGTTAGTTACCTCTTCGCTAAACTCAGATTTTCTGTTCTTGTTTCTCTGGCCTTTCTCCACTTCAATATCACCTTCTATTTTCGCAGCACCCTTGCCAATTACAGCTTTAGCATGTACACCATGGAGTTCACCATCCCCACCCACCTCATGTCTCTTCTTATTTTTATTTCCCTTAACTTTTTCATGCAAGTTCAAATTATTTCCAAATCCCATGGAAATTGCATCTGTGCTGTCAGTTACTTGTTCCAAATCACCGGTCTCATATTTCTTGCTTTTCTTGGACTTCTTGCCCATCTTCAAAAACACAACCTCTTCTTCTACTTTCATGCCAATGTGTATGCAACACCTCCGCTGGAATTCACCACTAGTTGTTTCTGCAGACAAAAAAAAAAAAAAACCAATAGATAAGTCAAAAGGCCAATGATCAAGTGGAAGCCGCTTCAGAGTATTAATGAGAAGACTCATAGGCAAACTAATTGTTTAACTCTCCTCTACCCAGATGTCTGCTGCCCCTTTGTTTAGCCTAACCTCAGTGTCAAAAAGCAAAAACTAAGAACAATCATTCACATTGCTCACATTGTAAGATGAAATCCCCTCACAGAGTCACATCTTAAAACTCCATAAATCTCTTCCCCTTCCCCTTCTTTCTTTTAGGAGAATTAGAGTTGCTTTTTGAATTCCTTAATTTTATCTTGTACTCTATGGAATTGCTTGATTGAAATCGAAAAATAAAAGCCTATGACAAACTTATTTCTGAACTCCATAACTTTGATATCGAAAAATGTATCTCATACTAGAATGAGCTCCTTTGATCCTGATAGAAGGTAATTCCAGTGTAATTATAAGTTGTCCAACACACTAAGGCACCAAACAAGTCGCTAAGTCCGAAACTAACTGTACTAAACAGCTTCTGGAAAATAGTCTTATATCTTCCTAATTGACAAGAACCACAGTTCCAATCTCATGAGCATCGCAATTTAGCAAACAAAATGCTCTAAAAACCATATAGCAACATAATATAGCAATTCCCTGATAAGGAATCAAGTTATAACTGCAACAAACAATCAATCAGAAAAAGAGAAGAAAAGAAAAGACTGGCTTAAAAAACTTATACCAAAAGACTGGCGAATATATAGGTCGCGACAGAGAGACAAGAGAATGCTTACCAGCAAGAAAACTAGAAGATCTGCAAGCGAGATTGAGGATAGTCTATTTCACTAATGCACATTGTAATAGAATGTGCATTCCATTCCATTCCTTCTATCCCAGGGTTTAATTCTCAACCAGTGCCAAACATTGTAATGGTAATGAAAATTTCATTCCATTCCCAAATTCATCATTTTCCCATATTGATTCCATTCCTACTCAAAAGCATTATTGCGTTCAATTCCTATCATCCTTAACTGCAATCCTGTAATTTTAAAATGAGGCTTAAAATTGTTTCTAATTCTAACTAAATCTGGGTAACATGTTACATTGAAGTAAGTACACCTATTAATTATAAAACCTAATATTAAATAAGATAAAATGCACAACCAACATACTCATACATAATCATATAACCAACAAATTCACCGGAAAGTATGATTGACCTCAATGGTAGACATAACAAATAAAAAAAATATATATATATAAATTTGCTTGTTGCACATAATCCCACCTCTATAGTACTTGTATACCGTTCTCCATGGCAGACAAAGACAGATAATATAAATTTGTTCATCATGCATCATCCAACATATTAATTTCATGATTATAAGTAAGATACAAATCAATTTTCCATCCACGCAGACTCGAGTATTTGCCCGTTATCTTGTCAAAAGGTCCATTCCAGTGACATTGTTGACATAGCATAAAATTCTGGGCCAAGTTCATGGCGACAAGTCCTTCAGCTTCCATTCTCTTATCTTCCTCTATTACGTGATTTCGCGCTTCGACAAACGACCTCAGTTTGACCAGTAGAGTCCCCCCGCAACCACCCTACCTATTCACATAGTAAGAAAAAAACTTTAACTACACTGGATTCAAATCGAACAAGTTGTGCATATCCCTAACTTTGCTATGCCCCATAACCATGGTTGCCAAGGCACAATATCCCTCTTGGGCATCTTAAACAATTTAAACGCCATAGTCATCTATCCAGCTATTGCACATATGCACCGAAATAGAGTATTGCAACTCGCATCTCTCTCAAGAATTTTAACAAACAATTTTCAAGCTTCGTTCAATTCACCCGCTCACACCAACCCACCAATCATTGAATTCAAGAAAAAATATCCCTACACTATCACATCAAACAAAACCTTAGCATAATTAAAACATGAAGTACCCATCCCTAAATATGTTCAATTTGCCCAATCTGCTCAACCTCAACCCTCGGCCATAAGTAAAATAAAAAAAATGTCATAATCTGCTCAATCGATCAAACAACGTGCTCTTAATTAATTGCATAATTTTTGAAATAGAGCCCTATATAATCTTAGGTAGCAATACAAGAGCTCTAAGACTATTACCAAAGTATCAAAGCTTCAATATATAAAATATAGCGTTATCAATTATCAAAGATTCAATGTATAAAAGTCAAAAATCAAAAATCAAAAATAGCAAAGACTGATAGTCGAAGACTAAAGAGTAGACTGTAGAGAGGCCGATAGAGAGAGAGAGAGAATGTACCTGCTGCTGTCAACGGTAGTCGTAGATGCCTCGATGGAGCTCTGAAGCAGCCTTCTCTTTCGAATTTCGAAAGTTCCTTCCACTTGGATCGAGTCCCTTACTTCCTC